>VXBO01002202.1:64704-96068 GCA_013400135.1 Rhinoptilus africanus | reverse complement strand
TCTCCTCTCCTCTCCTCTCCCCTCTGGTGGCTGTTGGCTGACAGCTGGCTGAGGGGCTGATCCACAGCATAGCTCCCATTGCTTGACATCTCCTCGTATCTGCAGCAGCAATTTTAAACAACGATTAAAGCTAACTGCAAGGAGAAATTAAGCTCTCACAACACAAGCCAGGGAGGCAGTAGGGCTCTCCCTGGATACGGATCTGAGGAAAGTGCTCTCAGTGTAAAAGTTCTGCAATTCACAGGAAGGATCTACAGTTTTACTCATGGGATAATTCATGGAAAATGACCAACAAAGAGTGTGAGCAACAGCAGTATCTACAAACAGAGAAGTGGCTCTCCAGCAGACCTTCCCTAGCACCTGACAGTATGAAAATTAGATAGAGAAGCATTTAATGTATTTTCATTTATGCTGCGTCTTCACCTTCTGTAGATTACAGCCAAGCACTTTTTAACTAAAATCTTGCTTCCATTTCTCCCAGTCCAAGTTCAGCAGAACCACCACAACCCCAGTGAGTGGAAAGGGAATGGAGGTCTGCTCAATGCAGGCAAATCCTTAGTGCAGCTAGAATAGAAGGCACTAGTCTGGTCTCCTGTGCCTCATGGGATAGCTATGGGTACACCTTCTGAAGGCATTGCAATTCACTCTCCCACTCTTCCGATTAAATCATCTATTGCTGGAGAAAACCATCTCCCACTGATACATAAAATCACTTTTGTTTCAATAAATTTATTGTGCCAAAGTAGCAGGATCATGAAAAAGAGCACAGCCTGTCTCATGGAAGGAGAATGAGCAGGCCAGGAAGTGATATATTTACTTCATTTGAAATTGGTTTCCCCATCCAGAATAAACCTCCACCTCTGAACATCATATATAATGGCACAATTTAGTGGTCGTTTTGGCAGTGTTGGGTTGATGGTTGGACTCGACGATCTTAAAGGTCCCTTCCAACCCGGATGATTCTATGATTCTATGAACATAGCCTAGAGGGGCTAGTATAGCCTTAGCTGTGCATGACTGTAAGCAAATAACACCACAGATTGCTGGCTGGAGGAAGCAAAAACTTATTCCCAGTGAATACGAGAGCATTTCCTTCTCCTCCCCATGGAAACAGAACCTAGCTCCTTAACTTAGACAATGCCTCCAAGTTCCTTAAGGTGTTTCCACAAGTATCAATGCAATTACTTTAAACAGTCTTTTCCTTTTCTTTTCCCCCCCGCTCCCCCCTGAAACTATAATCTGAAGGACAGGTAGACATAGCCACTCAGTTTTATTTTGAGAAAAGGCTTTTGAGAATAGGAAGAAGAAAAAAGGAGAAGCTGGTGCTGCAAAAAAATCCTTATCCTATCAGGCATTTCTGGGAAGGAGGAGGAAGGGCAGCTTTTAAAGCCATGCCGATGGCTGTATGTAAGGGATAGTTCTCAAAGGATTCCCTTAATCAGATTCTGCAGAAGATGGGCTGTCTCTCTATAAATCACTCCATGTCTTATTCTAAGGCCATATGCTGTGGTCACATGAAGATTTGCAGTCTCAAATTTACTGGTCTCAGAGAATCTAAAAGAATTATGCAAGAAATCATGTTCCATGATAACTGAGGCCTCACACAGCCGTGCTTTCTGAAGACTGCTTCTAACTCGATATATGGCCCCTCTAGGGCTTTGTAAGCCCTTCTGGGGAAGAGGGAAGGGGAGAAAAAGGGGGAGCTGCTGATCATTGCCATATGTGAGAAGCATCCCTGTCTGCACGTGGGTGTGACGTCCGTGTTATCACAGAGGCTGAGCTCTGCATGGCCCCCCCTGTTTCCTGTTTCCAGTCAGCAACTTGCTGCTGGAGCAGGAATCCCATATCCCTCTCTACTGCAGTTACAAAAGAGGAAAATGATGGCCAGCGGAGGGGGAAGGGGTGGGGGAAATCCTCTTAAATAGCCATGTAGGATGTCTGGGCAGGGATGTGAGCCAGGAGTCCTCAGCGGCAGTAGAATAAGTGGGAGTTTAGCAAACAACCGTTTTCTTTCTTTAACGAGTGCTCCTCAGAGACCTCAGCACTCCAGTTCTCAGAGCTAATTTTAGCTATTTGTGGTTGGCCTGTTCCTAATGTCCCTTTCCTATCTCTCACACACACTGAACCTTGGGATACTCTCTGTGGGCTGACAGATGACGTGAAAACCTGTAATCTGCAGGTCAAATAGCAAAAATGAAGTGGGATCAGGAAACTGGAAGCACAATTTGCTTTTTTCCAAATAAGGGAGATATGTTAATATTAGAAGTTCTTAGCATACCAAGTTTGTGGGGTTTTTTAAAGCATATGAAGGGAATGACTTATTCTTGAAAATTTTATGGTAACCAACAAAGATGTTATCATTCCATGGGCACTGCCTTTCCTATGCAGACTATGACTGACATGCTTTCATTATTTATTGGCACTGCTCTTCTGTAGGAAAACCAAAACCACCTTGTCCCAAACACTGTACTGATATATAACAGGCAGAGCGAGACCCTGCCGAAGGGCATAGAGTGCATGTTAGGGAGTGCTTTAAACTCCTGTGACAATTTGTCAATGTAAATAATAAACCACAAAATTTGCTATACAGTCTGTGATTAATCTAATGTCCAGAGTCACCACAGGGTACAAAAAGAAGGTACTATTTCAACCAAATTTTCCCAGAAACATGAGCAACAGGTGGCAGTTTTTCTTCCCCTAAATTTCTTGAGGATTCCCTCTCATGATCTCCCCTTCTCTCCACATACAAATCTATAGGGGATGCTCTTCTGGCCAGAAGTATATGCTCATGGTGATGTATGTGTGGGACTTGGGACAGTAAAAGGGCATATGGACCCTTTAAGGGATCTGGAAGAGGATCTGTCACTGCTCTGTTAAGAAAAGTAAGTCCAGGGCCTGGGAACCAGATCAGTACCCTTATTTTCACTTGATAGATTTAAGAAGGCTTTGAGTCAGGTGAGGAATCCTGGGAATCTGTTTAGGAGGAGAAAAAGGCAGTTGTTATTATTACAGGAAAGCACTATTCCTCAAGCTGACAGAGCCCACATTTATGTTCTTAATTGGGCAAACTGCCCTGGTTTTGTGTTGGACCGTAAATAAAAGACTAACTTTTCCCTAGTGCTACAAGACTGCCTGTAGCGCTCTGCTCTGGCTGGCAGGAAGCAGTCAGTGTGCATATCAGAGACCTAATGAGCTGCCCATGGCTCTCCTTCCTGCCCTGCCAGTATTTCCCAGGTGGGGCTATGCTGCACAAGGAGCCATCGATCCACCCTACAGCGTCCCAGTCGGGGTGCTGTAGCCAGCATCACTGGTAGCAGAGGCATAGACAGGCCGCTTGCGGTAGGAAGAAGCCCCCCGGCCGTGAGCAGATCACATGTGGGGGCACAGGGGCCATCTCATGTTGGCTCTGGCCTCCCACAGATTCCTGAGACCTCTGCCGGTTGCTAAAGATGCCCTTCATTTTTAAGAGCAGTGTTGGTGGCTTTTTTCACTTTTGGATAGAGGTAAGTCCCATCCAATCTGAATGAATGGGTAGGGGAACATCCTCCCCACACACACCATCTACAGGTTTTCCTAATAATCCTTGGGCAGATGGACACAGTCATGTGAGTCTTTGAAACTCTACCCACTTTGGAGGCGTAGCGGGTGCGGTGCTGTGGGCATGGCCAGATATATGTGTTGCCCTTTACAGAGAAGCTCACTGTCCTTCAGAGACTGAATATCAACAAAATCCTTCCTGTGGGGACTTCCAGCTCTGCTGGAGCCAGATGTAAATTCCTTTGAGGCTAAGACTAAGAAAACTGGAATCCTGGGAGGACCTTGGTACAGTCCCAAAACCATTTCCACTGAACCTTCCCAAAAATATGGTTTCTCTGACCCAGGAATGTGAGCTCTGTAACAATGGCAAAGCTGAAGTCCTAGGCCATTGGCATTAAATAGTATTAGCTCATTGCTTCTCTCTGCTCTGTCTGTCTCATCTAATATGAAAATCGTTGTCCCTCTGGGAGACAGACTGTCTTTTTATTCCATTTTTGTGTGGCACCTAGCATGACAGGGATGGTAATATTCGAGTGGGGTGCTACCTCCATATAAACAAATAAAAACATTAGTGGGACTCTGAGTTTCTCTGTTTACAGCTTTTTTTTTTTGTAGTGAATAATCATAAAGCATCTGAGTTAGCACAGCAAAGCTAACAGCTGCTTCAGCCAGGAAATGTCTGAGCAGGGGGGAAAACAGGGACTGGCGTATAAATTGCCATGGCACAGTGGAAGAGAAGCCATGGTCTGGTGTGGAGTGGCTGAAGCAGGAGATAGCAGAAAGGTAGCTACGTACACAGAGAGCTCCTCAGCAAGTCCCAACAAAGCTGGAAGGAAACTACGTTTGCTACAAGGCAGGCGAAGGTACAGTCCTTCAAACCCAGGACAGCCGGCCACCTTGACCACGGGACCTGCCAGCTGCCCCCTCGCTTGCCAGACCTTGTGGCTTTGCACTCTGTCCCTCACCATCTGTTTGTCCTTTTTATGGGAGTGGTGCCTACCAGTTGTCACCCGCTGCACGAACCAGTTGAAAAGTTTGGCTACCCCGCTGTGACAAGTTTCCTGCACATTTTTTGTGCTTCCTTGCATGATACATTTTTTTTATTTTAATGAACATTTGCAGACGTCCCCTTTTAAAAGCAGAGGTTCTAGAGGGACATAACACCTCTTGGAGCAAATGCATTCCCCAAAAGCCTTCCCCATGATGCTGTAGCCCCAATTGTCAACACTCTTCCCTCCAAGGATGGAGAATGGAATCCAGGCCTCCCTCCCCTGCCTGTGATGTCTCTGAAGCAGTAAAGTCTCCAGCAAGCAGCCAGTCAGAGTAGCCACAAGCATCCTGGGAAGGGCATGTCATGGGTGGGAAGGAAGAGTGGCTGCACCACATTGTGTTCCAGGCACGTTTTGTTGGCAGATGGTCCCTAAGGGACTATCAGATGCTGACTTATATTTAGGGCAATTTCTGAGATACTTGAGCTCACACTGATAGAGGTAAGGCAAAATGATGCAGCTGCAGCCAGCCCCTTGGGGCTTTCCTCCTTTCCACCCCTTGTCGGTAAAGTCTGAGCAGAGCAGAGAACCTACCTCCACATCACACCGCTTATACTCACTAACTGCTCCGCTTCTTCCTACCTGCCAAAGTAGGAGGGGGGGCGTTTCAGTGAAATCTTCCCTCTTGGGTGAGGAAAAGGCAGATAAAGAACAGCCAAGTGCTGTGCCGTTGCATCCTAAAGTCACAAACTGACATGAGTGATCTTACTCACTTGTGCTCACAGGAAATACACACAAGCACTGAAGGAGGGGAGGCTGCCAGGGCTGTTCCCAGCTCTACAGCAGCCCTTTGATGGGACTGGACTTTTTTTTTTCTTTTTCTTTTTTTTTTATCCCCCTAGACGAGAGGCTGGTCAACACCACCCCTAAACTCACCTCCACCCCCAAACAGCTGTCTTGCCAAAGGGTGGAGAAGCAGACCTCCTGATTGAGGGTGGAGCAGTTTGAAGGGGAGGAAAGCAGTGACTTCACTTTTTATTAAGTAATAGCAGAGCAGGGTGTGCGTCACTGAAAAACAAGAATTTGGGTGGGGGCAAAGGCTCTCTGCAGCATCTTACACATGGAGCCTTCTCCTTTGTGGGAAATAGGCAGAACGCACCATTTCAAAGAGGGAATCCAGAAAGTCAAAGACACCTTATAATCTCATTTAAGGGGATCCAAGAAGAATACCAAGGTGAAAGGGCATGTAATGGCAAAGGAGGTTTGAGCTAGGAGGGATGGAGGAGCATGGGAAAAGATCAAGTCCACGTGAATGGAATAGCATGGGAATAGATGCAAGTCCATGTGAATAAAATGGGAGTGAAATAATGGGCTGGACGCAGCGCCAGGGTGAGGCAGGGCAGGGCAGCATCAGGGAAGAGGTTGCCATCTGCTTACCCTGGAACCTGGTCAGACTTGGCTGGAGCACCAGTACCACCTCAGCTCAAAACGCCCTGCAGCCTTCTCTTACTCATGGCATTGGCCTGGTGTCTGTAAGAAATCTGAAACTCTTGGAGCATATCTGGTTTGTCCCTTCCGTGGTGCCAACACACCTTTTACTACACAAACAGGGCAGCTCTGGCAATTTTTATACCAGGGAGGATTCTTGCCCTGGCAAGGGAATTCTTTGTAGACAGAATGGAGCTCCTCAAGCAGCACATGGGGAGCAGACGGCACTAGGGTCTGTCTCCAACTCCATGGGTGATGAGGGCAGAATAGACAAAGGTGTCTTTCACAGAGAGCTAGCTGCAAGCACACTGCTGTTCTTAGGTTGTTAACAGCCTTTTCTTGGTCCTGTGCTAGTGAAAAAGTGTTGTAAGATCTGTATCTATCTCCACAAGTAATCCTTTCCCTGCAGCTGACTCCTGCAGGACTGTATGGGCAGCCTCAGGCCAGTCTGTAGCTGCATTCCCTTCTCCAGCTGACTTCTGCCAGACCTGACTACTACTGAAAGAATCTCTCAGGCTTGAGAGTAGTCTGGTGTGTTAGAGATGATTCCAGGCTGTTCTCACCATCATAAGGGTTAAAAGCAGTCTTAGACTCCAAAGACTGCAAATGTAACAAATATTTTCATACTGCTTATACTGTTTACACTGCTCTGAAAGAGCAGTCTCTAGAATGGCCATCAGAACAGAGCTGTTTCACAGATGGCCGTGGGCTGGCTGTAAAAAGCCTGATGGCTCTGGGTGATGCTGATGGAATGATCACAGGGTACCTCTGGCCTCACTTACAGTGGGGACATGAACAAAGCTACTTCTTTCCTCTCCTGGTTCTCCCAGCTGAAACCGGGAACACCTTGTCAATATCCTCCAGAGACATGACAGTGTGGGGGCACACCTACTTAGCATTCCTCTAGCTAGCACAGGTACCAAAGTGTGGTGTATCAGTGCTGGCATGTGCTTCACTTGATGGATATTTACCCAGGATCTCGCCTGGGCATGTTTGACCTGTCTTGAAGTCCAGGCTCTTACATTTGGACTTGTGCTACCACTCAAATGAGTTATTTTATATCTGGCTCCTACACACCTTCACATAGTGCAACCACACATGGTGAGCAGGTCTCAGATGCAGTCAAGAATTCAGGCTCTGCTTAGCAGAAGTGTAAAAAATTGCTTGGCTGTCAAGTGGTCTGGCCCTTTATCTGTTTTTCTTTTACTGTATGTAAACTAAAACCCCAGTTTCATGGTACCAAGCTCTCAATGGCTCCTCGTGCAGACTTTCCCTAGAGACTCAGCAAGGTTGCAAAGAACTCAAACACAACCAATAAGCTGCTTTCCTCACTTCTGCCTCAAGTATATTAGAGACGGGAAAGATAAAAAATGAAGGAAGCAATAAATATACCCTTTCTGACAGTGATTGGCAGCTTCAAGGGCAGAGTTCTATTTCTAAGGGTCATAATAAACAGAATTTTGTGTTGCCACTCCCCACCTGAGAAAATTAAATTGAGTGTTCAGAGAGCGCTACTTCCTTGCTCACAAATCATAAATGACTTAGCAGAACAGCACAGTTTTGGAGATAAAGAAGAAAAGGACAAAGGAACATAAACAAAATAACAGGCATCCACCAACTCCTCCAGCAATACTTGCCAAAGTGCTCTCTCATTGCTTGCTGACGCAACTGCTACGGCAGACCATTGCTTTCCCCTGCTCTAGAAACACTACACTCACAGCCGACAGTTCTGGGGTACTGCCACTCACCTGCTGGGCAGCAAAGCCTTCTTCAGAGCTGGAGCTGATCTGGGGTAGCAACCCCTGACCAGTCCGTCCGGTGTGCTGCTTCTTGTAGCCATTCGAACTCTTGTTAGCGGCTCCTCTTAGAGGCGCCAGCTAAGCACCCGCCATCGCCTGCAGTTCCTGCTAGCCACTCCTAATCCTCAGTGGGTCCTGACTTTTTGTTGCTCAAAGACAACTTCTTAAACAAACTTTCCTGGCTCTCTATGTTGCTGTATTTTTAACTCCCAAGACTGCAAATGATTACATGAAGCTAAGTAAGGGTGGTCACCTGCTGTGGGCACAGCGAGTCCCATCTTTTCACACTGAAATTCATATTTCCGTCATTGTTATGATGAGATTATAGGTATTTTCTTATACAAATCCTTCCACACGTGGTAGCATATAAAAATCAGAATGTATTAGGCCTGCCTCTAGGATTTTTCAGCTCCTTTTCTCTCCAGTTGAGGCCAGCAGAGCAGTCCTGGCCTTCTATCTCTTCGTCACTGTGGGCCTCCTTGCTGGCAAGCCAACAAAACATAAAGGAAAAGACAGTGTCCAAGTTAGTTCTTTGTGTCTTGCAGTCAGCCTGAGCATCTCATCATGACTGACCAAAAAATAATATCTGTCCTATGTAAGCCTGAAGACAATCCTCTGCTTATAACCATTCAAGATCCTACTGTTATATCTGTGGCGCAGACAAATGAACTCAGAAAGGATAAGAGATGCTAATGAGTTTGTGACCAGTTCCAATGCATTTCCATCCCTTCCCTGTTTTCTTAAAGTAGGCAATATTCCCTTCTCAAACCAGGGAATTAGTAACACTAATGATGGGATGTATCATCCCTGCACGCTGAGCGTGACTCACAAAGTCAATATGGCCCGAGCGGCCGAGAGGAACAATGCAGTGTGTTCTCAGTTACTCTTTTTGGCTGCGCCATCGCTGGAGCCCAGAACAAGGGCAATGATGTCATAGCCATAGGCTTAATGTGTAAGTAACATGTACAGCACTACAAGCTCTCTGTGATCTTTTACTTCCACATTAATGTAACTTAAGGCATATATACACAATTAGTTGCCAGAGCCAAGCCATGGAAGAGATTCTTTTGTTCCAGGCTTTTAACAAAAATACTTCTCAGTCCCAACAGGCTAGTTCTGGAGAGGCAGTACCTAGCTCAGCGTTTAGCTGTATGATTTAGTCATGACTTCAGCGATAAAGACAAAAGTTTGGAATGTAGAAATGGGCAGACAAGAATCCCACTAAGAAATAGCTTACATTTTTCTGACAATTAACCATTGTTACAAGTATTTGCATTAAAAAAAAAAGAGTAAGAAAAACCTCTGAGGCAAAGAAAGAAATTATTCCCAGCCATTTTCAAGAAAGTGACTTTGAAGCCTTTCGTGCACTTGTATTTGAACAAGGCTTTTCTCCATTAGTCTCTGAGGAGGAAGGGATTGTTCCTTCCTTTCAAAAATGTGTTATGTGTATTTAGTGGTCCCTCAGAGGAGCCAGGGTGGGAGGGGGTGTAGGGGCTAAGCATACAGTGACACTGTAATCAGAGGCCAGTCGGTGGGTCACGCAGACAAGCTCGTACTAGCTTTAAACTACCTCGTGTGTGTGCTGATAACCGTAGCCATGGAGGTCACGGTAAAGCTATTAGCAAATGTACTCCCCCGGGGAAGTGGGCAGGTTTTGTTGCCTTCACTGAGCTCTGAGCTGCTGCAGCTCTGCTGCCGTTAGCACCCAGCCCAGGTAGCCTGAACTTAGCGTGGATGGGACTGCGTGAGCTGCTGTCCACTTTCTGCGTGGAGAGCTGTGCCAAGGGCGACAGTTCCCCGCTTTATAAAACTCTTCCCTAATGTACTGCCAGGTGGCTTGCGGGTGCCTCAGGTGACAAGGCCTGCCTGTATCCCGTATTACGGGCCCCTTTCATCATTTGCTGGGCTAAGCCAGGATTCCTCTGCCCAGCAAAACAGGGGAAGCCCTGAGAATTCATAACACGAAATCTTATCTCAAGGGAAAAAAACAGAGGCTTGTGTGTAGAGGCTTGTTGAACTGCACATTCCTGCAATAGTTTCCCAACGTTGAGTACCAATGGGACAGTCACACACTTCGCTGCATGTTCCCAACAGGCTGGAACCTTTATCTGCTGGGCAGGCTGGGGCTGGAGTGCTGCCAGCCTCCCGGGAGACCAGCTGTGGCCCCCCCAGGTTCCTGTGCCTCTGCACTGGGCAGTAGATTGGCGGAAGCTGGTGCAAAGCTGCCTGTCCAATTAAATTTGTTATTTTGCAAAAGGATTTAGCTTTGTTTGCTGGTTATTACTAAAGAAAAATCCTAAGCTGCTGCTTTAACCTGTCTTAAACCTTTCACGGGGTGAAAGAATCTGGTTCCTTTTCTTCCAAGTTGTAAACAAGGAGCAGAAACCTAAGAGAAGGCACAGCAAACAAAACAACACAAAATTAAAATATTATTATTACATTATTTTTACTTGCCAATCAAAAAATATTTTTACATTTCCTGTGCTAAAAGGCTGCCACATCAGAAGGGTTACTGAAATTACCTTCTGAAAAAATCTGACAATGGGTCATCAGCCACTGTCTCAGACATACTCCGGCTCCCACACATACCTGCTGTCTCTTCAGGGATGTGCTAGTAAGCCCATCCAGAAGGGTTTGTAGAATATAAAGCTGATGAGAGATGTTCACATATTTCATATTTTTTCCCTGTACAAACAAATCAAAGGAAGCCAAATCAAATAAACCACTTATTCCGAAACAAGCTTTCTATATACAAGATTTGCCACGGTTTAATTGAGTTTGTGCCTGACTGTTAGTTAAAGCACTAAAATGTTATCTGTTGAGAAAGTTTTAGGGCAGAAGGACAAAAGTCCTCTACAAAAGAAGAGAACTATAAATGTCTGAGCACAAAAACTACACTAAAATACTAGTATGGTTACAAAGCCAGGAAGTGCCTGTAGCGAGTGCCCTTACAAGGGTTGCCGCTAAAGTTTTAATTTCCCTTCTCTGAGCCCTGCAATGTAGATCGTTTCTTTCACAGGAGTCTTGCCACAAAATTTCTGCAATTAAAAAAAAGTAATATTTCATACTTAGCTTTATCCTTCTGCTAGGTGGATGGACCTAGATCTTCTCTAGTACACAGGATTTAAACCATGCTTTGAGCGGAGAATGACTAAAACCCCTTTTGAGTTCATGGCATTCAGCAAGATATATCTAACTGCTTCAGAAACATCAACAAATTTGTTTTCACAGCACTACAGTGGTTATTATGTATATCGTAGATGAGAGGCTGCCTGGTAAAAGTGCAGAAGTGCAAAAGATTTTGTGTACCTAATACAGGATGACAAGGTCTTAGTTTTCCAGTTTCCAGCATGCTGCAGCACTTTATATTCAAAGCACAAAGCCCAGATGCAGTTGCAAGCGTTCAGCCCCTCTTGGAAGTTGGCTGTGGTTCGACCGTTCGGGGGCTCTGGCTGCAATGCCAGCTTCAATAGCTTGCCCCCCCTTGCCACTAGAGCCCGTGCCTTCCCACCCTTGCCCTCGAGCGAATCAACCCCCCACAACACACACACAGAGCTGGTTGTGGGCCTGTTCTGCAAATAGGATCAGGGAATCAATGCATAATGAAAATAACCCTTCTGGGCCCCAGAGAACAGTCTGGGACTGGAGGGTATGTCAGGCATCCAGAACGCAAGGGATGGCCATGTCACGATTACCCGCGGGCAATCTGGTATGAAGGAACTTGCCCAGTGTCACTCTGGAGCTGTGTGGCAGTGCCAGGGACATCGGCCAGCTCTGTAGGGCAGCAGCCCATTGCTTCAGTCCCATGATGACTCTTGCTCCTTCTGCAGTCTCCTGCCTCCTCTGGTGACCACCACCATCTACTTTCCACAAGGCATGAGGCAGGGGCTACTGCAGAAAACTCTCGTGATGCTCTCACAGCCCTGAGCAGCCCTCAGAGCAGTCCCCTCCTGCCCATAGAGCAAGGGAGCGTCCGCAGAAACGATAGCCTGTGCGCTTTGAAATGAAGACAGCATCATAACCCATCTGCACAAATGTTGCCTGGGTGACTTTAATCCCAGATTTCTTAACTTTTTGAGCACTTGACTCCATAACCATTACAAACTTTTTTATGCAGGTGTTTTGTGTGCGATGTGTGTCCTCATTAAAGGTAACCTGGCGAACAAGAAGAATGAGTAAGAGAGGAGATAGCTATCTAGGCAATGCCAAAGATTGGAACAAATGCTTTCTTCTTGCTCTTTCTGCTAGATTATTTGGAGATAAAGGAATTTGGAATGATTGCCAGCAAAGGCTCCCCACTCTCAGAAACTGATTGTTGTTGTTAGCTGCAGAGTTGAACTACCTGTTAGTTATTCAACATGCAAAGTGGTATTTTTTAATGGGAGTGAGATGGCTGCTGTGGTGTTTAACACAGACTCCTTCCTAACCCACGACCAATGCAAATATGTGACTCTGACTCTGTTGAACATGCAAAGCATGCATGCCAGGCTTTGCTCCGTATCACTGCCTAGCAAAATCCCTTTTTTTTTTTTTTTTCTCATGTAAGCAGATATACATAAAAAGGCAACAGTTCCTCTTCAAGTATTGCCGTCACTAGGATGGTCTGGGAGACGCCACTACTGACAGGTCTGTCTAGCTCCCTCCAACAGAACCCAGTCCCAGACATAAGCTAGAGAAGTCTCAATGCCATTCTGACAGCTGCATTATACATGGGATATCCTCATGTCTCCCATTTCCTTACCTGACACCATTTCAGTAAAGGATGGGACAGCAGCGTCATTCACTTTGCTTATATTCCTGTGCACTGAGATAACTCTTCACCAGTTCATTTTATCAGCTTTAGTGAAGATTCATGTAACTAGTGGCACAGAGCCAACTATCGAAGGGGCCAAAACCTGGCACAGAAAGACTAACTG
The DNA here is from genome assembly GCA_013400135.1 of Rhinoptilus africanus. Classification (NCBI taxonomy): domain Eukaryota; kingdom Metazoa; phylum Chordata; class Aves; order Charadriiformes; family Glareolidae; genus Rhinoptilus; species Rhinoptilus africanus. The sequence goes on along the minus strand of VXBO01002202.1, from coordinate 83,339 downwards.
TTGTGAAATTCACTAAAATAACAGACTCAAGCGCCAGCTGGGTCATCCTTAAAATTGTCTTTTCTGGCTTCTCTCTTTCATTGCATCAGATCCAAGCTCCTCATTCTCTGTTTTTAGGCTCAGAATATCTGTGCCCTCCTGCTCCCAGTACTACCCCAGTCTACCTTTGTTTTTTTTAGAAGTACCATCTGGGGCTCACACTTTTCTCTTTGTGCTGTGCTGCTTCCTCCTCTCCCACTCCAGAATCCATGAGACAGACTCAGCCACGGCCAACTAGATATCCTAAGGGTCCCATGCAGTAGAAAGTCATTGTAGGGCACACTGTATTGAGGCAAAGTGAGAGGAACCCACTTTCTGGAAGATTATCCACAGTCAGCAGAAAGCATGCACATTCAGGCTAATCCAGGAACATACCAATCCCACTTATCCTGAGCCATGCTGCTTCTTGTAAAAAAAAATCCTATTGGGTGGCAGCTGCATCATTAAAGGTGTATTATCGTACATGGGAGATTTTGTTATACTTTTTCCACCTGAAACAGGTAGCTCTTGTTTCCCATACAATATGCAGCCTTCTTGTTCTCTTTCCAGCAGCTCCTTAAAAGCCCTGACCAACAGTTTTCCACTCTGACATGCCCTTACCCTGGATTTTCTTGTTATTATATCTGTTCTTACAGTCTGCAAGATACTGAAAGGCAAGCTTGGTACTTGGGTTTTCTGTAAGGACCTCTCTGTAGATATTTCTGTGTTAGTGATAATAGCCATAAAGATAATAATGCCAATAGCAGGAATAATGATAACTGTAAGGTGAGTGGTAGAATCACTCTTGAAATCAGCCTTAAATTTGAACAAAATGTAGTAATATTCCTTCTGGGGAAGCCAGAAGCACTCTCCTCTTGCAGGATGAAAGGAGCTGAGGAATGCGCTGGTTGGCAGCGAATCCCTGTCCTCTTGGGTCTTTAATGGGTTTCCTGCTCCCGTAGGTTCAAAGAGCAATTGCAGTCTCCAGCAAAAGTACAGCAAATGGAAAACAGATTCTTTGGCTCTCACTAAAATGCCAAGAGAATAAGTAACCAAAAGATGGAGGACTCGAAGTCACTTCATTGCAGCAGTTTACTGAGCTGAAGGGAAATTTCCCTCCCTTCACCCCCAAGGCCGGAGGAAGTCCCTACCATGGGAGATGCGTGGTGGGAACCCAGTGACAAATCTGTGTTCACACCCATGTCCCTGGAGGGGCTTATCTTGGAGGAGAGAAATGATACCAAACTGCTGGAAACTACCTCTGGGGCCATCCAGCTCCTTTGCTTCTTTGCTGGGGAGTTATTTTGTGCCTTTGAATTGACCATTGGAGAGGAACAAAAGCAAGGTGGCAATGGCAGGGCAGCTTCCTTCACTACAGCAAGTCATCGTAAGGGAATATGGAGGTATATATCTGGTACAAGGCAGCTGAATAAACAGAAATAGGGGCTAACTGAGGAACCAGCCCTGGCTATCACCTGCATGACAGTGGCAAAACTTGATAGCTCACCCAGGGACAACAGCCACCTGCCCTGTGCAGAGAAGGAAAGTTGTGAAGACAAGCAATGGAATATGGAGGGAAAAGGCCCTCAGACTCAGGATAATCCTTCCAGTGAGCTGCTGGAGGTAGGTGGCACAGGGGGTTAATACATCCAGAGAGATTAGTGGGCATGAGTGCTGTGAGCTGCATACTAATCTCTTGTGAAGCTCTGCGTAGGCCACACAAGGTGGCCTCCAACAGGGCAGCACCGCCCAAGTGCTTTCTCAGGGGTCTGCACGGTCAAGCGCTTAAGGTTGAAAATGAAATCCACAGGTACAGCAGGACTGGATTTAGGACTAGAAGAGCGCGTGTTTTTTTCAGATGAGGGCTTTGGTATAATAAAAAATATGTGTAGTCTAGGGTTAATTAACAGAAGGTAGTATGAGTACATTGTCAGTACAAAAGGCAGCCCTGCGTACACCTGGCTCTAGGAAATGCATTCCTGTGCTCAGTAGTGCCTGCACTGTTAACACACCACAGCGCTGGCATGTTGTGAGAGAGGCTTCTCTTCCCTCTCTGAGAAGACCTATTGCTTTACCAGTAGGTTTCTGATCTGGTATTCAATAAACCATGCCACAGAGGGGAAACTAAATAAGCCTGTCTGAAGTGAAAAGCCCTTCAAGTTGCTTTGCATCATGTTTCCTTTCCACCTCAGATTACTTGAGATTAAATCGTATCACGGATGGCAGAGAGAATTAACTAGTAAGTCTGAGCATCAGCAATAATACCAACTTTGTGCTCAAACAAGGATGTTCAGTATCCAGTGACAGTACAAGTAGGTCACCCAGTTGGCTTAGCAACCGGAGGAGCTTCTCCGCTAGAACTTACTTCTGGCACTGTTCAGTCATACCACACACGTATGGGATGTAGCTCAATCCTGTAATTTCCCAGGTGTAGAGAGGAAACTGCGTCCTCATAACTATACTACACCATTGTGATGTAATAATTGCTAAGGATTTCCTTGGTCATCTTATTACTAATTGATGCTTCCTCTAGTTTTCCTTACTGTCTACAGAGGAAGAAGGAATCCATTCTCTCCTTACCATATGGATGTGTAATTCCCCTTAACCTAACAGGAACTAAAAAGACATCGAACCCTAAAGAGGAGTGGTAAGGATGAGATCAATAAAAGGCTCCCTTATAAAAGCTCTGACCTGGATGTGTGAGGTAGTTTTGATCTCTGACCTCGTGCTAACAGACATGGACTCCAGGCATAGAATTTGGATATGAAAGATCTGAATCCAGAGTCATGCACGTTTGGGCAGGGCATGTCTTTGGTTTGGCCCCATCTTTTTCACACCAGGAAGAAGGACTTGCAGCCAAAGGAAAATTAAGGATAGATCAATTTAATTTGTTCAACTTTTGAAACTCTTCCAATCTATCTGGGGTGGGGGGAGAAGGCCATTGTGATTAAATATTATGAGGGAATACCAAGCAATTTTTTCTGAGACAAAAGATATTTTGAATTAACGGGTTTGGACAACGTAAGGTGAAAGTGTCCTTTTCCCACTATAGTTTGTTTGGCTCTGCAGACACTAGTTACCAGTATCAGCTTCACTGTTTCTCTACCCCAGGCTTCATCCCTTCTCCTTAAACGGCACAATCAACCTAAATTTCAGTTTCTGTAGGTAAGGAAAGAAGCAAAATCAGAATGGGAAGGGAAAAGTAACAGGTTTGGAGCTTCCAGTACAACAGAGCCACACTGTCTTCCATGAATGCCTAATTTCTGTTTGAACATGGTCTTTCCTTTATCAACCTCATACTGTTGCAGAGAGTCTTTTAAATGAATCAATATGAATGAATTTAGGAAATAATTCCCCTGGTGCTGCTTTAGAAACGTCTAGTAATGGTAAAGCTTTACTACCTTCTGGTCTCTTCAGTGCCAAGTTGGAAAAAAGAACTTCTAGGTGGGTTGAAAATCAGCTGGACCCCAAGACTGAAAGGGTAACAAAGATCAAAGGCTTGGCATCTGCCCACAGCCAGTAACACATGGTGTACTCCAGAGGCTGATTCTGCAGTCCATATACTTCAACCTTCAACAGCCCCCTGGATAAGAGAGGTGTTACCTCAGCATATATGTGAAAGATGCAAAATGATGACAGCTGACTGACACAATGAATGACATCTTCAGTTGAGATGGACCTCAAACACCTAAGGATTGCGCCAACAGAAACCTCATGAAGTCCAGTAGAGAGAAATGCAAAGTTCTGCAACTGAGGCAGAATGACTCCTTGCATCCCTATAAGCTGAGAGGGAACTGGATGAGTGACAGGGCTGCTGAAAAGTGTCAGGAGGTTACAGTGGATGCCAGACCCAATAAGCTGACAGTGCATTGTCACTGTAAGGCAGCTGTGTTCTGTGCATATTAGGAGGAGCATGGCTGGAAGATCTAGGAAAGTTATTTTCCCTGCTGCCTGACACTAGTGAGGCTGCACGTGACATAGTGTCCAGTCTGGAGACTCCCCGTTGCAGAAAGATGTGAAGAAACTGGCGAGCTTCCAGCAGAAGGCTACCACAGTGGTCAGCAGCCTGGAGCACATGATTAGCAAGGGTACATTGAGGGGTCTTGGCTTGCTTAGGCAGGTGACGGGAAGGCTAATCTAATAGCCTACAACTGCCTGAAGGATAATAACAAACATAACAGATCCACATTCTCCTCAGTAGCATCAGATGATACAACACAGAACAATGACCACAAATTGTGGCTTTGGACATTAAACCAGACATTAAGAAAAAATTTCCTATAAGGGTAGTGCAGCACTGGAACATGTAGCCCACAGAGGTCATAGAATAACCAATTTCGGCAGTTTTGAGGACTCCACTGTTTAAAGTTAGGGCTGACCTAACGATGTGCTGGCAATAGTACTTCTGTGAATAAGCGGGTGGACTGGATGACTTCTACAGCTGTTTCAATCAAGATATCTATTGTTCTGTGATTCTTCGCAGTCACTAGTCAGTGGATTTGACAAGGGGATTTCCCAAAGCTCACTGCCCAGATAGATGCATGTCCTAGAAAAGGCTTGCATCATTGCATGCCTGACAGCCATTTTTCCCCTAAAATACAGTGAGCAGCATTATGGTTAGGTTTCCTCATGCCCAGTGCCACAATTCTTATTTATTTTGCTGGGCATTGACCATGCTTAGGTAGAACTTGAGTTTGACATGTGTGCTCATTGGGATTAATATTGGGATGAGCTGCACAATCAACTTCTTTCCTCTAATTGGTCTTTAGTCAGAGATAGCCTCACCAGACAGTAACATGGGATTTCAAAAGCTTACACTTAAACTAGGTCTTGAGAGAGTGAGCCCAGACCCATTCTTGATGGTTAAAGACACTGTTTGGATTTTCTCCTTGGTCCTGAGAAGCTATAAAAACATTTTTCGAGGTATCCAGCCACAATCAAGAGATGTTGCCACAAAAATCCTGAAGCAAAAGGCCAATTGGCTTCAAATAGTATTTTATCATCTAAAACATCTCTGGAAGCTTGTGCCTATGTCCCATATGTGTATAACATACCTATGAGACAAAATGCACTTATTCAGGGGACAGGAATACAAGAATTATTCTTTTCCTGACAGCTAAAATGCTAATGTTATGTCCTCTTTTTACCAGTCTAGTCTCTTTATCACAGAGTAGTATCCTGTGAGAATCCTGGCTACGTAAACAAAATGATGACAAACATCCAGCTGTCTCTAAATCTGGTAACAGCCAGCTCACAGCCCACATTTTGGTCAATGACCCTTTAGCTCAAAAGACGGAGTGGTACCAAGGAAAAACCCGAAGTGTTGCATTTTTACAAAGAATGCAATAGTTGTACTCCATTGTTTATGGATAATGAATCACAAGGACTCAGAAAACCACTAGTTAATTTGTAATAATAATTGTGAATCAGAAGACGGACAGTCTTGTGGTTAAGGCTGGACTGATATTCAGGATGTCTGGGTCCAATTCCTAGTCTAGCATAGATTTTCCTTTGTAAGCATTGGCAGGCTGCTTAATCTTTCATCCTCAGTTCCTTTCCTATGAATTTTTTCCTTTCTTTGACTTTTTGGCTGTCTGATCCATTTCAGTTCTGAAGCATTTCTGTAGCTTCTGACATCCAGGAAAGTACAGAATAACAAGTATGATGTAACAAATTGTGCTATGAGCTGCAAGTATCTCTAAAACAGCCCACAGGCTGGATGTGTTCACTTCAGTCAGCTTCATACATTTAAAGAAACCAGCCTGGACAAGCAAATGATTAGCAAACACAGAGACTACATTCAAAAGTGATTGCTTATAATGAATTATGTTAGATTTCTATTGCTGCTGTTACCATTGAAAGCAGTACCAGTACAGACACCTTGACTACCGTGTTATGCAAATCCATTTTAAGTGATAGTACAGGCTTCCATTGGTATTTATATCACCTGCACTGTAGCAAAAAGTATGTGGTTTTTTTCTGACCACCAAGCATGAAACAGGAATTTTATGTTTGACATCTTAAAATATTCTTTACAAATTGCAACATTCAAATGCTTATCGGTTATGCCTCCCAGGGCTGATACCTCCAACTTTCAACATAGAGAACAGTTCTGAAATTGAGCTTACTGCTGATTAGGTTGCTTTCCAGCCTGAAATTTTCAGAGGTTGACTGAAATGTCAAGAGACAAAAAACAAATGTGGACATAATTATCTCTATCTTACTGCCTAACTTCAGAAGAACTCTCTTGGCACCGGTAGGTCTAGATTGAAAGAAATAAAATCAAGTATAAGCAGGTAACATTTTATTAATTTAGCTCTTTGGACCCTAGAGTGGAAACACATGGATTCCAGGGTAATAGAACTAAAACATTCTTTTTTTTTCTTCTACATCCTTACAGACATATTAAAAGCTGTTCCCAAAAAATGAAACAAATATATACATACACAAAGGGGAATTAATTCATAAATAATGCCAGACTCATGCATGTGCCTTGAACCAAAGAGAGCAGGTGGATATCTACAGAAATGGCAAAGATGCCAATTGAAAAGGACTAAAAAAAAAGCTCGTGTTTCCTAACACAAATACAATAATTAGGGGGGAAAATATGATACAGGGTGTATCAGTTTTCACACTAAGCAAGAAAAGACAGCATCCACTAAGTCCAACACTACGCTCAGGTGAACCCACCTTTTCCCCTCACTGAGAACAATCTTTGTGCAAGCCAGGCATCTTTCATTCTCAACTGAGTGAAGCCCTAGGTTGGAGTTAGTGGGACAGTGTCTGTTCTGGGAAACAGCATGAGCTGGAAAGGTCTTGAACAGTACAAAAGGACAGCAGGACCAGAGAACTCGGTGGAGCTTTGCCCTCTACAGAAGGTAATAATGACTGAGTGGAAAATAGCTGCATATGCGTTAGCTCTGCCGGCAACACTGAGAACAATACCATGCTGTGCACTTGTCGTAACACTGGTCATTGTGCCCAGCAAATTGCAGATCTTCATTATATTCAGCTCTGAATGCAGTGCTGCTACCAAATTTAGGAGTCTGCTTTTCACATAGCTCTGCCTGAGCATTTATAAACCACAAATCCTGAGGGACAAAGGAGCAAGCCCCTAGGGAAGTTTTTCAAAATTTGTGGTAGGAGGTGATGGACTCAATGAGTTTCCTAAGACTTGCTGTAGGGGGGTGGGAAAGGCTTAAGGAGCCTTTGGCGGAGCATGCTGAACTCTGAAAAAGCCTAGGGGTAACAGGGCCTCTGCAATTTTCCAAAATTTACCAAAATCTGTGATGTGCTACTCTTCTGCATCTTGTCAGCTGATGAGGACGTTTCCCCCGAAGTCTCTGGAAGCCATTAAGGAGGTGAATATTCCTTGAAAGTACCATTCTCCGCCTTGTTTAGTTATATTCAGAAGTGAAGAAGGTCCTCAGAGGAAAGAATCATTTTGAAGAGAAGCTAAGGCTGTATAACCCTCCTGCGTGATTCTGGGCTGGCAGCAAAATGGTACAGCTCAGTTTCTAAGACTCTAACAACACCAGCTGAATCTCCCACCTCAAAACATGTAAAAACAAGAACTGATGTGTTCATCGGAGAGCTCAGCCTCTCTGCTGCCATATGGTGAATCTAGAGACTTACCAAAACAGCACATTGTTGAAAAAAGGGAAGACAGTAAAAATAAACGGAATAATGGATGGTAAGAACAGTGTAGTGTAAGGGCTGAAAGAATCAATTAGCCCTTTGCTATAACACAACCATCATTTCAAGCCCTCTCAGTTTTTGGTGAAGCAGCTGCTAGTGCTGCTTTAGAGACATCTGCTTACAGTTTCTGCTGGCCTGTGCCCGAGACGGTCACAGCTGGGTAACAAGGCCAGACCCCGACTTCAGCAGACCACGCAGCATGTCCAAGCCACTTCTACCAGCCACTCTTAGCCCATTATCCATCCCTACAGGTTACTGCCACTGGCCACCTGCACTGACTTTGACAGCCACTTCTACTCTTCAGTAACACCTGTGTTTTACAAAGACAGGCATAGCTTAGAGACATAAACATACTCCATTCTGCTCAAAGAAGGGGTTTTTTAGACAACATATTCTAAGCCATCTTTTAGACTGGATTTTCACTGCCCAAAGCACTAGCCATTGCCTAAGTTGAGAGTGTTCTAACTCTTCCTGTGCACACTTAGGTACCACTGGTTTGCCCAGCATATCACGCATAATTAAAAGCTACAACATCCCCACCTTTATATTACAACTTCTTTATTTTTAAAACTTAAATACTCTTGTGATAAAACCTACTGTGGCAGCTGAACAGACTCAAGCCTACCAATTAGTCCCTTTCAGTCACTTCCCAAGATGGTGAGAGGGGTCACTGCCCCCACCAGACTCACTTCTCCTCAGCAGATGGGTTGTTTTCCCTTTCTAACTTCAGCTATTCTGCTCACAAGTGAAAGCCTGCTTCAGTAGTTAGAAGCTGGCTGTTGTTATTCCTTATAATGTATATGAAACGAAATAAACAAATTCCTGTTACTCTCCATCATAGGAGACAAGACAGCAGTTACATGACACTTACTTGGGAAATGGGCAGAGGACACACACTGCTTTTCACAAAGCTTGTATCAAGCTTTCACAAACCACTCATCAAGGTTGGCTTCAAGCATGAGACCTTACTCCTTCATTCCTAGGCTAGCCATTTCTGCTCTTCACTTGATTTTGATTCCTCAGATATCAGAATGTCATAGAGGATAAACAGATACAGTAGAGGACCAAGATGGGGAACAGCCTCACCCAGCTAATGATCAGCCACCAGAAATTATCCTCTATCAAAGCAGCATTGTTTTGACTCAGGCTCTGAAGTACACTGCAGCAGCCTGGTCAGAGACAGGTCCTCATCCTGCCTTGAATGTAAACATGCATGAGGCTTCTTTTACCACATGTTTTGGGAAGCGTCAACAGTGCTTGGCAAGCAAGAGAGAAGGGATGACTGAGAGGCTGCTGGCATGCTCCTTGAGCTGATGTCATCTTACTGCTCGACTAGAGCGCTGGGTGCACACTCTTAGTCACACATACACACAGCTACCAGTCACCAAACTTCTGTTATGGCTAAAAAATTAAATTAGTTATTTTTGGCTGGAGAGTTCTCCCTCCCTGTCAGACTTGCTATATTGCTTTCTGGCTCCAGCTGGCAAGGCAGTTTCTCCCTCTGGAGCACCTGACATCCAAACACCAGGATAAATCTGTCAGGAAGCAGCAAGAGCAGGACTGCTCCTTAAAGGGAGATGAGCCAAGGGGGAGCCTTGCCAGCCAGGTCTCAGTCCCACAGTGCCAGAAAGAGGTGAGCAGAACAGACCTAGAGGTGACATCCAGTTCCAACCAAAAGTTCAGGTCAAAATGCCATATAATGGTGATGAGACAGGTCTGAGGTCAAGCCAGGAAGTCAAGCAGTAGGTCAGGAATAGGATCAGGTCCAGTAATCATCAGGCAGCTCCACGGTGGCAAAAATCAAGCCAGGAAGCCAATCCATAGGTTGAGGTTCAGCTCAATAGGCTCCATAGCCAGGCAGGGGCATGGCTGTGGCTGTACAGAAGACCAACACTCCTCCAGTATAGCTCAAACAGGGAGTGAATACCCAGGGCTGAGCTTAAATAGAGCTCCTGGGCTCATGGGTGTGGGCCCCAGGTGAGGCTTGTCAGCATCATTAGGGCCATTAATGAGCTCAGGGCTCTAACAAAACCAGAGGCTCCATGTAGTCTGGGATCATTTTGTATTTATGTACTGCCTCCCAGGTGTAGACTCCTTACCCATATGGTAACTGACATCTCTCCTTCAACATGATCCACTCTTTTAATCATACCTCCCTCCCATCTCTCACTGGGATGATTTTTCCTCTGCAAATCTGGTCATAGAGATCCCATCGGTTTCACTGCCCACTGTTTTCCAGTCTTTATGACTTACATTAGACTTGCAAATGCTGAAGAATAAGTTGCTGGTTTGTGTAACTGAGACAAGTTTCTCCCTAGTGTAAGCTCAAAGGAGATACACCTGAATTTATGTCATGCTGCAGTTACATATTTTACTATATTACATTTTCTTTTGTGTGTCCTGTGGAGGACGTATGAGCTAATAAACCGAGGAACACGATAGGCTGAAAACTCTGGATTTCTTTGGAAATGCCAGAATCAGCGTTGATTGTACAACCTTATTTGTTTCCCCTATGCTTACGTGTCTATGTGACAGTCCTTGGTTACTGGATCACATACTCGGCGGTTTTTTCCACAAGTTTTCTGCATCATTTAATACCTGGTTCTGACTGAATGAGCTGTTACCTCCTCACATTTTTTTTGTCCACTGTTCTCACACTATGCAAATGCTGTTCTGAGTCGAGAGTTATTCTTTTACCCATGGACATTTCAGTGGTTCTCATCGCTGAAGTTTCACAAATGGTAATCAGTGCACATTCAAAACATCTCTTCCAGCTAAGGGGAGATTATCAACCCCATTTTATAGAAGTAAAATTGAGCTAGTAAGAGATTAAGTACAAAAGTATGTACTATTATTGAGTGTCTGAAGTGAGAGACCTTAGACCTTATTTTTTCTGTTTGTGTAGCACTGTTTAGCATTTTATATGATCATAGAGAAGTTTCCACTGACTTCAGCTGCAACCATGACTGCCTGGCACTTGGATAAGTAAAGATAAGGGCTGTTAGGTCACAGAGTCTGACTTCCTGTATTTTACATACCTATATATACATTTCATTCAGTTATCCCTGTAATTAGTCCAATAATTCAGGATTATCCAAAGTATAAAGGAAGTAGTCCAGGAAATCAGCTAGTCTCCATTTGAAGACCTCAAGTGATAAAGAGCTGATGATTTGCTTGGGTTGATTTTTGAGGGGTGATTAATTACTCTCACTGCTAACGCTTTATGCCAAATTCCTCATCTGAATCTGCATAGCTTTAGCTCACAGACATAGATGCTTACTTTACTCTACTTTATTAAAGATTCTTTTTACAGCTGGTATTTACTCCTCAGTAAGGTATTTGTAACCTGTATTCAAGTCACGTCAAAAAGTTTGGTAAGCAACTCACTGATAGACAAGTTTTTCAGCCCTCAAATAATTTCAATTGCTCTTTTCCACACCAATTTTTAAGTTTTCCTTCTTTTTTTACATATAAACATGAGTCCAAGATGCAATTTCAGGAGTTAATTGCAGCAGGATTGAAAAATTTTCTAGTTGGTTTCCAGTGTTTCAAACTAAGACGACCAAAAATTGAGGGGGACAACATTAATTCCTACAGAGAGGTGTGATTTACAAGATTTTCTCAGAATTTCATATGGACTTTTTGGCACAGTTAGGGACAGAATCCAATTCACTAAGTTGTCTTTCAGCTGCCTTAATGATCAAAGTGCCCTTTCTCTTTCTGCTACTCCCTGACTCATAATTTATGCATTTTCCAACTGTTGGAAGAAATGAAGCAGGGGTCCTGCAAACAACCTCCTCCTTTAGTCCAGATTTAGCCTCGGAGCAGGTCCACCTGGGGGACCCTTCTGAAGGGGACCTGTGGAAAAAATAACTCACAGGCATGTAATTAAAGACTGATTCATAATGCCTGTGTACAGGGAAGGAAAATGAAGGTTGCACTTCCTAAAGTTTGAGTGCTTAACTTTTTGACCTTAATAAGGTTCTTTTCACATGATATATGGGCATGATGGTTCCTAGGCTTACCACAAAACAAATTGGAAAAAAAAATAAATTCCCTCTGGCAGCCATATATTGACACTCGCATGACTCACCAAGGTTGGCACTTGACGTGCGTTTCATGAAGAGCAGGCATATGTTTGCATTCATCACCTGTGTCCGTATGGATGTCTTTGCAAATATTTTCTATTAGGAGAGAACTGGTAACACTCAGGATGTTTAAAATCCGCTCTGGGCTCTGAAGGGAAAAAGTCACAGTGGAGACAGGCTTTCCTTCCCCATTCCCTCCAGCTTATCTGTATCTTCATGCTGGTTCTATCCTGTCTTGGCTCCTTAGGCAAGTCCCATTCTCCTCATGTAGTTGGTTTTAATATCCCATTCTTCCCCGTCCTAAACATCTTGCCCACTGAGTCCCATCCAGTGCCTTTATCCCTGGCTTTCTGTCTATGTTCTCTCCCCTCCCTGCCAATATTCTGCTTATTTCCTTTCTCAGACTCACTCCCCTGACACCTGGTTCTTTCACAGTGTACCCCTTTATTTCTGACTCTCTCTCCAGCCCATCCCACTTCTCTGTTTGCACCTTGATCACTGTGCGATATCTGCATTCCATAAGATAGTTGCCCACACCCTGCTCTTCCTTGGTCCACAGCTCCTTGCCCAGCCACTCCTTGCCTTCCTCATTGCTGCACATCAGNACAGTACTCCAGGTGTGGCCTCACCAAGGCAGAGTAGAGGGGGAGGATGACCTCCCGCAACCTGCTGCCACACATCTGGTCTCTCCACAAAGTTTTTTCCCCAAATATTTTGCTCTTGGCTCCCATCCTTATTCTTACCCAAGCAGACCTCTACTTCTTATTTCTGTCTTCCATAGCAGTCTTCAATCTCAGTGTCATCACATGACTTTCCACTGCTGCATGTCCAAATCCAGTCCTTCTCCTCAGGACCGATTCTTGGTTTTTCTACCATGGCCTTCATACGCAGTGCTATAGCCCTGACGCTGGCTCAGCACAGGGAGCGTGGTACAGAAAGGGAGGGACAGGTACACAAAACCGTCACCATGCAGTAGTATATACCACCAGGTTTTAATGAGTTTAACCATAAACAGGTGTGTGCATGACAACTCTTACCATGCTGTAATGTAAGGTAATTTATTTGCCTTTTATTGAAGGTTAGATTGCTGTGAATTACCGTTTCTGCAGAGTAAGAATGAACAGGAATAATTGCTCCATATCAGTTCACGCAAAATAATTTGCTTCTCTCTATTTGTTCACTTGTGTTTCCACACCCACAGACTCTCTTGTTTCTGTTTGGTACCTATAGCACCTGAGACTTGTAATTGCAGGGGAAGATCTCAGTGAGCGTTGCCACTTCGGCAACCTGTTCAGTGCAGACAGAAGCTTTGATAGGCTTGAGGTAGATCTTTGGCAAGACTACACTTAGTAGTTGCTAACTGCAGGTACCAGAAGTTTGGAACTTGACCAAATTTGGCCACATTTTCATAAGGATGATGAAGTTCAAGGAATGCTACACTTCATTGGCTCTTTTCACAGCTGGAATTTTCAGTTTCCCAAAGAAATAGTCATGAGTATACTTCACTATGGGAAACCAACAACTCTTCCTTTGCTTGTGCAAAGTCTCCTTCTCTGGAGATATTAAAAACCCACCTGGATGTGTTCCTGTCCAGCCTGGTCTCAGTAGACCTGCATTGGCAGGGGGGGTGGACTAGATGGTCTCCAAAGATCCCTTCCAACCCCTACCATTCTGTGATTCTGTGATTCTGTGTGACTGTGTATGTGTAAGGGTATTTAGCCTCCTGGTTTACCTGAAATTCTCCATATATTTATCTTAAGGGATGCACTCAGGGTGGAATATTTTAGCCTGAATGCTCAGAAGAAGGAAAATTTTTCAAAAGGTAAAACATCATATTATAATAAGTTATAGGCAGCCTGAGTATCACCGCTCCCCTGACAATGCTGCAGTGTTATAGACTGCTGTCATCGGCTGCAGAGACCTGATGGCATGTCTGCATGGAACCTGCTCACAGAATATATTCTTAAACATATGTACTATTCAAAGTACAAATATTTATGCAGTCTAATCTGCTGGAAACAGAACAAATCGTATTTGTATCCATACAATCTCCAACAGAAATACTTGCGATCCAGATAATGATGATGATGATAATAATAATAATAGTAGTAGTAACATGCCTGAGCATGAAACTTTCTACATATATGCAAGCCAAGGGCTCTTTTCAAACATGCACTTAAACAGATTAATATATATTAGCCTAGCATAAAGCTGGGCTGAGTGATAGGAAACACATGTTTCTTGGTACTTGTGGTTGCACAATGGTATAAAAAGAGTCCTGACATTCTATAGGTCTCTGGACAATTCTGCTATTGATGTGTTGTGAGTCACTGCAAACAGACCATCGTATGTTTCTGAATCACTTCCTGCTCAAGGGGTTCCTCCACTTCTTCCAGAGATTGTATGCTGAGGAGGAATTCAGTGGGCTAAAGCCCTGGAGAGCCATTCGAAATGCTTTCCCTTTCCCTTCCTTTCTGTGCAGCTGAATGACTCAGAGAGGGGATAACACCTTGAACCGATGTCACTATTCCCTTGTTGGGATGGGAGAACCCTGTGGGGACTCCAGAAGGAAATTTAATTTTATGTTTTATTTATGCTGGGGGAGAAGGGATTTGGAAGTTAAAAGCTATGCCGTGATAAAATAAAAGATATTTCAGCTATTTTCAATACAGTTGCAATGCTTTGCCTCTCTGCCCCAAAAGTATTAAGGCCCAGACCACAGCAATGGTCATTAGATACATAAGTACCCCTGAGACCTAATTAACTTTACAATTATTCATGCTTATAACTAGCTGCATTGAGATTCCTGGAACATTCACAGGTGCTTCTCTTAGATCTGCACTGTTGATTTGATGGTATCCGGATAACACAAGAGACTGCAATCCTAGGAGAAGACAGCAGGTAGACCATTACAAAATTAAAAGTCTTGTGTGATTTGGAATGTCCCAATAGTACTGCTTTGCATAAAAGCTAATGTCAATAGACTGTTTTAATGTATTTTGATGGGGAAAAAAATCTGCATTTAAGGGAAACAAAATCTTCCTCTGCTATTTAAAATGGTACTCCTTTCATTCGGTATTTTCACTAGAAAATGCTGTCTTGGTGAAATTTTTTCACATAAAGATAAGCCATTGTGAACTGCAGAAACCTTGCATTTCAAGTACTTTCTGGTTTGTTTTTCACAAGTGATACTGGGCTGATATGTGATCTTTTGGCAAATTAGTACTGTGATGAAAGCACAATCAGTTTCCGAGTAATTGCAAAATTACTTTGACTTCAAGAGGTGCTTATCCTGAATGGCAGCTGATGCAGTACTTTCTCACCAAATGGCAGTAAACAGTACTCCTGAATGAGCTGTGCCTGTTGTTCAGAAATCATCTAGAGCGATCATATCTGAGGGAGGTGCGCTATTCTTCTATCCATCAATGCATAACATGGGCCTTTGATCGAGGCAGTTGCTGCTGCCGCTTGCTTTCAGAAAGCCTCTTAAAAGTACAATTCTCCATATGCATCTGTGCCAACAAAACCATAATACAGAATGTCAGATACACGTATGCAGCATAGCAACTAATATTCAGTCAGTTTCTGAGGCACCCTGTAGAGTTGCATGGACCTTCCGAAAATCCCCATCGGTGCACAACACCAGCACAGTTACTGATGAGCACCTCTGAGTTTGTTCGTTCTCACTGTGCCGTAATCCAGGATGCAGCTGCCTCGGCCAGCTTCGATCATCCCGTTTGAGACCTTCCTGAGCAAAATAACTGACCTTGTGATCTTCATATCTCTATCCCTTGTAAAAATGGGAGAAGTTGCCTATGTTTTGAGAGACCAAATGTCCATTTGTTACAACAGCCTCATGAATTCAAGGCTAATATTTCAGATCTCACTACTGCTTGCAACTGTTTTGGGGGTTTTTTTGGGTTGGTTTTTTTTTTTGCGTAGATAGATCATCTGCTTTGCTTTCATGTAGGACTGGATGCTTCCAGGACCTCAATTCTTAAAGGTTTGTTTTACCTCATCTGTTTCTTTGTAGATGCGCCAGGCTTTGGTTTCATCAGTTTCTAACACTGCAGGCATTCTTACTTCTTCAGATTTTTGCTGAAGGAAATCTTTGTACCTGAAAAACCACTCATCTTCTTTACAATCCTGTAATTTAACGATGCTAAATCCAGGTCAGAGTTAACCTTCTTACTCTTTTCCAGTTGGTGGTTTCTTATTTTGATATTGCTTTCTATCAACCTGCTGTACTGAGTATAAATTTGGACTAGGAAGAAAATGTCTCATACTGTACTTCACCACAGACCCACTAAACTGCAGGGCTTTGTTAGCCGTTAGCTATGCCAGACGACTAGATCTAGCAAGAATGGATGTGATCGCCTTCACGGCTGTCTAATAAAGCTGTCTCTGAAATAAATACCTAATTTCTCTGACATAAAGAAATTTATGCCAGACTGCATCAGCTGACCAACTGTTCCCATGCCATGGGAGTTTTCACTTGACTGGCCTATGCTTTCTGCATATGTCACAAGCCTTAACAGGTTCCCTTTCCCTTGGAAGATATCCTTAAACTCTTTTTCAATTGTTTTGATCTTCTGCCTCTTTGGTGAGTTACCTCTTTAATGGGATGAAGGGAGTGGCATGTTTTTATTCATGGATAATTTTTTTCCCTTGGTGTGATTATAAATTGTACTTCTTCCAATTTGCTAATTGCCCATGAGTTTAGTCACAACTCTAATAGGAATTAGCTCGCCACAGTAAGTCCTGAGCTTCACCTATTTATGGTCAATTGCCTGTGGTTTTGCTTTCCACGCTAACAGGCCCATTCGTGGCAAAAATTTGTTGTGCACCAACATCCACATTCAAGGCACAGGCATTTCTCTTGCTTTCAAGATGACAGTGCTTTAATCCTCTGCAGCACTGCTCTCCGGTCCCGTCAAGAGTCATCTAAGGATGTGGTGCTATTGTCCTCTTTGTCCATGCTGGGTAAGCTCTTGGAAAGTGATAGAAATTACTGTGGTTCTTGAAGGTTTTTCCAAATACCAGCCATTATCCTGTCTTGTCTTGTTTGTAGATCTGTGTGCTGCTTTATGAAGACAGCAGCTTCATACTCTATATACCATTCTGCTGGCAGTCTCTTGTCTTGTAACAGCCTACATCCTCTGCAGCATTATAGCACTGTCTGTCTTATGTACATTTTAGTATGAATTAGGTAACTTCCTTTGGTTGGCAAATTTTAATGACATTTCAGAAAAATAACTCTGCCTCCTCCAGGAGATTCTGACTGCTTTGTCTCAGGTTCCAACCATGTTAGCTCTGTTCCTAGAGACTCAGCTCCTCAAAACCAAGGAGCTTCACCCTTCAACCCCCTGACAACCACAAATTCTGATGCATTTTTGCCTGGTTATTGTACTGTTTAATGACATATGGTTCATATGTTTCATTTTTATGTGGAAGCCAGTATTCTTCAAATTCCTGTGATACAGCGTCCTGGTGAGCCTCAGATGTCAGGCTTAATTCAAAACTATTAGAAGCATCCAGTACTTCAGCACCGGCTATTGTAAAAAATAAAGCCACCTCTGTCTGTCGTAAAAGTATCCAGCTGGGGAGTCACTTAGCATCATTCCCCACAAACACTGAGGGACACATACTAGCAGTGGAAGCCAGAAGGACACAGGGTGTCCACACACCCACACACAATCGCTGCATACCACTGCCCAGCACCCTGGAGCAAACCAGGCAAACTGGGGGCCTCCTTTCCCTTGGCCCCCAGTATCTGCTGATAGACAACAAAGCCCTGTTTAAACTTTCTCCAGTTACCCTCCGTACTCCCAGAGAGCACCGGCTCCCACAAGGTGAGGCTTTCAGTGACTCCACTCTTCCAGTCAGAGCATTTTCTTAGCATCTTTTACCTGTGAGCACCAGGGTGTTGCTCAAAATCAATTATTTCCTTCAAGGGCTAGGATTCACCTAACCAAATGCAGATGTATATCCTCTAGATGTTTATTATGCAGGTGTGTGTATTTGACCCAGTCACCAGCACTGTCTTTGTCACCCGTGGGGAGAAATAAAGACATTACCGGGGAGCAGCTATTCTCAGCCTGAGGTACATGTCTCAAATAGTTCAGACAAATCAGGCTCTGAAACACCCAATTTCTCTCCACTGCTTGTAAAGTTTGTCCAGCCTGGCTGCTGCAGATGTAAAAATGAGATTTATAGGTGTCTAATGTTAGGTGAGAAGCATCTCATTGAAAGAGTGTGACAGAGGCCTGCTTTGTTCAGTCTCTCATTCCCAGCTCTTCAGCAGCCAGTAACATAAACCTGGGCACAGAAGCGGAATCTATCCTGGCATGCTGTGTGCAGGGCACAGGCTTTCTGAAAGCCACTGCTCCCCTTCTTCTGAATGGTACCTACTCCCCAAAACAAGATACTAAAATGGAAGCCTATAGGCACAAAGCAAATGTTAAAATGGGACATTAGCCTTCATTTTATAAGGTTATCAAGCTGTGATCATGGAAGAAAAGCAGAGTGGAACACGAGCAGTTTCTCAAGAGCAACCACTGGAAGGATGCAGCTACCAGGTTCTAGTTTGCCAAGTTTCTGCCTCAAAGCGGAAACTTAGACATAACTCTGGGTACATCAAATATTACTGGCATTTTCCTGACACTCCTCACATACAGAAAAGTGCATAAAATCTTGCCAGTGAAAATCGAAGCAAGGTTCGTGTCGTACTGGTGGCAATGTCACAGGCAGAGTGTGTTGTGCCTTTTCAGCTCTGTAGACAAAAGCCAGGAGTCTGCCAAATTTTCTAGTTTTGCTTTAACTGTGGGAAAA
>VXBO01002202.1:0-64324 GCA_013400135.1 Rhinoptilus africanus | reverse complement strand
GAAAAGAGTTGCAGGAGAGACCCCAAGACAGTAAAAGCTGATCTACACACAAAGCATGCACCAGGCAGGCTTACAGTTGTTCAGCACATGCTCTAGGCTGACCGGGAGATACGTAAGCCTTCTACACAGCACCGAGCTCCAGCTGATATATGTTCATCAGCAGGGGTAATTGCCTCAGGCTCAGTACTGTGTTTTTGGGGCTGGGAAGGCAATGTTAATGTGATCAGGGAGGCGTGTGGTGTGCAGGCATGCGGCTGGGCTTGCATCATGCGTTGCAAGAGTGGTTACCGCAAGAGCTGCTGCTTTTTGACCTTCCCCGTGAATCTGTGCTGACCAGGGCTACGTGGCCCTCGGCTGGTATGCAGCCCCCGCAGAATAATCTCTTGTTTGCTTGTGAACGCCGTCCCCATTGATCAGTATCCAGCTGGCTTATATTGATTTAGCTTAATTCAATGCAAGCATTTTGCATGTAGAAAAGGCTCCGTGAATGTTCCCATGAGGTCTAAATCAGTTCCTCCCTCTCTCTCTTGCTCTTTAAATCCTATTGTCACTCATGTAGCTTTCCTACTCTCAGTACATGCTTGTTCCAGGGGGGAGCAATTGCCAGGAGCTTAATTTTAGAGAGGAATGCTCACCCTGCTGTCTGGGAATGAAGCCTGGCGTAGCCAACTTCAAAGACTAGACAGATTTGTTGTTGAGCTCAAAAGACGTCTTCCCCTTGACTGGGATTTGCTATTGTATCTCTTACGCTCTCATCTTCCTTTTCAGTGCATGGGAGGGCTCAGGTGCTTTCCAGGCTCCTTCCATCTTTGGACCCTTTCAAAAGCACATATTAGGTCCAACAAATTCTCATCTCTGCCTCTTGCCCGCGGAACACCACTGAGCTGACTGAGGATGTGGCAGATTTGACAGGATCCGTGACTAAAGAATCTGTCATTTGGCTCTTCTGTTTACACTCAGACAGCACAGACCTAAAAGAAGGGTTATTTTTAATTCTAATAAACCAGCGCAGAAGGAGAGAGTTCTTTGCCTTCTTCCTTCACTGCACATCACAATTTTAGTCCTAACAAAGGACTTCACACCAAATATAATAAAGGGATGAATTATTTTTCCTGTGCGCCTGTTGTTTTTCTGACAGACATATGTGTTTGTTTATTTTTAGATTATAAAATGCAATTATCATGCTCTCTGAAGTACACATGTAAAATTAAAAACATGTTGAGTCAACTTGCTTCTTAATTTATGTTAATTAAACTATTCAATGGGAAGGATGTTCCTGGTTATGTTGCTCCAGTGGGATCTGGATTTTATTCTCGGCTCTGCCACAGATTGCCTGTTTGATTCACGGCAAATCACTTAATCTCCCAGTGTTTCATTTCTTCATTCCCAAAATGAAGATAATTCTCCTTCATCTTGTCTGTTTTGACTGTAAATGCTTGAAGCAAGGTTTATTTTGCACAAGTGTTCAGCATAATATACTCCGAGTTTAATTTCTAATTGTATATATTGATAATAGGTCACCTTGTCTCCAAGAAAACAACACCTCTGCAAGTCCTTCCCAATGCATGGATTTCCAAACAAATATTCTTTCCACCACACCAGAATAAGCAATAAGTCAGAGTTCTGTCAGATGATGCTCAAAACTGAGTTTTCATCAGTGGAAATAGGCTGATCTCAGGTTTCCAAACCCTGGGCTTTTATTCTGGAAGCCAAGAACTCATCTTCAGGAACAGCTTACTTCTTTCATTGCATCCTTAAACTTCACCTAAGATAAGGAGTTTGTGAAATCTCACCATGAGTTTTACTACAGATCAGGTCCAGGCCTGTGAGTTAGGTAAGACAGAAACTCTGGCTTGAACACACTTGGCCGACACGCCCGGGAAAACTCAGTGTCATGTGAATGGCCAAAGGACCTGCTTCACTGTGATGGTTTCTCACATTTCTGTCAAATAATCAGTCTCAGAATAGGCTCCACCAGGCTGGCAGGATCTACCTGTGATTAACCTGGTAACTACTTAGGAGCCGTGATGATTTTCTGTCACAACCTGATGTATGCTCATTTGTGCTGACCATCTTCCCACTACACCCGCACGCGTTTGCTTTCCTGTTTATTCACCAGTCATGTTTTGCCTGGGTGTTTGCTTTATGGTT
This sequence comes from Rhinoptilus africanus, assembly GCA_013400135.1. NCBI lineage: Eukaryota > Metazoa > Chordata > Aves > Charadriiformes > Glareolidae > Rhinoptilus > Rhinoptilus africanus. Next base: position 62,173 of record VXBO01002202.1, on the reverse strand, counting down.
TTTGTACAATGCCTCATACATTCAAGACCTCAGCTCTAAGCCGGCAGCACTGGAGTAGCAGGTACCAGAGGAAGTGCCCACTGTTTTCAGTCAGTGCTGGCTTTGGCTGAATCATTTTCTCAAATCAGTCAGCTCTGTTGATCCCTAGATCTAAACCCTTATTTCTCCAAAACTGGGAGCTCATTATAAAAGACCATGATATCTGTGGGGCTTCCTCCCTTCCTGCTGCCTGTGTCTGCCCCAGAGCAGTGTAAAGGCCATGTAAGCCCTACAATTTTTCTACCTGCACAAAGTCCCAATGTAGGCACACTTCTACCAGCTTAAAACTCCTTTCTTCTCTTGACATACAGTTGTACCATCCTTTGCAAATGTAAATGAGACACATTTAACGTGAGTGTCACTATGTGGGCTCAGGGTGCCAGTCCTTTGACTGCTTGGCATTCTGGGGTTGGGCTGTCATGACATGGAAGAGTCCCAGCTTTGCGCTGCTGCCAACACACATGCCAGTTTTGGGCCCTGCACTCCAAATGGACTTCCACTAAATAACACACTTCCCATAGCCAACCTGGCAGCATGGCCCATGCCCCACGCGTGACCTAAAGGTACCTGTTCCCCACTGGCTTGTCTGATCATGCTCACAGAGGGGAATTGGCAAGGATAGCAGTAGCACTAAGCTTTCTTAATGTCATCTGGAGTCAGCGTAAACCCCACTCATTATAAAAGTTTCGTGCACAGTTTAAGTCTGCCCTGCTCATTGCTGGATGGAGACATTTGCCCAACAGCATTGTAAGCTGCATGATGCAACTCACCCTGCTGATGAACAACATGGTCATGCAGTAGGCTTCTCCTGCTGGCTGTCCCCTGAGAGAAAAGTTCTGGCCACCAGCTGACACTCCCAAGACAGATCAGACTAACGAGCCCAAAGCAGAGGTCACTGAAGTTCAGAGCTGGTTCAGTTTGCACCTGGGTATTTAATTCTTCACTTCTCTGGTCCCCATCAATAAGCTGTAAGCCAAGGAGAGCAGTCAGGAAACAGGAGCAGTAGGAACCAAGGATCAGAGTGTCCATGGGCATCTGCCTCCCATAACATTCACACTGAATTAAAACAAATAACCTCTGATTCACTCCATTTAGCCAGCTCACTTGCAATTCACATCTATCCCATACAGCCATTTCCGTTTTCATTTCTTCCTCACAACTTACTGAAAAATTCTCCCTTACTCTTTCCATAAACTCAGCAGCCTGTCTTCTCTTGAAGTTACACGTCAGATGTTAGCTTAGCCACTGATTAATACAGCTCTTGGAAAGGTCAGCTTTGAATCTCACTGCCAAGTTCACCCACCTTTCTGGGCAACTCCTTATACCTCTTTTCTGCCCTTCATAACTTATTTGCAGTTGAAAATAATTAAAACTGATACGCTACTTCATATCTTGAAAGCTTATTAATTGTAATCTTGCTCTCAGGTGTTGGGAAATGTTTTGAGACTGTGCTCAGAGAAAAAGGACCTGTTTAATCCACCTCTCCTACTGATTGCTTGCAGCTCTGAAAATCTGATCTCTAGCTGCCTGTCTAGTCCTGTGTACCACTTAACCACCTCTTGAAACAGCCCGGTGGACCTGAGGAAGTGAATTCAGTGTAATTATTGTCATCTGTTGATGAGGACACGGGAGGATCACATCAAATTTTACAAACTAAAGGGTCCTCATTCTCCCTTACTCCCAAGCCAGAGCAGTCTTTGTAAGCTTGGACAAGTGGTCTCAGTACATTAAAGATTAAAGCTGACCTTGTCACATACTGCACAGCTTAGCTTGTGCCAATTCTGTCTGGATTTCTATGTGTGCAGTGTCACCAAGGAAGAAGCTCTGCACTACATCAACAAATGCAAAGTAACCTTTTTGATAGGCAATATTTTATGGAATTTGATCTCAGAGCCTCTCACAGGGAGACATAGAGTTAGGAGTAAGCGGATTTTGCCTGTGAGTGTTTTTGTTTTCTTGTTCCTTTTGAAGTAAAAGAGGAAATATGGGAACCATTTCTAAATTACCCATGCACCAGAGTGACGGAAGAAACCCAGAAACAGATAAAGACCAACAGCTGGAACATATTGTGGTACGAGGAAGCAATTAGCTTATGGCATAAAAGAATGAAGTCACATACAGAAATGATTTGTGTCTCCTAGCATCACCTTGGCAACCCAGAAGCTTTGGGGCAAATGAGGCCCCTGGTCATAGGCCAGCGGTGGTGTGGTACGAAGATGTGCCACCCTAGAGGGAAGAGTCCCAGCCTTTTCTGAACAGTCTTGGCTGAGACCTCGCAGAAGTGTGGGAAGAGACAAGAGGGAACAAGGCATCATCTGCTTCCCCTGTCTCCGAGTTTTCCCAGCACTGCTTCAAGTTCCCGGAAGAGCTTTCTGCTCCCTGCCACAGGGACACTGCAAGGCAGCTTCCGTCCACATCCCGCTGGGACCTCATGTCATAAGCTGAGTGACCGACCACAGCCCCTCGTCTGCCCTCCTACTCTCGGTCAGCCTCAACTTCAGGCACGAAAGGCCATCTTCACAGGATTGCTTAAAAGTTGCATCATCAAGCAATAAATGAGTGAAAATACCTCAGGGTGGGAGAGGAATTTGAGATAACCATTCTTTACTGGACATTACAAAAGAAACCATAGCCTCGTCAAAATGAGCGGGCTAACTCTCATTGCCTCCAGTGCAGCCAGAGCTTCAGTCTTTACGTGTGAGATGCCATGCTGCCATAGTGATGAGCTCACGACAGTATTAGCCACATGAAGTCAGACAGCTGGATTGATGGGTGTAATCAAATTTCCTGCCTCGGTTACAGTTTTACCATCCAAAGCTTCAATTTAATCAGCAGTCGTACTCATAGTGGGATTTGTTTGAGGAGGGACCCCATTTACCACTCCCAGTTTCTGAGAGTTAATCCTTTCATGGGGCAGGGTTCACATATCGTGCCTCATAAACTCCCTACATGAGGGTTTAGGAGGAAAGGACAGGATTTGTCATAAGTGCTCCGTGAACATGTCTTCATGGCAGGCACAGTGATACCCAACCAAATGGCTAACCCCATTGACTTCTCACAGGTGGAGACCAAGGTCCAAAAATACGCAGCGACTAGATCCATGTATGCTAACTCCCCTCTCCCACCCTAGAAAGGTCTGGGAACAGAAATACCCAAGGTATCACTGCATAAGCCATCTAGGTATGGCTTTTTTTGCCACATTCATCCAGCTCTACATTTCCCAGCTCCAAACTGGTGAGCCCGCATCATGATGTGCTTCATGAGCCTATCAGCCCAGAGGATCTCCATGCAGTGTCACACTGTGCGAAGCGGACGTGCCAGTTCTGGTCCCACTGAGGTTATGGAAAAATTCACTGTGTACAAAGGGTCACAGCAGTGTTCGTGCTTTTGGGAACCCCTCTCACCAAGGACCATCGCTAGCCCTGTGTGGTGCAAGATCAGTTTAAAATAACTTCACTTAGAGAGCTCCATGGAAATCCCCTGCCAGTCACCCTCCTCACGTGCTTTTTGTTCTGAGAATCAACAGGCCTCAAAGAGCGGTCTCAGAAGAGGCCACATCTGTACAGAGTTTGCTTTCATCCCCACAAGGGTTCCCAAACAATGCCAGTGCCAGCCGGAGGTTTCCTGAATGGTATGAGAACCAAAGGCTTTCTTTGCTTTCTGTTCATCCATTAAAACCTTGTGAGTCAAAATTAAGAGGACAGGAGTGGGAGCTTTTGGAGGCTGTGGTTTCTCACAAATGCCTAAAGCTAAGTACTAATGAGAAAGTTAAAAAAAAAAAGTCTGCAACCCATCACCACAGCAATGCCACAATTAGAGACAAATCCAGTGTGCACTGCTTTACTTTTATGGTGCAGACAAACTAATTTAGCTAATTAGGGCTGTCTACAAAATGCATATGAAATAGTAGTCTGTCCTCAAGGTCCAGTATCAGAGTCTTGCTACTGAAGTCCAAGAGTGCACAGCACACAGCCTGGACACTTGCTACTCTCTGCACACGGGGTTAGCTGAGACACCTTTGCAGGGGAAGTTTTGAACATTTTCTTCATTGTCCCACCCACAACTGATGGGTGAAAAAACATCAGTTGAGAAGCCTGCAAGGATAAGTGTATACAAAACTCTCTTTGATTTCAGAATTTAAGAAACAAAACCAAGAAAAAGTTTAAAGTCCAGTTATCTTCTCACACTTGAGACTAAGTTTTTTCTTACAGGTTTTGAGTAGTCCTAAACAGACTGATGCATGATTTAGCTTCTTTGAGAGAACAAACATTTTTTCTTTTTCAAGTTGTTGTTGTTTAAAAGGAGCTCCCATTCCCTTGAGGTTTGGTCCATGTATATTGATAGCAACTGTTTGCGCAGCACAGAAGCTCAGCAGAGAAGCTCAGCTGCTGCATTTCTGAGGTGATGGCACTACCTCCACGAGGTAGCCAGGACCACTTTTAGAGTGGTAGACTTCAGCAACCAGTTTTGGAAAATAATTCAATGGCATGAAGCCTGATGGAAGGAAAATAGGTAGAACTGTAATAAGGAAACAAGTACCCGGTCTTTCTAGACTAGTTTCAGACTTCACCTGAGAGTAAGCACAATGCTGGTGTGGCATTGGAAGGACAGTGCATTTGGTGACAACAGGTAGCGTAGGCGAGTGGTGCCTCTGCTGCTCTTGCCTCATGCCCTGTGCCTGGCGCTGCCTCCATCCAGAGTGCCAGGCACAAGCTCCCCTGGTGAGCCCAATGCCCTTCCTTCGGGCACATGCCCATTTACTTCCAAGATGACATCTGCCCAGTTTCCAAAATCCTGCCTGGATCGCATGACAGGCTCAGTAGCATGCCTGGGAAAGAAACAAATACCTTCCCGTACTGGGCGTGGACTGGCTCACTCACATTTGTCTCATTTATCCCAGAGAAGTGGAGATATTGCCTCACAGATTAAATCAGCTCAGGTCTCCACCTCTTTTTCCAGTAAATGGAGAACCCTTTCTCTCTAGACAAAACAGAAGGAGTGGGCTCACGGAGACCACAGCATCCTTTGCCGCTCCAGGCTTGCCCAAGCTAAAGAAGAGAGTCTATGTGTTACTCCGAAAGGAATTTCTCTGCTTCCTGCTGCTTGCCATTCCTGGCGGCTGCAGCCTGCGGTACATCAATGTGTGTGCTCAGCGAGGGAAAAATGCTTCTGACCGAGGTGGTGGTTGCGAGATGAAAAAGGCTGATCCACACAGTGGTTTCTTCTGTCTTCCTCTGAATGCGTTCACTTTAGTAGCTCCTTTCTCGTTACAGCTGGGAAAGATGTAAACAGGAGCCAGGCCCAGCTGAAAATAACTCTACCTATGTCCTGTGTGGAGCCTGCTCTACCCTCCTACCATTTTTTGACTCCTAATGGCAAACTCGGTTGTCCCTCAGCACTGAGGTCACAGCCAAAGACTGCATATAAACGAGTTGCACTGGACACACACCAAATGCGTTTCTTCCAGTTCTGCTTTAGCAAACAGGTGGAGCAGGATTGTATCTCGTCTCATGGAGTTAGCCACAAGGGGGAGAAAAATACTCTTGTGGTGCCATTGTTGGCTCATGCCCTTAAAGCCCAGGTAGGAAAAGGTTTTCTCAGCTCTTGAGAGGTTTCAAGATTTCAGATTTTTTTCCCCTAACCCAAAGTCAAAATCTCAAAGAGCCTCATGAATGAAACATGCAGAAATAAAATGCATGTCAGAAAAACTTCCCTTTTACAGTTTTGGAAGCTTTTCATCTCCCTTTTGGATTAAAAAAAAAAAAAAAAAAGAAGTTAATTAGTGCTCATTCACAGAATCATTGGAACATGAAACTTTCAGCTTTGAAAATATGAAGTTTGCAGTTTGGAATCTTATTTTCTTCCCCAAGCAATAGCTGAATTTAGAGAGATGGTGAAATAGAGCCCTTCCTACAGTTTTTGGCTCCTACCAAAACCATGTAATTTGAAAGTTCCTAAGAAATCTCAAGAGACACAAAACTAATTTAATCATAGGATACAATGGCTGCCTTTCATGTCCTCAGTGTCTCTGGCATGAGGCAAAAATTAGTCTGGATAAACATACAAGATTTTTATCGAGAGAAACTTGAGACTGTGAAGCACAAGAACAAGGATGTAGGAAAAACAAGGCTCATACATGGCCCCCACCTGCTGTAGGTGCCTACAAAAGATGCCACAACAACTTCAGGGTTCAGAAGAGCTGCTGCCCCTGTTCAGCTCTATGTGCAGCCCGTGGAGGAGGTAGGTCCATGGCATAGGGCTTTCGAAACACTTACTCCTCACATTTATGTCCTGGAGAGCTGGAGTGAACTCAAAAAGTCGGGGATGTGTATCTCACTGCCAGGCCACATTAGTGAAGCATTTGAATTCCTGCATGAGCCTAAGGGCTTAAAATGCTTAAACTAAGATGTGTCTGTAAAGTAGAACAAACCGGGCCCATAGCATAAACATTTCTCATGTGAGGTAATACCTGACTTTCCAGGTCAGTGGACAAAAGAAATGTGGTGTAAATATCTGTAGCTTTAGGTGGAAAATGCACCCACTATGAATTTAGCCTGAAAAATGTATTCAGTGGAAATTATCATATGGGAATGGTATGACATATGGCCGCATGTGATAGACCATTTGTCTGTACAACCGAAACAAGCACCACTGATGTGACAGCATACAAAGGGCATAATGTGAGATAAAAACTACTCTCCTGCTCAACCTTGTGAAAGAGACTGGGGCTACATTAACATAGCAAACCATACAGTGCCAGGTCCGTTCTCTGGCAACTCTAGCATGGTCCAACCCCAGCCATACTATCAAATTCTCTAAAGCATCCTATGGGGCATGGCTGCAGACTTGGTCTGGTTTCCATATTGTACTTGGGAATTTTGGGGGGGAATGCTATTTGGCTTGAGCCAGAACATGCCAGAGATCAGTCTAACAATTTAGCAGTACGGGCAACTCAGGACCATTATCCTTGCTATGTCATTGCTTTAGTTCGTAGTACAGATGTAGCTTGAGATGCCAGTGGCAAAGTGACACTTCCCATGCTCCTTCTTTATGTCCAAAGCCCCTTATGCTCTGGAGCATTAATCAAGATTACTAGCTGTACTTTTTAAAAAGTATAAAAGTAAAAGAGGGATTTTTTTTTTTTAATCCCAACCATGACTGCCTGGTTCTCTGTGCTGTGATTTCTATAGCTCTGAGTGCTGAAGAATGGCAGGATGGAAGGAGGTGGTGATCCATTGCCCAACAGCTTTCAGGAGCCCAGAGGGTATTTCAGATATTCCAGTTGACCATAGTATCCCATTCCCTGTACCAGGCAGCATCCATGGCTCATTGCTTGTGGCCCTCTTCCTGCCAGCATCTGACACGGCAATGTCAGCCAAGGCCTCACAGGGTCATTGGCACAGTTACAACAGCATGACACTTACAATAAAACATCAGAGCCATTTCTGTGTCAGGCAGAGTATTTCTCGCTGACTGTACTAACAAGCCCAGGGCCCGCTTCTCATTTCATGCTGGCATAAATGCATCGTTCTCAAATGTGCTACAGAAGGTTGTGAAATCACAACCAAGCCCTTGGAGTCATGTGTGATTCTCTCAGGCTTTGCCATCAGGGCACGTGGCTTCGCTTTGTGTAAGAGCTGAGGTGACAACCATATTCACTTTACCCTTTGGAGACAGAGAAGCACCTGCAGCTGATGGCCTGCTGAGGTTAGAGACCAGCACTAACAGGGGAATGGTCGGCTTCAGTGAGACCTAATTACTCCTGCGGTGCCCATTGCTGAAGGTTGTTTTCCACTGTGAAATTCAGGGAAGTTTTGTTCTCTCCAAAGAAACCCCATGCTGCTCATTTTGAAATCAGCAATAATTCAGAGTTTGCCCAAAAAAAGAGACAGTCAAGTACTCTGAGTAAAGAGAGAGCTCTGTTGGCCAGTGTTTCGTGAACCTTGGAAAAACAGCTTTGAAGACACTGGCATAACTTCATAGAGCAATTTTTTTTCCCTCTGTCTCTTTCCTTTATTTTCTACCACAACTTAGGTGCTGCAGTTTATCCAAAGGTAACACATCAAAAGAAAATTCCTAGAGAGTTCACCACCCTGTCAACAACTGGTGTTCACCATCTCTCCCTCTGCAATGCGTTTACATGGGGAACAGATTTTTCTTATTACGGAAAAACACAGCAAAAGGTAACCAATTCAGGTCGGGGAGGAGAGGAAAATCAAGGGTTTCTTCTTTTCACTGCATCCTGCAAAAAATACTTGAATGCTTTTTCAACATCAGGAGTTAGGGGAATGTATCCATTCTCCCAGCATGCAAAGACAGGAGGCTTCCCTAAAGGCAACACGGCAAAATACTGGTTAAGCAAACACCACGCATTAAGAAATTTAACTTCTCTATGTACTCGCAACAATCTTTAAAAAGTTGCCTGTATTTTAATATGTGGTAATGGGGATTTATTGACCAGGACTGCTAGATATGTGTGTGAGTACAAGCACGCACACAAACATTCACACACTATATTACTTTTTTGCTGAGCATCTGCTTGTCTGGATATGTTCATATAATTCTCACACTTGAAGCTCTAAGGGAATGAGAATAATATCAAATGCTCACACTCTTATCTTCCAAATGCTGAGGAGGACCACTGGGAACCCAAAGCATCAGGTCTCAAATAAAGGAGAAGTTAAGTAACATTAGAGGTGGAATTAATGATAAAAAGTTCCATTTCATGCTTAACCCTTTCCACTTGCCTCTGTGAAAAGTTCTAACCACAGCAAGTGTTAGGAGCCCTGAAACATTGGTTTGTGGTTTGTTTACTCGAGGATGTGGGGACTAAGTCATGTTGCTGTGGGGCTTTTTTTTTATTATTTTTTTGTGTTGCAATTTATGAAAGTAGTGATAGAATCAAAGGATTTTTTTTTTACCACCCTGAAGGATCTTCACACCCTAAGGCATTGCTCACTTCAGTTAGTAGCACAAATTAATTTATGCTGTATCTCCATCTAGTTAGTTACTATATCATTCCTATCTGAAGCTGGAGGTCTCAGCTCCAGTGCTAAATTAAATCAAAAGTCCATCCATCTGAGGCATCTTAAATCTAACCCTTTGCTTTGCACTCATTCCTGGGCCTCCCGTTGTTCTTACAGATATCCAGGCCTGCAGCCGTGAGGTCCCCTTCAAATTATTGAATGTTTTTCCTTGCCAAATCCTTGTAATCAGCAGCCTTATTCTTGCCTCTTCCTTATGCCACCTCCTTAACTTGCTTGCTTGCTAAAACTTTGGTCTCTGCCCTTACAGTGCTTTGCATCAAGTGTGTTAGTTTATGCCCATTTGATTTTATAAGTCTCCCTCCCAGACTACTAAAACTGCCATGGATTAAATGATCCACCTCGTCCACATCACTGGTTTCCCCACCCCAGCTCAGTAAAGCTCTGTAAAATTTAAACCCATTCTGAAATGATATGCTGTCTCCTCTTTCGCTGGAAGGAGTGCTGTTGTATTACAGGTGCCCCCCTATCTGTCACTCACCATACTGCTCTCACTCCTACCTTGGACAATGCTGTCTTCATCCAGCTGTTATTTAACTCCTCCTGTCACAAGTATCTCATCACTTCTCTTCATAACCCCCATCTCCTCCTTTCTCCCAAGACCCTTGAGGATATCCACTCCCTAATGATTTACTTCAGCTGGCTCTAAAGCATAGGCCTTCTTGTCCCAGGTAATGATTTTTTCTTCATTGTGCTATAATTATAATAACAGTAATGAATACACACATGTGTATTTTAAAGGAATCCTTATCACATGTCTTTAATACAGCACAGATGTTAATGCTGGCAACTCTTATTGTTCAACATGTTCTCCCATCGTTGCTTGTTACACTATTTCTGATCTGGTAAAAAGCAGAGAGGAAGGACTTGCCTGTCATAGTCCTTGGCCACCACAAACCTCCATGGGGCCACAGTATTAATCCATTTAGTGAGCCATTCTGTGTGCAATTGGTGATTACATCGACTCAAAAACAAGTAGGTGAACAATAAGGAGCACTACTGCTTCTCCTCCGTATATACAGCCCTGACTTTGCCATGCCTGGCTAGGCTGGCATGCAACCAGTGCTGATCTTCAGCTCAGATTTTCAGTAAGATAGTTCCATAAACACAATGACATCTTGTGATGACATCATTACTTTCCTGTAGGTTTGAATCAGCTTGCTTGCTTTTACAGGAAATCATATATATTCACTGCTCCTCCAACTTAATTACACCAGGGAAGTGCCACACACATTACTTTCAACATTTAGCTCTCAAGTGCATGAACAACATTCCCATAACCCATTAGGTACCCACCCAGAACAAACTTTGTCATCATACAAGTAAAGGCAGCTAAATAAACAGAAAGTTCATATTTAGAGTAGAAAAGCTTGAAAAATTCACAGTATTACTTCTGGGAGAAGGGCGAAGCAAAAATCACAGTACCTTGTGCTCTGGGGGCTTCTGGCCTGATTGGAAACACTAGACGCTATGGTAATACAATACTGGTGCGAAGAGACCAAAGTTTTAATGTCTTCATATCCCGTCTCCCCAAACCCTTCCTAATATTATCCATGATGTCATTGCACCCTGGACTATTCATTTTAGCATCGACTGGAAAGGCTTTGCAGAAGAAAGAATAATACTGGAAACTGGAAATGCATCATATGAGTTGGATAATATGAAGTAATGCACAAAACTAAACATGGCAGAAGGAAATCAAAAGAGACATTCTGCATTGTTTATGGACTACAGGCAGAACACAAAGTCACAGACCTAAGATCAGCATCTTTCCTGAGGGCCTCAGCCAAACAAGAGAGTGGAAAGTATTTATGGAATAGATCAGGTTTCATCTAAGATTCCTCCCTTCAGATGAATTTATATCCAACACTGTTCTACTACTCCATCAGCAGTAAATACAGAAAATATTCATATATTTACAAGAAGTATTGAAAATCTCATTATTTGTTGGACAGGAGGGGCAGAGGGTAAAGGGGAAAAGTGTCATAGTTAACAGCCATGTGTTTTCAAATAGAGGCTAATGTATGCATACCGGCACTCACTTTTACACATCAGTGCCAAAATACTGATTAACTGCAAAGTGATCTTTACAGTGACACTACACACAGAGGAGAGCCCTTAAAATGAGGGGCTAAAATTATATACTTTGGGCCACCAGTGTTGTAAATTGGAAATAACTCCATGATTCTCTCTTCACTCCTACTAAATATGGCTTTGCAGAGTTCCTAATTCAGGACTCAAACTCCTGCTATACTGTAAGCAAGCATCTTCATACACTAAGTCCTAGACACATATGCAAACCTTGCTATCTCAAGGCTTTTGTGTGATGACATCTGGGAATACATTTATAGGATTTTAATTCAAAGGGTTGAGTTATGCATATGAACTAACACCCTGCGTCTGATCACTGAGCTAGTGGTGGTGCTACAGTCCCATCCCAAAACCCACAGACATCATCTATACCACCCCTGTCAACAGTTCGTGCACATTTTATAAGCATCAAAGTGTTTGTCTCCATTTTTCCAAGAAAAAAGAACCCTTACAACACATAAACAAACACATAGAAGACACAGACATATGTCTTTGCATGATTTCAGTAAAAACATGCTTTTCTTATTAAACTCTGGTGCTGTCCTTTGATTATAAGCATGTTCTTTCCCAGGAAATCTATGACAAAGTAATGTGTAAATACTCATCTCAGGGGTCTGCCCTTGTGGTGGCTGTGGTCACTCCCAGAGCTTCTCAGCACATATGTGTGTGAATTGCCTCATAGTGGCGTGTATGATGCATTCTCCCTTCTTTCGGCTTCCCTATCCATCTGGACGCTTGCCAAGTATGCTGGCTGGCCACCTCATTAGCAACAGAAATGGGACTCGGGTCCCAACAGGGCTCTGGTGGAAGGTGGCAATATCTTCCTTGACTGTGCTGAAGTTCAGCCTGCTTCCACCACTTCAGCAAGGGCTTCCTACATCCATTATTGGGTGGTTGTGGGCTTTGGTTGCTTTAGTCCTGTGAACTATTGGGAGCTTTTGTTTCCACTTAACTTCAGCACCATTACAGCAGTCCGTTGTCACCAGATAAACCCATTATAAAATGCAGCCAAGTGTACGTGCTGCTCTCTCTCATTGGCTCCTTCATAAGGCAGGTTCACGTAGGTGCAAATTTGGTGGGGTTTCAGTGGCAGAAGCAGACTGCTGGCAAACTGCGCGTTCAGAGTCTGGATCTGTGGTTTGCCCCAAGGCCCAGGCACTATGGCCAGCCCAAGTGGCTTGTGACTCCAGGGTGCTCTGGCACCAGCTGGTCACCCCTGCGTGGGACGAGGCCAAGCCTTACCAAGAAAGCTGAGCTCATGTTTCCAAGAAGCAAAGAGAAAGGGAGAGGTTTGAGCAGAGGGCTGTCATTGCCGGTGGTGTCTTCCAGGCCAGCAGTAAACTTGGGTTGTTTATTGGATCCCAAACTTTCTTTGCATGTACAGAGGAAAACAGATGCTTCCCACTTCCGGGCCACATGCTCAAGGCAGGCTCCCTCAGCACAACCCGCAGGTAGGGTACACAAACAGGGCAGCAGAGGCATCGCTTCCTGCCTCTGGCTGCTTTGAGCTGGTGATATAACATTATCTGTCCCGCACACTTCTTCGGCCTCCTTGCCAGGATGTCAGACCGGCTCGCAGCAGGCGGCTTGCCCTTCCTGGGCGGTGGAAGCAGCTGCCGTCTCTGCTCACAAACGGGGAACAGGGGCTGAGGCTTTCAAGAGCTTTCGCTCAAATGGTGTGCACGGGGCACGGATGACAGAGCTGGGAAGCAAGCCAGGTCTCCCAGAGCTTGGGCAGGTGGGTGCCCTAATTACTAGGTTACCTTTCATCTTCCAGCATTAAAGGCCTGGCAGGGTCCATCTGTAGCCCAGTCTTCAGTAAGCCTCAGGTGCAGTCCTCCATTTGATTCATTTATGCCAGCAGCAAATTAAGTTTCAGGCTTTTATAATGAATTAGAGAGGCAAAGAGGAAACAGAGCACAAACTCATGTACCCGGCCATATGCTTTACAGTGGGGTTTCAGGATGGCCACCTATCACAGTCTCTTGCCTCTTCTTCTGACACAGCGAGTGCTGGTCCCTGGCTGTGCCAGGACTGATTTACTGAATTTGTGTGCCCTTCTGTGGCCCAAAGAGGATCCTTCAGCTTTCTGTCTGAAGAAGGTCCTCACAACAGATACAAGTTGTTTGAGAACATGATGCACTCACTGTTCCCCTCTCCTGTGACATTTCTTTACATAAGCAGCTGAACAGCAAAACATATCAGTGTTCATTACTAATTTTGTTATTTATAGTGAGCTGCCACAGATGGAGACTGCAGCACCATTCTATCTTTAGGGTGTAGCGCCTGCCTGTCCACACAGACAATTGGTAATTAGCACAAGAACAATTTGTTTATCTATTCTCAAACTTAAATAAATAGAAGAGCCATTCATCTGTCAAAATTCAACTCCCTCCCATTGCCAGATCTCCAGGTTAACTGCTTCATGAATAGAGTTCATCGCTTCAGGCATTTAGGTAAAGACAAAAGGGTCTTTTAAAAGAATTCCCATTAAAGAAAATGAAATATGCAATAAAAAAAAAAAAACAGGTTATGTACTAAAGGGATAGCATTTAGATCACAAGAATCAGGAGCACAGGACAAGATGAGGACCACAGGGATGTCAAGCAGAGGTGTAGAAATGGACCAACGGGTAGCAGGGGAGGTGTGGTGTATCCTAGCTACTCCTGGCATGTGCACTTCCTACCAGCCCAGCCACCCAGCTCTCAGCCAATCGCTCCATGTGAATCCTTGCATGAGCATGAAACTGGGGAATAGAAGGCAGAGAGGATATTTGCAGTTCTCCAAGTAAAATCCCACGTGTTCACTAAGATGCACCTGCATGGCTTGGATGGCAGGACCCTGTTTAATGTAAACACCATGCAAGTCAGGGAGAAGACATGATATAATTTCTTTATATTTTTATTGCTGATTCTGATCCTTCTTTGTTTTCTTTTATTCCCTATACCCACCCCTGAGGTTAGAGAAGAGAGGAAGAGGCTTTAGGAATAGATGGACTTTGTGATTTGGCCAAGGTTTGGCCCCTGTTCCCTCTCTCCTTGCCCTCATCACTGCTGACAGGGGGGGAACAGGAGCTGCTGAAGGTCCACTCAGGCTCACTGTAGAGGCCAAAGCAGTCTACATGGAAAAAAACAAACAACCCTCGTCTTTCTCACAATTCAGACATTTTCAGCATCTGAAAGTGTTCACTTACTCAAGCCTGCAGGTGCAGCTTTTTTTACATGTGCGTGAGCATAGACACATCTATACATACAGGGTGGGAAAAGCAATAGGAAAAAATAACAAGGTTTTAGAGGTTACTGATATCAAGCAGCAAAAGTGAATCAGACCAGAGGAATTCTGTCTGGCCTCCATTTCCAATCATATGGGTCCTAGTCAAGAGCTATTTGTTTATTGTACTACCACCTGGACAATCTTTAATTGACCTTTTCATCCTTCCGTCAGCATCCAGGAAGGGGATAAAAGCTACTAAATGAAAGTAAACTGTTTCAAATACAATGGCTGTCAAGAAATAACTAATGAAGAGCTCCTTCTTATGTCTTTCAGCACACAACTCCGAATTTCCCTGTAGTGGTCAAGCTGGGACATGCTCACGCTGGAATGGGGAAGGTAAGCAAAAGAAAAAATATATATAGCTCAGGAAACAGATATATTTGTGGCAGAGAATTCCTGTGATGGTGCATGGTGTGTCGACGGCCAGAGAAGGGGTTAAACACACACACACACACACACACCCCAAGTCTATCTGGGTTGCACTGGCTGTTCCTGTGGGAGAAAAGGCTTTTTTCCACTGTCACGCACTCGGAGACAGGCAGCGGTATTGGGTTGGAGGCTGTCTGGGATGCAGGAAGGGGGGTTGTGAAGGGGGGGGGAAAAGCTGGTTGGGCTGAAGTCATTAGGCTCGTCTTTTATATATTTTCTCCTCTCCTGAAAGTGGTAATGTTGTTTATTCAAGCACCTGTAATGTGCAGCTACACCCCATAGCTCTCACAATGAGGAGCCGTGGCACTGGTCTTTTTGAGTGCATTACGATGACCTTATTCAATAAAACGGGAGCCCTTCAAGTTATTTTTTTCCTCCTTGCAAGGAAGAACAAGACCTTACAAAGCAGAGTGGCTGGTTGCCTGCCAAGGAATCCTGAAAAACAGTTCGCTCCCCAGAAGGACCTGTTTGTTTTTCCCAGGCTCTCTGGGGTCTTTATTCCCCAAGTGAATTAGCAGCCCCTGTTTCTGGGGGTGACTGGGCTCCCCTTTCAGTGAGGCATTGCCAGCACGTTCCTTCTGCACTTTAGCCTCCCCTTTCTTGTATATAGCTTTTAAAAATCATCCCCTATCTGTCTAAAACTTGATTTGTTCAGAAGTAGGAAATTCTGATGCATCATCTCTGCATCCAAATGGGTGGAACATGAACTTTGTAACTGATAGCCCTGTCACAGTACTTCCCCAGAGCAGACAGACCTTCTCCCAGCCTCACGCTTTCCCTGAAAATTATATATAGGTACGCCAGACTTAAACTCGGTACAGCTTGTTTGCTTGCGCTCTGGAAAAAGAAGCCCTTTCTGGCTTCCTGGATTGCACATGGAAGCTCTCATAATCGTTCTTGCTTTGGTTGCAACGTTCCCCTGTCTGGATGGTAGCTGCTGGAGAGGAAGTGGGTTCAAATCCCTGGGCCAGTGGTGGAGCTGGCTTTCAGCATCAAAGAGCAAACATTTAAATAAGCAGGAAATGTTTGTTAAAATATTGGTGCTTCATATGTTAAACAGGCAGAGGTGGCATTGAATTAGAGTACATGCAGACAAGCCTAGAGCTGCTTGTAGAGCGAGCCGCTGAATATGAAATCCTAGGAAGGATTTCATTATCAAAATCCAACCAGGACAAACCAGGAGGAAGAAAGTCTTGCCTGAGGAAAGGTTTCAAGTTCCTTAAAACCCTGAAATCCTGGATCTCTCTGACTGCTCTGCAATTTCATCTGTACTGTAGCGAGGGCTTCTTGTGTCTCTCCTGTGCACAAAGGACCCTCAGTGGCTACAGAAATGAGGGCAGAATCAGAGAAAATCACCCCAATCTTAACAGTGGTTCCAGACAAAACTCTCAGCAGAATATTTAGTTATTTTCTTCTTCACCGGACACCAGATCTTCTTCCACCTCTTGCTTTCCCTCCCATTTTACTCTTTAATGATGTTGATTTTTGCTGTCACAAGTTACAGGGAAAGAGAGTTTCTATTCAAACTCCATGCACAATTGTACATAGTGGTACAAGGCGGGTGCGTAGGAAGTTGTTCCTGATGAAGATAGGCCAAGAGCCAGCAACTTAGAAGAAAGAATTGGTCTGAGGCCAAGTTTATTTCAGTCTATCATGAAATTAGGGACTACTAGCAAAGTCTGGATGTGGATTTGGGCACAGAGTTTCAACACTGCTCTGTTCTGTAGATGGGGAAGGTACAGGAAGGAAGAGTTGTTGACCTTATGGTTTTAGTTTGGGCCCTTCTCCAGCCACAAGTAGCCTGAAGGAAAGTTGAGACTGATTAAATTAGTCTTCTTGAAGTCCCTCTGTATTTCAATTCATAGAGAAAAAAAGAGAGAAAGTGACAATAAAATGAAGGACAAGTTGGTTGGATTAAAAGACAAGTAACAGGAATTTCTTTCATGTTGTTTTTAAGACAATATGGTTCAAGCCAAGTGGGACCGACAGAAACCACAGCAAATGTCAGGAGAAACAGAAATAAGCAGAACTATGGGTATACTAGAAAAGTAACACCTATAAGTAAAAAAAATCAGACCTCCAATTAAGTAATTCAGAAGAGGAAAGTTTCCAGGAGACATAATGGTGGTTTTAATGATTATAATGGGAAAGCAATAACCAGTGATGATACGGAGATTACAGAGCACTAAAGAATGTCTTTGCATCAGTCTTCAGAAGTAGAGATGATAGCAGGAAATAGCAGGTCTTTAGCTGTAAAATACACGTAACATGAAAAGAGAGAGGTTTGCTTTTGGTTTAGATTAGCGTAAGTAAATAAATGTTAATAAAGTACCTGCATCAGGTCATGTTTTGTATAAAAGCAGTGACTGAAGAAACAAAGGATAAAATAACCAACCTATTAGCCAAAGTACACATGTGAGTATTAAAAATAGTACTTACTGCAACAAACGATGCCAAGATAGCGAGCCATGTATTTGTACCTGGAAGGGGTGCTTCAAAGGATGTGAGCATTCAGATTACAATCTCATTACCAGCAGAAATTGTCAAGGAAGTACTTAGATTTTTCTTGTTATTAATGATAAAATCACATGTAATGGGAGGCACCAAGACTTAAAAGAATGAGCAAAGATGGGAAGTCCAGACACTGTTATTCTTTATTTGTACTGAGGCAGTGGCCAGGAGCCAGAAAAACTCTGGACACAAAAAAGGCCTCTTCCTCAAAGAGTTCCACCATTGACTTGCAGGGAGACTTGTGTCATTTCAGAGTTATTCTTCAGTTTCTCTGTTACAGATCTGAGGGATTATGACGATTACCTGATACTTATTGCTAATTCATGTTCATAAGGCTCTTGGCACTGTAAGAAGTGCAGAGTGTTTATTATGTTGCAATAATGGCTAGAAAGAGCATGATTATAATAGTCAGACTTTCATTTTCACATACCCTTTGTTTTCACAACATTTTCACAAAATTCACTCACATTTTTGAATCAGAGGGTTGAACAGAGAATCCTTAAAGCTAAAATGAAAAATAACCATGTTAAGACTTGTAAGGTGTGGGCTCTATTAGATGTCTTTAGCTTGGAAGAGGAACAGTTAGTATTCAAGGTCAGAACCAAAAAGGGTGTCAGTATACCGTTAGCGATAGAAATGCTTTTGCCAAGTGATGTGTACATGTAAGGTGTAGGTGAGGATGAAGAAAAAAAAATTGCAATAAAAGGCATATTTTGAAATTTCCATTGAGAAATCCAGAAACAATTGCCTCTCTGTTCACTTGAATGGAGACACCAGGAATAGCCTTCGCCCAGAGAGACAAAGGGGCCCCAGATAGTCTTTTCATCTAAAAACAGGCCATATGCCCCTCAGTCCCTCCCATGACCATCATTATCCTCCTTCCAAAATTTGAAATCGCTTCATATTGCGCTGGCACTGGATGATCATAACAAGTGCTCTGTGTGCTGCTGGTCCAAGACAGACACAATATTTGTAGAAATACTGCTTAGACAATGGTTTACAATGGAGTCAGCAGAGAATGACCTTTCTCATGTTGTATTTAAGCTTCCCAGGCTTATGGGGTCAAGAATACTCAAGGACTCTTCCAGGATTCCATGGTTGGACAATGAAATGAGATGTCCTTCCCTATGCAGAACTGAACTATTGTTCGCCCAGCAGTTCCTAAAATGCATTTTTAAGCATTGTGCTGTTTGAGCCTAACTACCCCAGAAGTGATCAGGGGTCTCTGCTGCTTAGGGTGAGCACTACAGTGAGAAAGGAATAATACTTCTTCTTGACTCCAGATGTCATAATGCCAGAGGCTGTGGATAGAATAAAGCTCTGAGTGTTAATATCTGCCATTTGTGTGCTAACATGACCCTAAAGTGCCCTAGGAACAGAGCCCAGTGCTGCAAATTCACTCAAAGAGCCCCTTCACCTCTTCCTGATCAGATCATGAGAGGGAAACAACTGCCAGATCTGTAAAGAGCGGAAAAACAGTATCTGTTCGTGTAGGTTTATATATATTTACATGAATTTAATAAATGTATATATATATTGCTACACTTACTTTATTTTTAGACCTCTCTTATTAGGCCAGTTTGAGTCGCCTCCTGTCCCCTCCTGCCCCATAATTATGAAAACACCTCCCCAGTACAAATGCTGTCTCAGATGAATTTATTACATTGTAGAAGAAAAACTTGTTGTTCATAATAATGTGGTCAGAGTTATTTTCTCTCTTACTGGATGGGAAAGACTTCTCTACTTTTTTTTTCCCCTCGTATAAATATAGCACAAACTAAACAGAGCCACTCTGTAATGTAAAAATACTGCAAGCTTTTTATCAGGAAGGACAGCTCGTCACCTTGTCTCTCTTGGGACTGGAAATAGAATGTTCCAAAAGTGAGAGCTTTGAAAATCCAGTGTGCTAAGGAGGAAAGGAAGGGGAAAGGGCTGCCTTGGTTTGTCAAGGAACAAATATTTTCTTTTACACAGGACAAATAATGACTTGACATGTAACATTCACAACAGAGCAGCCCAATTGCTGCATTCCCACTGACTCATGAGTGAGGAGGTACCACCCATCTTGAAAATAGCAAAAGCATCCCCATTTCTTGCACACCAGTCTGGAACCCTTTGCTGGACACAAAAACCAGTGAGCGATCCAGGATACCAGGGACCAAAGCTGCCAAGACCTGGGGCTGAGAGAAGTTCTTCATTAGGAAGTTAGTACGGATTATAAGGTTTAATGCATTAAAGGCAGGATAACATCTGAATAATATCAGTGTGAGGATAATAAGGAAATGCAGACACTGTTTTGTCTTTATTATTTTGAGGTGAGTCAAAGTTAGGCCTAAGCTGAATGTGTGTCAGTTGGACTGGGTATTTTCTGAGATGGGGAGTATAATTTGGGGTAGAGGGAAGGGGAGCCATTCCTGAAGATCGCTGCCTCAAAATGGCAAAGTCACTACAGAAAGGCCAAGTGCAGGTCACGATGAATGAAAAATCACAAGCTCTGTGTGGCCATGCCAGTTCCTCTGGAGGAAGAGACTCAGACATTTTCACAAGCCTACCAAGACTCAGTTAAACACCACGTTGCCAAGCCTGGTGCTGGCTCAGCCTTGGACACCTACCTCCCTGTTGAACCTGCCTCTAACCCCAATTTGGGCACAGAGACTGCTTCTGCAAGCCATCTCCAAAGTGGTGTGTGTTCAACCTGTTAGGCAGATTTAACTCTGGGTGACACTCAGAGAGGCAAGGCTAGGGCAGCCCTAGCAGACTACTGTAATTATGTCACTTTGGCTGACTGTTTTTTCTTGTGGACACATAACTAAGGAAAGCAAAAGGGGATTGTGAGGCCATACCTGGCAGTGCTTAGGCTAAAGATGAGAAAGGAGCGCTGTAGCCCTGGGACCCCGGTGTCCAGGAACATCTGGGATACATAAGAGGCAGTATATTAGGGAACTATGAGATGAAGGAAGCAGAAATTTCTGTCCAGGTCCCTCACTGCAGGAACCTGCATGCACACAGATCTCAGGAGTGGCTCAGACTGACCAGGAAATATCTACAGTGGTTTTCTAACAATGCTGGGACCTACTCTCCAAAGGAAGGCCTCAAAAGAAGGTTCACAGCAGTGATGGGACAGAAGTGTTTGTTCCTGACCTGTCCCTCAAACCGCTCTACAGCCAAGGGCAGCAAGATCAACGTCTCTTGAGAAGGTTGAGGGTGGGAACGGGCACCAGCTGCAGGTTACGTAGTATGAGCCTCTGAGGTGCCACCACTGGGCAAAGGCACAGTCACATCTGCGTGAGCATGTCCCCGTCCAGCCAGACTCCCCTCTCCACTGCAGCAACAGCAAGCAAGCTAGGGCACGGCCAGTGCCTGAGTTACAGGAGAGAGCCAGAAGGGAAGCAGGGACTCTCCCGAGGAGCTTTCTTACTCAGAAAAGGCATTTGTCAACACACTGGCCCAAACTCTTCACAACAGGTCACTAAAATGCTCCAGCAAACAGCAGCTGATGGCTCCAGAATGAGTCTATTGCTGCTCAAACAGCCAGCACAGCTAAGCAAACAGGCCGCCAGGGCAGGGGCTGTGTTTGCACTCGCTGTTTGCACTCCTCTATGCAGCTAATGGGATATTGCATTTATCCTAAGAAGGCGGCAAGAGAGGGAGAGAGAGAGAGAAATGGCTTCCTGTTGATCTCTTTCCAACTTCTTTTCTCAGTTTCATGCATTGGCCAACCTGCCATTTTAGAAGACAGATGTGTCCTTTATTAGGTAAATTGGTAACTGTTTGCTCTTGAATAATTTTTAATAGTCCCTTCTTAAATAATGCCCTCTGGCGTCACACTACATCCACCCTGGCTTTGGTTATCTCTAGGGTTTTTTCTCCTGTAAGGAGAATGGATATTTTATTGACATGTAAAAGGGTTACAAGGCAGGAGGAAATGAATTATACAAAATGTAAAAGTAGAAAGCTAATAAAATGGTGGACTTGATAGATAAGGCAGGAAAATAAATCTAATTTGACTGTAACTCGAGTGCTTCCTGTTTATGAAGTCATAACCGTACACTGGACTAAACCAGCGTTAACCCAGGACACGGCTGTTATTTTGTCAAATTTGGCCGGCTCTAACAATTAACAAATGGTGGCTCAGATTTCAGCATTGGTGTGGTGATTATTTTGATGCCTGGTGGGAAAAAGGGCTGTGATCTCCTAAAAGGGGACCTCTGTGAGTTGCATTCTCTGAAAAGTCCATGGAAAGGGCTCTGGCACAAGCCAGGGAAGATGGCAGAGCTGTTTCCAGAGGACTGTGCAGTGGTGTAGCACTGCGGGAGTCATCGTCTTTGTTTTTCACGTCTGTCTTCACATCCTTGGTGAGTGTCACCACTCTCTAACTACTTACGCAGCCACAAATCCTCAGGCTTATTGGAGAAAACACCTCCTGCTTTTTTTCTCTTCCCATAGAAGAAATGGACCCTTCCTTTCCAGAGCATAGTGAAGTTTCGAGGAAAAATCCCATTTAACAAGATGACCATACAGCTCCTTTCTAGCAATAACAATACACTCTAATTCCAATCTGGAGAGGGAAGCAGCATCCCTTCTTCTGCCTCTGGGGCAAATGTTCCTGGGCTGGGAATGCAAACATTTCAACCGGGCCCCAAAGACATCTGTTGCACAAGTGCAGCACTTTGTTTCAGATCCCACAAATGTCCTTGTTCCAAGTAGGTCATTATATAATGGCTTTTGTCTTTTCCCATTGCCAAAAGGGCCCGGGAGAATATGTCGTAACACTGTGTGTCGCCTGCCGATGTGGTCCCTCCTGCGAGCATCTCATCTGGGTGGGACTCCCTTGCCTGATGTCATTCAGCCCAGCGCAGCCCTTATCTGTGCAACAAAAATACCTGGCCCTGACACAGCCTACATTGTTCCCCCTGGTGTTTTGTGAGAATGTGATGCCCAGACTGGGGGTTCCCCCCATGTGAGGTGCTCCCCCCTTCCCGCTCCCCCACCACCTCTGGGGCTTTCCTACCACCTCACCCTTCCCTGCTGCCCCAGGGAGCAGCCAACACCGCACGCAGCCCTGCTCAGGCATAGAGGGGAACAACGCAGCCTAGAGCAAGGCTGCTCCTCCTGCGTGATGTGCAATGGTTGCTTTTACATTTCCCCGTTGTGTTTGTTATTTCCTTTTTTTTTTTCTACACTCCCACCCCACAGACTACTGTCATCTTTCTCTGCTTCTTTTCTCAGTGGTCCCTGAATACCAAGAGCACAGCCTTCAGCACAGCAAAAGGGAGGAGGACTAGGGTATTTGGCATTCAGCAAAAGGAGAAGCAAAGACCAGATCTTTTTTCCTCTTATTCAGGCATCTAGAAATGGTCACAGGTCAAACTAGTCGCACTTTTCACCTTCCCACAACCTGTCCAGTTCTCAAGAGCTTTTCTGCATCAGGATGTGGCTGCATCTTTGGTTTATGTCACGGATTGTGCTTACACAAAACTGTCTCGAGTAAAACAGGTCAGCAACAAGTTTGTCCTCTGTTCTCTGGTGAAGATGGCTCCTGCCCTCTCATGGTTGAAGGCAGATATGTAAACCCACTTGTTTGTTCTTTGCAAAGAAGCATCAAATACCATTGCATGTGTTTCCTTCAGCCGGCTCCACATAGTCTGGCATCACTCTCCTTTAACACATGCACTGACGCAACTGGGAAACTCTTCTAGGTCAGAGACCAACCAGTTGTCACGAGAGAGTAGACACTTAGCAAAGCAGGGTTGCAATTCCCAGCTGCAGTCTCAAAGTGTTACGAAACTACAAAGTGTAGGTAATGTGTAAAGAAAGTCACTTGCTCACCCTTTTCACAGTGTTGGTCTTTTTTCTACCAGTTAACCCACCCTTCCTGCATCCGTCCGGCCTTAAGGAACACAACTTGCATGGGATTTCTCTGATGCACCAAATAAATTTTTGCCAATAGACTAAAGGCCGGGGTTGATTGTATGAATGAGGGGAAGTTGTCCAGCATGTTCTCATTGGCTGCTTATTCAGTTTTCCTCTCCCATATCAATAAGCTTTTGTAGATATTTGATCACATCACTAGAGCTTCTCCTGGTTTGGCCCTTCTTTCTTCAATTTTTTTTTTTTTTTTTGTATGAGATACAGAGCATTTCTCAAAACTGAATACAAATCTTGAAAAAGCCAGCTTCTCAGAAAAACTCCAGCTCATAGGCCACTGCCCTCTCATTTCCAAGTGCCACTCAAGTCTAACACCCAACCAGGTGTCCCACACATGTGCCCATGGCATCGCACTCACACAAATCTCCCCCAGAATCACAGGCTCCCCCAGAGACACGCTTTTCCTTCACAACTTGCTTCCAGCCAGGAGACCTGTACCGCTCCTCTAAGAAAGTCTGGAGGGGTGTAATGTGAAATGCCAGGGAACTGCAGCTCAGAGGTGGCAGACAACCAGCTCTCTTGTTGATTTCCTGGCATTGGTTTCTATTTCCTGACCACCCAAAATACTCTGTTTTCATCCATCCCAACATGGGAAATAGCAGTTCCAATGTTTGAATGAAGTAATGCCCCTTAAGAGATCAAATGTTTTTCTGAAGCATCATAAATGCAATGAGCATTAGCAAGAGCCATCTGGGCAAAGGTCTATCTGCCTCCCTGGTGCCAGGTTTACGAGGGCTTGTGCATGAGGAAGGAGAACAGGGTTGATTTGCCCTTGGTTGGGTTGTTCTGGGGAACTCCTCACTTTAAATCACACAGTCCCTCTCTGTCCTCAGTGCCGTCTGTGTGGGTTTTAACTGACACTGTGCTTTTCAGGCGTAGAGATGACTTCTGCTCACAGACTATTCCTGTTCTTTTTGCTCTTGTTACTTTTTCACTGCATTTTGGCAATCAAGGTCAAAGTTGAGAACCAACACGACTTCCGGGACATGGCCAGCATAGTAGCCATGGCAAAAACCTATGCCACCACCGAGCCGTTCATTGACTCCAAGTACGACATCCGAATCCAGAAAATCGGCAGCAACTACAAGGCTTACATGTGAGTGCACGGCTATGCTGGAGTGAGACCGGGGGGAGACAGTGCTGTGGATGTGATTCAGTCGGTGTCTGCTCTGGGCAGGAGTAGGAAGCTGACTTAATTTCCTTGAAGAATAGCCCTGCTGTTCTCCTCCCACCTCTGAACCCAGATCCCTCATCCACCGATCATCTTCTCCATTACTCACCGTCAGCTCATTGTGTCTGGAAGGTAAATGTTTCTCTACCTGTTTCTGAGATTCAGTTAGTTCCCACTGTAACAGCTGTGCTCTGCCATCACCTATCACCTCTCCCCCCTGTTGTCGAAGGGCTCATCTTTCCCAGCAAAATCCCGGCCCCCCAGTACCCTCTAGTGGGAACTGAACCCACCTCCTTCCCACCTGGGGGAAACAGTAAAAAAGATTGAGCCAGCTGCAACTCATAGAATCCTACAGTGTTCAACACATAGCAAGACCCCATCTTCTCCCCAGCTGGAGATCACGACACCACAATCGCAAGAGGACACAAGGAGCACACAGCACAGGGTACAAACGCCCTCAGCCTGGCCAGCATGCAGGGTTTCTGCGGGCATTTTGCATATGTGCTCCTTGAAGCGTACAAAGGAGGGAAAGGAGAAAGAGAGACATTTCTGTGGGTGCCCCAAAGCTCCTCCCTGCCCTGTGGGGTAGTGAGGGAGGTGGCATGAAGGCAATCCTCAACACTGGTATGTTTAAAAAGCGCTCAGCCAAACCTTAGTAGTTCTCAAGCTCAATTAAAGATGTAACCACATGAGTCAGTAAGACACCTGTTTCTTCTTACTGTAAACCAGTAGATGAGAAAAGCCAAATAGCACAGCTTCTCCAGAAGCTCCTTATCCAGCCACAAAATTCTGGACAAGTAGACAGCTCCATCAGTACATTCTTCAGGTCAGCGGATAAATAAATTTCGTATGTTACCTAACACCCATGACACTGTGAGGTTTGGGTCCATATTTACAAACCCCCAGGCCATAGTTCTGATGAAACATAGTTAAATAAGATAACCAAATTTACACCATCACATATTTCTCAGCGATAGCTGCCTAAAATTCCTGGTTGGATTCCCAGCACAGAGGTATTTAGGTAAACTAGATAATGACTGAGTCACATTCTTCATGGGAAGCACTTGTGGGACACTGGGCTGCTTCACATGAACTCAATGAAAGAAAATTTGTTTTGAAACTGATCAGGTCAACAATAGCACAGTTGCCTAATATTATATTAACATCTCAGGGAGTCTGGCTCAAATTGGCCAAAGGAAGGAAGGTTTAAAATATCAATTAAAATTCCCTATTCCTGCCAATCTACCCAGGCTTGGCTCCAGAGCCAGCTCCCCGCCTGCCTCTAAGTGAAACAAAGGCCCAGTTAGCCTGAGCATACCCTCTCCCTGTTTATTATTTGCACTCACCACGCACTCATCCAGACTGGGATCAGAAATAATACCAGATGATTGAGGAAAGAAAGAAGTCACACTAAGAGCTAATCCCACTCGGGAATATAGCTGCGCAAACAATTGTTTGTTAAATGAAAAATGTTTTCACATGAAAACAGCCATGAACGGGAAACACCTTAATGAGAAATGAAGCTAATTAGCAAAGAAAGCAAACAGCAAAGTTCAGCTAGCGACTTGCTAACCCAGAAGGTTGACTTATATTGAGAGAGCTATTTATGGACGTGAGCTTGGAAGAATGCTTTAGTCAGTCCCATCGGAGGCTGTTTCTTCTGTCCCAGCATCAGACAGAAGAGAAGGTTATTTCTATGGTATAAATAAGTCCCTACTATGTCCAAGGACAGAGGTAAATGCACACAAAATATCAGAGCTCTCACTGGTGTATCAAATAGAAGACTCAAAATCATTAGTCATGCTAGTAAATCTCAGCCTTAAAGGCAATTACAGTATCTGCAGTAGCATCATACTAAGTGAATTGCTTTGATCTGTGAGCCATGGAATCTACCCAGTATTTTTCATACCTTCACCCACACATAGAGACTTTAAAAGCCCCCTTCCTTCTGAGAAAAGACTGTGTACCAAAATTCTCCAGAATATGTTTACTTTGCACCAAGCATCTGCCAGAGGGAGGATGCTGCGGGGTGACTCATGCATTCCTCCCCGCCCCAGATGTTCAATGCACTTCCTTCCAGCCCATGACCCAAGGCTTGAGTTCAGTTTCCCATTGACTTCAGTGCAGTGACTCCAGATTTACACTACTAACAAACACCTACTTAGCCCATGCCTTGGGCCAGTCTCAAAACAGCAGATAAGCAGCATGTGATACATGCCTAAAATTCCACCAAATCTGTTTGACTGTCATTGTAATACTGGTGAAGGGAAAACATGAATACTAGTCATGTGTCAGGGGAACTTGGGGCAGAAATTGTGCTTCCACCCCCACCACAACTGGCAGCAAAGAGAGGGATCATTTCCAGCTAAAATTTGTGAAATGTTCACTTTGAATGAAGCCAACAGCTGCTGACTTTCACAGGTGGGATATTCCTTGCCACCAGCTCTTAGTAAGAGGGTAATATCCTTTCCTTTCTAGTTTCATGAGTGTGGCTTCTGATCTTGTCACCTCAAATGCAGTTCAATGTGCTCTACAAGGGAAAAAAAATCAACTGTGTCTAAACCAGAGCTACTTTTAGACTGAAATGGCCCAGCTTGGAGATGGTGAGTGTAGGACACCGACAGCCCAAGATCTGCTAGTCGATCCACTTATCCTAACAATGCTGAAGGTGTCTTAATCACACACCTGCTTGATCCACTGATCCCTAAAAGCCTGGGGACCTTTCCTTTAGGATACTGACTGTACATTATTTTGGCCCTGTCATGGTTTGACCCTGGCTGGATGCCAGGTGCCCACCAAAGCCACTCTATCACTCCCCTCATCAGCTGGACAGGGGAGAGAAAACATGACAAAAGGCTGGTGGGTCAAGATAAGGGCAGGGAGATCACTCAGCAATTACTGTCATGGTCAAAACAGACTCAACTTGGGGAAAATGAATTTATTTACCAATCAAATCAGAGTAGGATAATGAGAAACAAAACCGAATCTTAAAACACCTTCCCCCTACCCTGCTCTTCTTCCTGGGCTTAACTTCATTCCCGATTTTTCTACCTCCTCCCTCTGCCAGCAGTGCAGGGGATGTTGTGGCCANAGGGAATGGGGGTTGTGGCCAGTTCATCACACATTGTTTCTTCCACTCCTTCCTCCTTAGAGGGAGGACTCCTCACGCTCTTACCCTGCTCCAGTATGGGGTCCCTCCCATGGGAGAAGTCCTCCACAAATTTCTCCAACATGAGTCCTTCCCACAGGCTGCAGTTCTTCATGAACGGCTCCAGTGTGAGTACCTTCCACAAGGTGCAGTCCTTCAGGAACAGACTGTTCCAGCGTGGGTCCCCCATAGGGTCACAAGTCCTGCCATCAAACCTGCTCCAGCACAGACTCCTCTCTCCACAGGTCCACAGATCCTGCCAGGAGCCTGCTCTAGCATGGTCTTCCCACAGGGTCACAGCCGCCTTTGAGCATCCACCTGCTCCAGCGTGAGGTCCTCCCCAGGCTGCAGGTGGATTATCTGTCCCACCATTAACCTCCATGGGCTGCAGGGGGACAGCCTGCCTCACCGTGGTCTTCACCGTGGGCTGCAGGAGAATCTCTGCTCCAGCACCTGGAGCACCTCCTCCCCCTCCTTCTTCACTGACCTTGGTGTCTGCAGAGCTGTTGCTCTCACATATTCCCACTCCTCTCTTCTGGCTGTTGTTCTGCCACAGGTTTTTTTTTCCCCTTCTTAAATATGTTATCACAGAGATGCGACCACTGTTGCAGATGGGCTCAGTCTTGGCCAGCAGCAGGTCCGTTTTGGAGATGGCTGGCATTGGCTTCATCAGACATGGAGGAAGCTTCTAGCAGCTTCTCACATAAGCCACTACTGTAGCCCCCCTGCTGCCAAAACCTTGCCACATAAACACAATATACCAACAGCCCAAGATCTGTTAGTCTATCCACTTGTCCTAAGCAATGCTGAAAGTGTCTTAGTCACAAATCTGCTTGATCAAATGATCTCTAAAAGTCTGGAGTCCTTTCCTTTAAGATACTGACTGTACACCCCCCTCCCTGATGTTTAGGATGATTGGAAGCACTTTGACTTTCAGTCCCTGAGAGAAATGGGGATTGAGGCAGAGCATACTTGGGGAAACATTTTGGTCTTCAGTCTCCTTTTCCATTTCATGTTGAAAACTAAAAGGGAAAGAAAAAAGAAGAATTTGGTGGCACACTTGACACCTGAACTGCTCAGACACGTTTGGAAGGGAGTGACCTTGACAGAGGCTGTGGTGTAGGAATTTGATGACTGGTCCAGAGGGCTTCAAATGATGTTTTCCCAGGAAAGTTAGGGATTCAGCTTATGCTCAATATCGGCTGGAGATGGGTAGGCATAAACAAGTCAAACCAATCAGCCCAACGGGCTAGAGCAGAGTTGTGAGGTTTCCCACATCAAATTTCCTTGTAAAACTGTATAGCTGTGGTTTGGCTTTCTTAGAGACAACGCAGCTACTTACACTTGGTATGCCAGGTACATTTCCTAAACTGACATACAATCATCTTGTCACTGATCAGACTCCAGGAGTTCTCATCAGTACTAATGGGATTCTGGATGCCATCTGCCATTGCAGGGCAATTTTCTGAACTTAAACTTTAATAAAGAGTGGTTCTTCCCATTGCAGAACTGAAAAATATAATCCTAAGAATCCCATGTAAAAAGAAAAAGAGAGTCTGAAGGCTGAACACTGACCTTAGAGGCCATCAAAGGGCTCATAACACTCAAAGACTGAGGAGGAATCAATTCTTTTGCTTTAGACACTAGGGCAGGAAGAGGGATCTTGGCTGAAGGGAACAAGGGACAAGAGTCAATGGTATGGAAACACAGTTATTCAACACAGTAGTCATGCTCTTTTGCCACTCTCTCCCCCTTTCTCCTTTAAATATGGATACAAAGACCATTTAAACTTCATAGCAACTATCCATAAGACTTTAGAAGAGAAATGGAGAAAGGACTCCAGGCTGTTCCTCACCAGAGTAAAGGGGAACCTTAGGTAGTCAACTATTATGATCCAGGTTTATAGTCTAGCAGCACATCAAGACATCACTGCTTCGCATAGTTTTGCAAGTTCAGAGTCTCTTTTCCACATCATGTTGAAAAAGTGAGAGAACTGGCAGCAAGGCTTCCCACAGCCTCATGTTGAAGTGTTGGATCACACCTCATACTCTCCTCATAAATCTCTACCTAACTCTTCTTCAGCATGGAGATGCTCCCTGGATGTACCCTGTCAGCTTGTTGACTTGTCCTAGCTTGTACACCGTGAACACTGTACATAGCTGTGCACCCTGCCAGGCCGATGCACAGTGTTGTCACAAGGGCTTGTACACTGTGCCAGGCAGATACAGTGTTGTCACTGCAGGCTCTCCAAGGTCTGCCTTGGGCCTAAGGTCAACAAAAGGAAAAATTTCACCCCTTGGCGGATGATGGTGAAACCCAGGATTTGCCAGCAACAGTACATTTTTTTGGAAATCAGCCATCAATTGCAGCTAGTGAGAATCCAACAATTTTGCAATTATAAATTCTCCAGGTCCAGACACGCTGAGCCATGGACAGGTCAATGAAAAGTCATTGAAAAGAGGGTATAATCATATGTTCTATGACACCAGTACAATTGAAATCAGGGTTAGGGAGACACAGAATGTCAGAGCTGGTAGATGTGAAGCTGCTTAGGCAGTTTTTTGCCCGGAGAGTTGCTCTTCCATGGACAGAGGATGCTACCCATTGCAGAACACAAGGGTGATTATCCCAGATTTTCTATAGACATTTCAGCTCTCCTGAGCCTGATGTATAAAGAAAGAAAGTACTCACAGAGCCTGATGTGTGCTCAAGATTCCTTGGAGGTTTCTCTAACTCCTCATTCAGGTTTTCATGAGCCTGAACAACATATCCTGTATGGAGTGTAGTTGAGGCAGGATTTGGAAAGGCTTCTGTCAGGATGAACCTCAACTCATCCCCTCCTGTACAAGCACTGAGTCAAGAATGAGGACTACAGTATGAGGGAGGATGGGGCAGGAATGTATTTTCATGTTTGGGTTACGTTTTTGGTTTGTTTTCCTAGGAGGACGTCCATCTCTGGAAACTGGAAGGCAAACACAGGTTCTGCGATGCTAGAACAGATTGCAATGACAGAGAGGTAAGGAAGAGGGTTTCAAGACAGTATTAGCTATTCTTGGGTTAGAAGGGAGGAACTGTATTTCAGACTTTGGTTAATTGAGAGAACTGGTAAGTGAGGTCTCCTGAGAGGCTGGATAAAGAAATTTAAAAGACTGAGTGTTTCCTTAAAAAAATACTAAGAGCACAAAGGCAAACTGTCCTATTTTGGAGAACAGACTGGAAGTACAGCTAGAGACCAGCATTGCTAAATCATTAGATCTTTAGTGAATGTAGCCACAGGAAACAAGACCAGCATGCTAAGGTCAAGCACACGAGTACAAACATGCAGGGATAAAATCAGAAAGGTCACAGCACAAAACAAGAAGTAACAAGAAGTTATTCTAAGTACATTGCTAATGAGAGGCAGACACAGAAAAGTGTTTTTCTTCTGCTCAACAGAGGGAAAAATCTGTCAGCTGAAGTGTTGAAATCGCTTTTTTTGCATTAGTCTCCCAAAAGTGGACACGGTTTTAGCTAAGGTCTTCTCACTGCTGAACAGAGCAGAAGGAATTGCCTCATGCATTTTACAGATTAAAATTTGCAGATGGTACTTCCATATATTCAAATCACTGAGATATTTGCTAATATTACAACTGTGTGACATTGCTGACTCATGGTAACATGCTTTGCTGTAATTCCCAAACCCCATTCTTCAGAACTCCTATGAAGTCACTTGTTCTCCATCCTATTTAAGTAGATTATTTGTAGATTTATAGAATCCATAGATTACGTGTAGGCACTTATCCCAAGTGAATCTAAGATTTTTTCAGATTATACCTCCAATTTGTCGGGATCATGATTAATTCTGACCCTGTCCAGGTTTGGGCACCACATTTGAAGAGTGATAGCAAGGAGCTGGAGAAAGCCCAAAAGACAATAAAGAGAAAACATAATCAACCTATAAGAAAAGAGTGCAACAATTGCTTAGTTTTCCACATTTTTCAGTTAGCAGACCACTGATATTTATCCAGTAGAGGTGTCGACTCGTACAATGAATCTATGACTGCAGTGCAGAGTTTCACCGTCACAGAACTAGTTGTCCACAAGCTGAACACCACTTCATACTAAAGATGAAAAATCTGAAAGGGCATAAGCTCTTCAAATGTGTAAAAGGCTGCTAATAGGACATTATTCTCCCTTTATATTACTAGTACAATACTGTTAGAAATAATGGGCTTAAATTATAGCAGGAAAGGTTTTTTTGAGCATTTCCCATATTTTCTAACAGTAAGGATAGAATAGCAGAGAAATGGATTGCCTAAAGGAGACGGGGAATCTCTGTACTCTTTCAGACCAGAATAAAGAAAGTCTTCTCTCTGGGGTACAAGAATTGTGCAGGTGATCATCTAAGGTCCCTTCTGTGCCTTTAGTTCCGTGAAACAGGGAAGCCAAGCCAAGTCCCAAATCAGATGCTGAAGGTGACTCTGCAAGACCTGAATAGGACTGTGGGAACTGGGCATTGTTATGCATCCTGGTTATTTATAGCACAGCTGAAGCTAGAGAGAGAAAGGGTAGATATTCCCTCATTGCAGTGTTGTAGGATTAAAATCCAAATTCCTGCCAGCCTGCCATGCTACATTTTGAAGGTTCATTTTATAGATGTAGTACCACAATTCACCCCCCTAGCCTTATCTGGCCATAAATGCAACAAAACCCGTTGAGATCTGTGAGCCATCAGTGCATGCAACAAGGCAGGAGTGTGCTAAAATGCTTTGCTGAGTAGGAGCAACCTGAAGTACCTATTGTACTGAACGCTAGCCCAAAGGATTGAGATGTCCTGGTAACGGTAGGCAAAATGGCAGTAAATCCTCTACAAACGCTACCCAAATGCATCCCACCCTCGCAGCCCTGATGCCTCACAGTGCTCACCTGGGGCCAGCAACGTCGAAGACGTAGCTAGCTGGGGCACTGGCCTGGGCAACAATTCCCTGAGCCTGGCTGCTGAACCCAAACCTCTAGAGTCATCCCTCAGGCAAAGAGGTGATTCCCAGGATGGTGCTCCTGGGTGTGGGGCCACAGCACTGCAGGGCTGGCAGTGCCTCCTGCCTGGCTCAGGGGGTCCATAGTTCTCCTCCTCTTTATGCTACTGACTCCTCCTCAGGTGCTGTCTTCTTCAAGGGGGCTGGGGTGAATGTGCTTGGCCTCCTCATTAGGGATAAGGGAGCACCAGTAGTCATATAAGCCATATTCTTGCTTCTTCCCACAGACACTGTGTTCACACAAGTTGATCATTATATTGTCAAGCTATGGGGACTCTGGCTGGCTTCAAGGACATAAACTTGTTCTTTGGCCAGAACAGCTCTTTTCCCAGTCCCTGTAGGGTCTGCAAAATGTCAGTGTTTTCATGAGACTGTGGCTGGCCTTTCCTCCTCCCCTCCCCGCATCTTGTCATAGTCCTGCTTACAGATCTGCTGTTCTGAGATTATTATTTTTATTGAAATGGTCGGGACTGCAGTGCAGCTGCACAGGAAATAAAACCAGGCCACCTCATTCCCTCCTCATTTCCACAGCGGGGGGATGCAGTCCCCTATAATATGCCTCTTGTCATTCTCTCTCCTGCTTTGACACCAGGATAGCTAAGGGGGCACCCACCAGGCCTGGCCCTTGTTCATACCAGCTCATGTTCCTGTTCTGGGACAACTGGAGAAGAGGGTTGCAGCCTGCAGCTCTCCCTCTGACAAAGCAGTGCCTGGTCCTTGTGATGGGACCGCCTGGCTAGGAGCAACACCCAAGGGGCAGAAGGGAGGCAGGATGCTGTAAAAGGATGAAATTGAAAGCGTAAATTGTAAAAAGCAGGAGCTGCTGGGTTACAGATCAGGGAGGGGATGGCTACTGCTTGCTAAATTCTGCACTCAATCGGATCCTATTCCAGCCCCGATGTACAGGACATCTTATCAGGAGAAAGCTGCCTGCATAATGGAGGGCTTTCAGGCAATGCCAATACAAATGCTAAGGGGCCAACACTACTGGGAGATTAAATGAGCTAAATATTTATAGCTTGGCTAAATGACAACCAACTGGAGATCTGATGTAAACACCAAGGAGGGAAAGAAACATTTTAAGGTGGCTTTGAGGGCAGGATTGAAACAGTCTGAAATGAAGGGAAGCTTTAGGCAAGATACTTTTTTTTTTGTTCCATCTCCTGTGCAAGAGACGAAGGCAATAATCCAGCATATGAAGTATGCCTTCATATGGCTTCAAGAGGGCTCCTGAATCTCTCTGTACTCTTATGGGCAACTGGACGGGTGGCTGTATTTGGTGGATTACCCAATAATCCTAGGTGGACAGATAATCCTAGGCCATGCTTCTGTGGTTTCTGCAGGTACAGACTCTGGGCGGACGCCTGTGCGGAAATGTTTGGAGGTCTTGACATCTGCGCTGTCAAAGCTGTCCACAGCAAAGACGGAAAAGACTATATCATTGAGGTGAGAGCACCCGCAATCTGAATGCAAGTGTCCTTTGGGAAGTGTATCTGCGAACATGCTCCCTTGCAGCTCACATGCGCCAATGTGCTCACTTACCCTGTGTGCACAGTCCAGCAGCCACTGTTCCTCGGTCCCCACCTGTTTCCTCCAAGCTATGGCCCACTGATATGCAAGAAACTGATTTAGAGTCCCAGCTAAGCTGGCAGATGTGCAGCAATATGTCAGGGTTGAAGTGCCTTCATTTCTTAACACGGACTGTGAAAGGAAATGGAGAGCCACAGGCTGCTTGGCCACCTCAGCTTTCCAGCCCGTAAATCCCCACAGTGCAGAACCTCACCAGCATGCGCTAGATGTGAAGCCACCTTCTTATTGAGCACATAACAGCCTGCAAGTGTTGCTGGCAGCATCCAAAGTTTGGTGTGGCTCAGTGCAGCAGTGTCCCAGTACCATCCTTCATAGGCTGAGCACTTGCAAAGCCAGCGCATCTCTCATAGCTGCTAGCAGGAACCAACATCATGAACAAACATATTTATATTCAGCCCAACCTGAATGCAGGGGCCAGATGACGCCAGAATATGAGTCATGTCAACCTCCCCCCATTTTCCATGCAGAGGTACAGCAGGTGTTTCCGTCCATTAAGAAATCTCAGTTTCTCCCTGAGTGAACCTGTCTTTCTAAAATCACTTTAAAGTGAACCCCAACAACAAAAAGCCTAGCTGCATCTAATTTAGAAGAGTAAAATAAATGGTGAGAGGGTAGCAAAAAATGTCCATAAATAGTAGAAACAATTGAATTTAAAAAACAGGTGTATTTTCTAAAATCTTTTGCCCAGACAGCATTCACTACAATAACAGACCAGCAAGACAAAGCACCACAGAGTTACTATGGGCTATGTGGACTACAAATGTTTGTGTTCAGAGCCCTCTTAGCTGGACAGACTGTGGCTCTGAGAGCTAAAGTTCAACATGCTCCTTGCCAGGCCAGGAGGCAGACGTGGGAGTGGGGTGGATAGCAGGCTCAGGTCATGCTAACAGGGCAGAGAAGGAAAAGCTGGCCAGAAAATCAAAGTGGAAACTTTCGAGATGCTCTGGGGGAGAGAAAATCTGGCAAGTAAGCAAGTGCCTCTGTCACTATGTGACTCAAGAAGGCACAGCATCTGACCTGCTGTAAACTCCACCAACACAGGCCGTCCGAGGAAGATGAGCAGAGCCAGCCTATGGCTTCATGCAGGGGTGCTGACACACTGGAAAGCTATGTGTGGGAGAGCAGTCCCACCCGCTGAGGGTTGGGATGCTGATGAGAACCACATGAGCCCTCCAGCGACTGCGCATTCCTGCATTATGTATCTGCTCTCTGGGGAGCAGTGACCTGTCAAAGGCCATGTGATATAAGTGCGCTGCCAGCAACAAAACACTGACGAGCCTCTGTCTCTCCTGAAGTGATGGGGCCACTGCCGATGGGTCTACTCCTGTATGCAACACATAAGCACCTAGAGGAGCATCTCCCAGAGCAGACTGTCTCCCTGCCCTGCACTTTTTTATCTCTATGCACACGTAGCTGAGAAAGGAAGAGCAAGAAAGCAGTCGTGCTAGAGATGACTGTAAGGACATTTGGACTGTGTCCTTACATGGTCAGACATGAGATGTGGATTTCATATCCCAGCATCTATTCTTGCATATAAGCCTACGTACGTGACACATGGCTAATTCTGTGCTTGAGGATTATATGCCTCTGTCTGGGTATACCTCTGGGTTTTCACATCTGCCCCTGTGTGTGACTGACTGGATGAAAAGCACATCCATACGCTAACAGCCGTCATCAGCTTGCACACAGAGACATGCACACTAACACTCCTCTCTCCAAAACCAAGGTAAAAACCGATGGGTCTAATATGATACAAACCAGAAGAAACACATGAGCTTCAGATGGGTCATGCTGAATTATCCCAGCGGAGAACCTGATTGAGCAGGCCCTATGTACCAACATTTAGCAGGCATTCAGATGCCAGGCTGATGGACATTGTAGGGAAAGAAGCAGAGTGGTGCAATACAAAGAGCAGAACAAAGCCAAATAGGCACCTTTTCTACTTTATGCAGATCTGAGGGAGATGCTGACAAGTAATTAATTGCCTCCAGCCTACTTCCTGGGGTACTTTTCTTGGCCTGAAACTGATCCTTTATTTTGCTTTTTTTCTTTTGATAGTGGGAGAAAAAAGTTATTTGACAGTGCGACAGTTGTATTTTTCTCGGTGAGAAGGAACAGTGTGCTGTGACATTTTACAAGAAAGCATGCCTAAATGGGCTGAGCAAATAAGGAATTTGCACAATGCAATTGCAGGCAGTAATTAATTTTCACAGTGCAAAGCAGTTCTCTAGGAAGGATTCGTAGAGGTAGTGATGGGCAGTTCTATGAGTTGAGATTTATCACAGCGGTTTGTTGCAAACAGAATCAGATTAAGACAAATGAGTTATCAACACAGCACAAGAATAATCCTGCACCCACGGTATTTGCTGTTAGTCAAACTTCATCTTCTTTTCTTTTCCCATGGCAAACAGTAGAATCTAGTATGTTTCTGCCCTCCAAAGCACTAGCACGTTTGAGCACCATTCTCATGGCTCGTATTGAAAACTTTGAAGAAATCAGTAGATTTCTTCAGTTTCATCCTATTAAAACAGCTGCAAATTTAATGGTAAAAGCTGGTAATTCTTTTTCCTCTGCTGTGAAGAACTTTGTCACTCTAAGGGAATATTCAGCATGAATAGTCAGCATTTGATCAGAAGACCAGATCCTCAAAATAGCGCAAGTTTGGTACCACTGTTAGCAGCCAGGTTCTCAAAAGAGCTCAGCAGTATGTATGGTTTAATAATCTTCCTCCTTCCTTTTTTTTTTGGTAATCTAACCTTTTCCATGTCTCTGCTATGCTGACAAATATGGAGCAAGAAGAGGGCAAGTAAAATGATCAATACAATCTATTCTTTCTCCTGGATGAGCTAAGCCCCACCTGCCACACAGCTAAACTGTGTTATGAGACATGCTCCTCGCTGCCCTGCAAGAAGCCCTGCCCATCCCTTCAGTGCTGCCATATAATTTCTTTTGAAACGTCTAATCATCTGTTTCCTTCCTTCCTTCCCTAAAAATCACCTAACACCCCGCTCTTGCATATCAGAGCATGGAATAACAAGTCCAGCCTTCAGGCCTCAGCGTCAGATAGGCACAGGGGGAGGAGCGGGATGGGGTTTTCCTGAGTCTCTTCTCTGCTCGCCCGCTTTCCGCTCTCCCATCATACACCTTATCAGGCCACAGCAGCTGTTGTCAGGAACAACCACTGACCTTGGGCAGCTACAAAGGCCAGGTCCGTATGTGCCAACGTCTTCTTGTCTTGCCCAGCTGTTCTGTGATCTCCCCAGGAAGAGATGAGTGCAATCTGTCTGTGATTCACATATTCTTTCCAGCCATTTGATTTATTTCAGCATTAACATTTGTTTCCACCCAGATCCAGAGCAATTGCCCTGTCCTAGAGGACAGACAAAGGTGAAATCTCATGCTCCTTTTCAGTTCAGTGGCAACCATCTCCGTCACTTTGCCCACAGAAATCACCGGTGTATTCAAAGGCCTTCCCTTATGCATGAGATTGTTCATTCCCATGTTTGCCATCTCCCACAGCTCACATTCCCCTGCCAGACACTACACAGCAAGACAGCAGATACCCTCATCCCTGGTGCACCTTCACTGGTTCAGCTGGGACCTGCTCCATAGCTCTTTCCCCCCGGTGCCTTTGTTTCATAAAACACCATCTTCCCCTTCCTCTCCAGCCACTGCTGGCAGAGAAATAGGGAAAAGGAGTCCTTAAGAGGGGGAAATAAGGGCTTTGGGGTGTTTTGAGCAGAGCTGTACCCCAGGGTTAGGGAGTCCGGAGCAGGCTCGGCTGGGCAGGCTGTCAGCAGGGCAATGGCAACATCTAGTGGTCAGACGGGTCCCTCGCACGGTGCCTTGCAGGGAGCTGGGGCCTCTCTTCTCACGCGTGAACTGGCATTGCCAAATTAAACGGGAATGCTTTTAAGGTGGGAGTGGAGAGGAGGGGAACCTGCGCGGGAACCTGCTGGAGGGCCCTCAGGAGCCCCTGGCTAGTGAGACACAGACGGGAACTGTGCCTTCCCTGACATGGCTGGGAAACATCCCCTTTCCACACCTCATTTTTTCAGAAGAAACAGCAAAGCAGACAGTGGAATGAAAAGCCACTTTGTGTATTTAGCTGAGCGCTGCCATCTAATTTTTTAACCTCCTTCTTTCGCCCCCTGGGCCAGGTAGGCCATGGCTCCAAACACCAACTCACTCTTCACGCAAACCCCAGTCAAACCTTCCCAGGCAGCTTCTCTAGTCTTCATATGAGACACCTATAGAAATTAATCCCAAGTAATAGTTAATCTGCAAGAAGAGACTAAAATACAAACTTGATGAACTCACCTCACTGGTTTCCCTTACTTTAAGCCTGACAAAAGGATGCAAAACGTTCTGTTTCACTCCCAGAGTGGACTCCTGCAAGCCCCGCCAGGGTGGAGGGCACTTCCGAGTGTTATCTGAGCATGAGTCAGGGCCTTTCTTGAGCAATGCAACCTTTCAGTCTGCATTTCCGGGGTTTTTAATGTTTGTTTTAAAAATAAAAGCAGAATAAAATAAACTCTTCCAACCCTGGTATTTTGGTACAATTATATTTACTCCAGCTGAATCTTAACTTCATCATCGTGCAGTTCTTCCTGTGGGATTTAGCTAATGTTTGCAAAGCACTTGATTTATGATGAACTGTTGAAAATTATGTTTAGGGCTGCTATACAGCTGAGGGTCTGCTGTGCATTCATTATGATTGTTGTCAGACCATTTCTTACCTCAAAGACCCTTTGACAGTTCTCCTTCCCCCATCCCCACAGTCTTGCTTCCCAGCTTTCCCCAGCACAGTTGTAGTATTTGCTTGGGAAGCAGTTGTATCTCAACAATATCAAGAAGACAAGCAGAAAACAAGTTTACTTTCCTGCATTGGGTGCTGTTGTTTGGGTGACATCCTAATCGTCTGTGGTGTTTATTTTCCCTCTCAGGATGCAGTGCTTTGTGTTGATTAGTCCCAAATGTTTCGTGGTTTCCTTCAGGCTCTGTTGCTTTCATCTCCTCAGGTTTCAGTACATGTTGTTTCCCTTCTCCTGTGGCCCTTTCTGCTGCGATGTCACCCCCAAATACTGTGGGACAATGCCAGAGAAACCTCATCCATCAGAGGCATCTCCTCAGGACGTGTGGAAAATCAAGTTTGTGTTTAGTTGATTTAGAAAGCCTCCAGCCACCCAAAGGCTTGGCTTGGCTTCCAAGCTGCGAAGGGAAGGAAGATGGGGAGTAGGGGGAAGTATATGCCATTTCCAAAAAAAACCCCTAAGTGAAATCCCACACCTAGGAAAGTCAAGTATGCTTCAGAATGGGGTGACTAGAGGTGTTGGCAAGGGTGTGGAGACACAAAGCAGGTTAGCATGAGGGGTGAGTTGAAACAGGCACCTGCCACCAGGAAACCTCCTTACTAACTTGTTTTTCCCTCCTGTGGCAGGTGATGGACAGCTCAATGCCGCTGATTGGGGAGCACGTGGAAGAAGACAGACAGCTTATCGCCGATCTGGTGGTTTCCAAAATGACTCAGCTTGTCATCACTGCTGGATCTACACCATCACCGCTGAGGCCTTGGGTATGAGCAAATAGAGACCTTATGGACAAGTTCTTTTGCTGAACTTTTTTCTTTCTCTCCTCCCTGTGGGTGTCAGGCAGTCAGACATTTCAGAGAGTTGAACAGTCCCATAGGAGAGTGTATTGGATAGAATGATTACTGCTCTGCCAAAGAGCTCTCCCATAGACTCTTTGAAGTGGGTGCCCCTAAGAAAAACCTCTCTCTCCCTTTTTCTCCTTCCATAAAACTGTGACATCACACTGGTAGTGTGGGCCATGCATCTAGACATTATGGCTTGCTAAATTCATAGATTCATATTGAAGACAGCCATTTTTAGAGGTGTTTGTAATGCCCAGCTTCATCTCCGTCTAACACTATCCCTCATGATAGGTTTCATTCCAGTTTTTGTGTCCCTGATGAAAATCTGTGCTTCCCAGAACTGAAAGTGGGAAACTCCACCAAGAGCTGTTCCATTCCTTACTGCAGCCTTTCCTCTTTCGAGATGCCCATCATCCCCTTCATCAGGAGGAGGCTTGACTAACGCTGAATTAATATAAGAACCTGTCATTATTGCATTTAAACTGCCCCCTTAGTGCTGCTCATTTTGAGTATCAAACGCATCTAATCTTGGTGCCACATTTCCCAGTGGCAGTTCTGTATAAATGAAATACACCAGAACATAATCTGCGTCTCCAGGTATACGTGCCACACCCTTTTCAGTGTCCAGCCGGGAGCCAAGCATGAAGGCTAGAGGACAACAAATCTGTACAAAAGACAGAACAGGAGAGTGAAGAGGCTGAGGGATAATACTGACTGCAATGCACTGGAACAGTTTCCATTTCCACTTTAGACAAAAAATGGGAGAAAGCACTTCATGGTTCTCTGGCTTTGTCATATGACAGCCCAGTCCTGCTAAACCAGGTGCCCAGCACGAAGAGTATTCATCAGGGTAACTCCAAACCAAGTGTTAGCTAGAGTGAGGGGGTAAACATTTAATAGACACTAAAAATACTTTGGGGCAGGGAAAGCGATACAGAAGGGATAGGATTTACTCTGGCCAAAGCACAATCACCAACAACCATCTGAAATAACCAAGATACAGAGTGTATAAACTAAGAGCAAAGGGGAAGCCAACAGAAACTGAGAACACGGACAGATGCATCTGTTTTCTGTGTCTGTAATCCACTGGTACAGGATTGGATTGGATTACAACAGACCTAAAATAGGGCCAAAGTAAGAACAAAACAAATGGTCTTGGAGGGATAGGATGTCAAATAGAAACATTAAACAAGAAAAGGGTCTTCATCAAGAATACAACCTACAAATATCTGTATCCAAAAATTAAGAAAATTAAAACCACAAACATGTTAACTAGATTGTTTTGCTATAAAGACCATAGTACAACAAATGTTGCAGAAACTGCACAATTACTAACATAATGCTATAACATATAGTTACAAATATGCAGCGAGAAGTAATTACATGCGAGGCTAGCGAGATGCAGCACTAGAGTTACAGACTGAAGAATTCCACAGAATGAAGGAAAATAACAATTACAAATACAAAAGGACAGCAGTACTGAATACATAGAAATATGAACCTTAGATATCCTATGGGTATGCATATAATATCTATACATATTATTGTAACTGTCTATACTAGTTTCTGGATCAAGAAAAACTGTGAAATTATGAAATTGAGTGCACAGCATTGACAGAGATGGAAGAAGTAACAAGTCATAACAATGTGAGACTACAGCTATCAAGAAATAAGTCAAGTAGCACAGTGGCACAGGAATTCGGAGAGAGTTCCCCATCTCTGTAGGTGTCTGCTTCCTGGAACCGCACAATCCAAGCGCAATAGAAAACAACACCTTGACCTTAAGATCCTTAAGAAACACCCAGGTACAAATTCAGAAAGTTAATATGGACCATTAGTTTTGATGTCCAAGGGACAGATGTGATATCAAAAAGTAACGGTATGACACAAGCAGTTAGAAAAGACAATTTTAATAAAATGAGAAAATTAATCAACTCCCTTGCATTAAAAGTAAAACTGTGTGTATGTTATTTGAAAGACTGTTGTTTTCCATAAAGCATATATATATTTTTGATCTGTTCGTGAACCAGAAATGCAATAAATAAACTTCTAGAGTTAAGTGGAAAAGTGATAGAGAACATTCAAGACAAAAAGGAAAAAAAAATATCTTATTGACATTTAAGACGACCGTTATGCACCATCATGCAAGTAATAAAAGGAAATGTAAAAAGGATAGAAATTTATTTTGAAGAACAGATAGAGAGAAGAATGAAACAAATTCTTTGAGTTCATCAGAAGATGGAACCCTATCAAAGAATTGGTGGGCTCTATGAATCATCCAAAGTTAAGGGAGAAAAGGAGGACAACAGGGACAGTGTTGTGACTCTAGTAAATTTAATTGCTGAAAGTGGGGAACTTCTTAAACTAGATATAGTTTTTCTTGATCAGAAAGACAGGG
Organism: Rhinoptilus africanus; assembly: GCA_013400135.1. Classification (NCBI taxonomy): domain Eukaryota; kingdom Metazoa; phylum Chordata; class Aves; order Charadriiformes; family Glareolidae; genus Rhinoptilus; species Rhinoptilus africanus. The sequence goes on along the minus strand of VXBO01002202.1, from coordinate 19,883 downwards.
TATAGAACAAAAACAGTGACTAAATCAGTGACAAATAATATTTTTAAAAAATATTAAGCCCCCGGACCCAGATGGCTACATCCAATGAACTGAATTTAGGAACTGACTAAGCTGCCAAGAAAAAATGTGCAATTTCATTAGAAACAGTTATTGCTCCAGAGGACTGGTGCAAAACAAATACAAAATATGTGTTTAAAAAGTTGTAAGAGTAATGTAGAAAAATGTAGACAAGTCACGGCCCTTACAAATTTTCTCAGACAATAATTTAAAGAATACAGAAGACCAATTAAAAAACAAAACCACAGCTTAAGAGCATTTACCACATTTTTTTTTTGTGAATAAAAATGTCCCATTAATTTCCTTTTGACTCTTTTCCCCTTTTTTCTTTGAGAATTCTTTCATAAAGTGGTAGATAACAGGCAATCGGTCAAAATAACAGAGCTAGACTGTCAAAAAGCCTTAGACAAGGTAACAGACGAGCCATTAAAGAAAGCAAGCAGGGAGGAGCTAAGCTGGTGTCAGATGAAGACATAGATATGAGAGATGTTCATTCTTGCAAAGGTAGCAGAGGGGATACTTAAAGGATGCTAAGCCTGGTCATGTTGATAATTGGGTTGGTTGAGCCCAGGGCAGGATAAGATATTAATGACAACCTGGTTTCATGGTTATGGCTGCGGTTCTCTCCTCACCTCTCTGCCCCATCTCCATCCTTTCCCCTCACTGTTTCCCTTCCAAAGGCAGATGACCTTGGGCTGTCCCTCACCCCTCATCTGTGAGACTCAAAATCCTGTTTTGCCTTCGTTTCTGAGAAGCCTTGGGTTGGCTTTAGGCAAAGACTGTAGAGGTGAATATAAGATCTAATTCTCTTTCTTTGGCTGGTCAAATCAGGATGTCTCTCAGCATTAGGACAGTAAATTTCCACCAACACCAAAGCAAGGTTTAGCATCCCAAGATATGTAGGACTAGAAGCCATGAATGGAAAATTCCCAGATTTTCCTGCCTGTCCATTTGCACGTCCCACATAAATAGTGTAAAATATGGGCTGGCGACCTCATCACATTTATGTTAGTCAGTTTAAAATTATTTCAGTGCTTCCAACTAGAAAATACTTCATCCCATTTCCAGAATCACTTAGCTCATTCTCCTGACCTTCCAGGAGCCATGAAGACGCTTTTATCATTGTGTTCTCCATGTAAATAATCTGGCACTTACCAGCCTATCTGTCTCCAGCTTCCCCTGCTTTCATAAACAATTTTGTGTAATAGGCTTACTCAGACTTTTGTTAACTTTGGACCGGCCCTTTGTGCAACAGTTCTGTGTTGCTCAATCTGTTTATTAAAATATCTGTCAAGAAGAGTAAACAGTGATAGAGAAGAAATTGCAGATGGCACCAACTTATTTGTGTTAGTCAGGAACAGGGATGGCAGTGAAGAACGTCTGACAGAGCTATGTATGTTGTCACCACAACAGCAAACAAAACTCCATATGGAAGACTGAAAGGTAAGCTAAGCTGGGGGTTGAGAGAGCGAGAACATAAACAATCTGTAGACCTTGCAAGTGGCACTAGCCATTCCCCCTTAAGAAGGACTTTGTTGCACACAGGCTAATGAAAGCCATTGCTCAGCCTATGGTTGCGCTGACAAGGGAGAAGCAGGAAATTAGGATGCAGGAGAAACGAGCTGGTGATGTACTCAGAGGACCCAGATACTGGAATAATGTAAGCAGACCTGCCTCTGGCATCTGCAGAAGGAATCACAAAGCTGGGAAAGAGAAGTGGGTGATGAAAACAATTAGGGGCCTGGAAACATTCCCATGGAGGGACCAAAGGGATGCAGTCTCTTGGCTTTAGAAAGGAGGTGAATAAGAGAGAGGGGAGTAAAGTTTTGCAAAAAAATGAATGGCCTAGCAAGGGCAGGTTGTGAGAACTATTCTCAAAACTCAGAACAATGCAAAGGAATTAAGAAATAGGAAAAGCAGTGAGGCTGAGGGCTGAGCAAGACTCAGAGGGTCTGGGCGTAAGTATCAAAACAAAGTATCTGGAACTGTTGCAAAGATTTTGTGGAGCAGATAATAAGCTTCATGTTTCAGGGCTGAAGCTGGCCCTTGCTTATTAGCAATCAAGAGGAGACCCCTTAGGGTAAAGAGATGATTACTCCATAAATGTTTCCATGGTTCATCCCTCCTTCCTTTGAAACATCTGGAGCTGGCAACTGTCCAAACTGGGAGATGGGACTAAGAGACCCCCTCGGGCCTGATACATTTGGTAATTCCTGATTGCCTAAAAAACATTCTAAACTGTAACTTCATTGTTATTCCCTGTGAGCAAACAGCTTCTGTGCTCTTTATTACTCAGCTCTCCATTTTAGTCCCATGAGATTTTACCAGCCAGATGCTGTGTGTGTGTGTGTGTATTTAAGGAACACTTCATGACTCCGCAGTTCCTGTATTACCTCAGGGCTTGTCTTTGGGGACTCTGTATTAACTGGAACGGCTTTTTTTCCTTTAGCCTCCACAAGTTCAACCTGCGTCAGTGAAATCTCAGACTGGACCTCAGCTTGGACAACTGTCCCAGCCACGGCCTCCTCCCCAAGGTACAGCTCTTTGGGTCCCACGACAGTGTGGACTGTGTGACCTATCAGTTTGCCTTCTACATAAAACCGATCAGGATGAAGGTTTCACTCATTGTTCCAATTCACTGACAAACAGGCAGCAAATCCAGTGTGCTGTTAAAGCAGCTGCTGTCATAGCCCACAGCCACTCAAAATGAAAATTTGATACAGATCCAATTGATACTGCTGGTAGGACTTGGCTTAGCAAAACAAGGACACATGAACTGGCACTGGAACAGGATTCTGGGCACAGATATATTTGTGTTTGTACAATGCTGTAGTGGCTACAAGTGTTAAGAAGTGATGGGAAGGTGCTGGTGCTGTCAGGCCTGGAACAGACACCAACGCTGTGATGTCAGGATCCTCGATCCATCCATCCGTCCAGGCATTCCCCTGTCAGCAAGAGCACACCCCCAGCTCCTCCTGACAGCAGGTTTGACTCACAGGCTTGGTCGGAACAACAGGTTTGGTTTATTGTCCTGATTTATGCTGAGGTGACGCAGCACACGGCAGACCCATGGGTACACAGACCACACCAACCACTCAACTCACATAACCAATTAGACCCCCTTTTTGCCACCACTGTCCCTTTCTTTTTCCACTCCAGTCTCCTACCAAATTAGCACCTACCTCTAATTATCTTTTCCTCATTGATCATAGTTTTGCTGTATCCAAAATTCAGTATTTCTGATACCAAATGCATGTATGTAATCTTGGCATCACATGGTATTACTGATATGAAGCGTTGGCCTTGCAGGATACTACTCCCCATTTGTCTCTAGTACTCCCCTTCAATTCTCTGTGAAATTTTTTCTCATATAGCTCCCTCTTGACCACCTGTGAAATCCAGCCAGCCCTCACAGCGCTACCTGTAACTTTTGTCAGCTTCTCACACTGTTACCTGTTGTGCCCAGCGATTTCTCACATCACACGCAATCGTTTTCCACATCCTCTTCAGTTTTGAGAGTCTGCTACCAATACAGCTGAAGCCACCTGCTGATAATGCTGGAACAGATGTATGGATAGTGATAGGATGCATAGTTTCACATCAAACTCCTGGGCCCATGAAGGGACCACTGGCCCAAACCAGCAGATTCAGCTGTCATCTCCTGCAGAGAGATGGTTCTCCAGTGACTTTTCCTTCCCAATGCAGGAAGTGCTTGCCAAGGACAAGAAATATTAGTTACATGGAAGAGTACAGCACATTGAAGTGACTCCGTTTGGGGAGAGTGGCAGAGCTTCTTTGGTGCTGAAGGAGGCAGAGAAATGGACAACAACTCTAGAGACATGGGCATGACACCAGTTTTTGGCCTATAAGAGACGTTTTCCCTTATCCTTCTGCATGAAGCTACTCTGAAGAGTCTGTCCCCTTAGCAAAACCCATTGCTCCATATAGATGCTCCTTGCTTGTCCGCCACATGCGCTTCCTCATGTTTATGTCTACACTTGCCTTTCAGGTGGACCACGTCAGCCCCAGGGATCTCAGCCTCCACGGACAAACGCACCTCCACAGCAGCGGCTCTCTCCTCAAGGGCAGCAGCCCCAGAGTCCCCAGTCCACTTCACCTCAGCAGCAAAGGTCACCTGGATCTCCACAGCAAGTCCGATCAGCAACTGGGTCCTCTCCAGTCCAGGCTTCCAAGGCAGGCGTGTTCCCTCCGCAGCAGCCTAGACCTCCCGCTCAAGGCCGGGCTCCTAGCCAGCCAAGCCCCACTGAAGCATCCAAGCAGCAAGCCACTCCGCACCCACATCTGAAGTAGGTGCTCTGTTAAATTGCTAATAGCTGTAGATATTAGTATACGGCTGTCAAAAAAGTACCCTGAGCTGGCATGAAGAACATATCACCCGTTGTCAGGCAGCAGTCCCCAGGGACAAAGGCCTGGACAACTGTGAATGACTTCAGAGGCATATGTGCCTGGGCTTAACAGGCCACCACTGACCTGTTATCAGGAAGAACAAGTTGTACGTGACATCTCTATGATTTCAGTGTCTTCCTCTTGTTCATGTGCTCATTGTTAATCGTATGCTCTACCCCAGCCATACCAACACAGCTACTACCTTCCCAGCAGCGTCCACACTCCCTACAGACTGTAATCAGCACATTACTGGCCAGAAAGCTCAGCAAGAGTCATTCCTTCACTATTCCCTGAACAAAGGTGCCAAACAAGGTTCTTTACTGGGCGGGTTTTTTTTCTGGTAGCAAAAAGGTTAGGGAGCAGGGGGGAAGTAGAAGTGGCACTACTCATATATATATAAAACTCCAGATGGTGACTCTATGTTTAAGTGGAGCCCAGCACACCACTGAATTATTGTGGATCTTTGGTAGCAGCCTTTGCTGCCAGCCTTTATGAAGCATAACTGGTTGGAAAGATTGTCAAAAAAAAATGTTTGGTGTTGACAAGAAGCTGACACAAGAACAAATTGGTATGAATGGGCCAGAGCAAAATATATGCTAGGAATGAGAATACAGTTTCTAGGTAGCAGAGGAGTGATATTCTGGAACAGGCTTTGAGTGATGATGTCTACATTAGCAAGGCAAACCAAGAGAGGTGTACTTAAGGATCAAAATGTTGGTACCAAGGATGCAGTCGCCACACTACACGTATTTCAGGTACTTTAATTCAGAATCTTGTCTTGTGCTGAATGCCTATTGCTGACCAGGAGAAACCACCCAGTGACAAAGCATGGCAGTGGGGAAAATTGGGAGATTTACTTCCAAAGCTCAGCCCTGACCTGAACTTAAACACTAGCAGGTACACACCCAGCAGGAATAGTGTGGCCAACCAAAAGACCTGCATAACACAGCTGACAGTCAAAGCAGACATGCCAGGGAGGGAAAACAACAGCACACATTGCCGGGGACACGGCTACCAAGTTGCCGAACCTCTCACGCTGTCACATCTGAAAGGTCAGGACCATCATTCGTGGTAACGGCTGATGAGAGACAGGTGACCCTCACTATGAATCCACTGTTCTGTATTAATAGTGAAATGACTTAACTCTTCCTCACAACAGTTGCACCAAATGGCAATGGCATACTTTTTATCAGATGTTTTCATAAACAGTAACTAGCCTGAACTGTGATACTGGAGCCACCTGCCTGTATCCCATCCTCTTCCACCCCTTCCTGGATATCTTAGGATACGGAGATTCTCCCTGCTAACCTCTCCTTTTATCCTTGAATTTGTCTGTGTGATGGAACACAAAGCATCAGTAACCAGCTTTGAACTACCACTTTCTCCTGCTGAATGTGAACTCTGTTCTCCATTTCAGCAAATCGCAGTCCCTGACAAACACCTTCAGCATATCTGAATCATCTCCGCGGGGAAACACCAATGAAGACGAAGCAAAAGCTGAGACCATCCGCAACCTGAGGAAATCATTTGCAAGCCTGTTTTCTGATTAACAGTCCTGCAGCTGGATCTGTGCTTTTGTCAGCCTTCACTCTTCATATCAGCGTACCTGATGTCATCCTGGAATACACTCAATAGTACCCAGCAATTTACAACTAACACCTGGGTAAATGGAATTTTAAGAACTATAGCTGTTTTAATACAAAGAAAATATTCTAATAACGGTCTGAAAAGTGACTGTATAAAAGTGGCACTATTTCATTGTTTTTTGTGCACAATCAGAATCACATCTGTTCAAATTACTGAGTTGCAAAGCAAATTTTACTCTTGCTAACCCCTGTGGAGTCAACGCAGTTATTGACAGTGCAAACTAGATTTTATTTTGATTTGTATATAGTCATTACAATTGCTAACTTCCAATTACAGAATCCTTGTTGAGGCTGAGCTAAAGAAAAAGGCTTATCTCAGAAACAGACATGCAAAGACAGAGTCAAGAATAAGTATTCATTGGCTGATAAAGTGAGCATGCTTGAGCATGGAAACACAGTGAACTGTGGAACTTCATGATAACAACTTTATAAAAAGTCACTTTTCAGAGCAAAACTACATTCAAGTTAAATATGGTACCAGGCAACAGTAAGCGCCAAAGATCACATGAGCAGGTCATCCAGATGGACTACTGCTGGTTTGTTCCAGATCACTCAGCTCATAGCAGATAAAACATCTCCGTTTCATGTCTTGCATTTACGTCCCCTGCACGTGATTGCTGACTTCTGAGAGAAAAATGGCATGTTCTAACCCTGTAGCCTTAGCTCAAAAATAACCTGAGAAATGAGCCTTCCACACAAAAAACAACTTCTTCCCCTGCCCCTGGAAACACCAGAGTTCACGTTCACAGTTCACACAAATTCCAGACAAAACCCAGCTAAAGTCCAAGCACTTTGGTGACTTGGTCACATCTGGCTAAGTATGTCCCCCAGGAACATGCTTAATTAATAGCAGAGATGATGAAGTGCACATATTTGTGTGCTGAGTGTTCCATAATACCAAATGGACAGAGAGATGGAGTGAAATCCTGTCTCCCTTCCTGAACTCCTGTTGACTTCACTGGGGTGAGTGCAACATGAATGCAAGGTGACAAACCTGAAACAGAAAAAGACTATCCTTTACAAATAAGATGAGCTGGGGTCCATCCAGAGACACCAAGCCATGGCAGGGCACGTATGGGATTGCCCCAAGCAAGTAATGATCACTATTCGTTCTCCCTGAGCACCCCCAAGAATTATTCTTCCAGAGAAGACAGAGATGGATCTTTGCCAGGTGCGCTTTTCCTCTAACACAAAAGCAAGCTGTAAATGAGCACGTATACTAGAACTGGGACATGGCAAAAAAACCCCAGGAATGACACAAGCTACATTCATAACTGAAACACCACCCTGGGTAAATCAGTCTATCTACGGTTATTTCTACCAGCTGAGAACCTACCCCTTGCCCTGTGCTAATTCTCTTTGTAACACAACTGATGCAGAAGCCAGTCCCCATCCCACCTCCTCAACTTTTCCCAAGTTTTGTCAAGTACTTCAGTCACAAACCATGCATACAGCTTCAAGGCCAGACTTCTGGCTTTGTGCTTCTCTTGGCAACTTCACCTTGATGGCATTTAGGAATGCCCAGGGAGGCAGGGAGGTCAGTAAGTTAAAAACACTTGAGCCAACGGCACAGATCTTTGCTGACACTTAAACAGGGAGATCCCCAAAGCAAAAAAAAAAAAAACAACAGCAGCATTTTCCATCTTCGATCTTGTAATTCACTGGTGGGAAAAAAGCCAAACAAGCAATTCCTTCCTGCGTAGCACCTGTAATGAGCATCCAAATCCAATGCAGTCATCTGGACCTTGCATGACCTACCCCTGCGCAGGCCTTTGTGCATATAATGGCTTTTGTGACCCGTGCACTTTCAGGCAAGTAACACCATAGCTTTTCCAGGTTGAAAGGCTCTCGAGAGAGTCATCTGGATCAATGATTTATATCTCAAGTTCAGTATTATAGAACCACCCTATTCCCTGAAGATTTCTCTCTTTTTTTTTTCCTCCAGTTCTGTATCGTTCTTCCAGGTTTGCTAAGCAGTTTACAATGTAGTATCATAAATACATGTCATTATTTGAGGAAAAAACCAGACCCTGATGTTTTGCAGCCTCCAGGAGCAATAAAAGAGTGACAAATGGCCTTGAGCAAGCACTGTCCCACTGGCAAGAACAATAGCAGATTAACAGGCTCCACTATATGGAAAGGAGGTAATACAACCCTGGTGGGAGAGGATTTCCTTCTGTAACACTTCCCTCAGCATGGTTTATGCCTTTACCTATTAAATGGCCACCAGAGATGCAAAGACAGAAATAAAAGTTTAATGCCAGAATCCTCAATTGCTCTATCCCCTGAATCTTTTAATGTCTCTCTTACCAACACAGCCTACATAAAAAATAAGTAACTAGTGACCAGTAAGGCATGGCCCCATAAATCAACCCCAGTTCATCATCGAAACCCCAACTGTTGGATCATTTGCTGATGCTGCATTTGAACACAGCAGGACTGTCCTCCAAGGGGCCACAGTAGCAGGACAGCACTGTTGACTTGATACCCAGCAGTGCCTCAGATCTCATTTGCCTACAGCTCCCAGCTGTCACCTTTCAAGTGACAAGCAAAGAGAATGGCATCTCCCCCCGCTCCCAGGTCCAGCTTGCAAAAAGAAGTAAAAGCCACAGGCACTTTCAACTTAACTTGGTTACTCCTACAGCTCCTGAAAAGCATCTTCAGCTCTACCCACAGAAGCGCTTCAGTGAAAACAGTTACTTTCCTAAGTTAAAATGATGAAACTCTGTACTGTGTCCTATGAAGCGTACTATTGGAACGTTTAATCTACAACTATCACGCTCACCTACGAGAGGTTGCAGCTAGCAGGAGACTCACAAATGCATCATCGTAGATTCAGGTTATCACCTTTGATGCAGGGTTTCTCTTCCAAAATCCCTACAGTCTAACACAGCAGGAGAGAGAAGGAATACAAGGGGTATCTTCTCCATTTATATGGACGGGTAACTAAGGTATACCCAAGAGGTATTTGGGTACCTAAATATAAGAGCAGTTAGGGGCAGCAAGAAGGCAACGGAAAAGCTGCTGAATAGAAGTTACATTTAAATCACAGGGTAGACAGGCCTCACAGCAGGCCTTGCGATTTTTCTCACACAGCTGTGAGAACTGAGCACCTGGACAGAGGTTCCCTTTTGTCCTGTGTGTTTTAATTTTCTTCACATGGAAGCCAGAAAACAGAAATAGATCTGTGTGTTTGGATCCAGCCCAACAAAGAGCTGGGACACAGCTAAGACACCCACTCACATCCACCACCTGGAAAATCAGTTTACATTTTGCTGTTTACAGGCTGAGAAACATCGTGGCTTTTTTTTGTAATATGTAGGTGTGGTACTTCAAGAGGAGAGGAATGTCACTTTTGTTCCCATGCAACTACAAGTCTTGTATAAGCTAAGGTTCAGAAGCATAGCAGTCCTGCTAATACCTGCAGCGGTATTTTTTTCTCTTTCACTAATCACGGGCAGGTATGTAAGACCTTACACCCTGCATATGACCCAGTTACTTCACCTGGTTGGTTTAAGTTTCATGAATATGATAAAACAATAAACAGAAAAGCCAAGGACAATAGTTCCACATTTCCAAGTGACTGTCAGGGTTGCTACTAACAGTGCTGGATGCGGATGAGCAGTACAGGTAAGAAATGCCCATCTTCAAGCATTTCATCTTTTGTGATTTCTCTTCTATATAGTTCGCAAACAGCAATAACACACCTACCTGGAGGAGCTGGCAAATAAACAAAATAAGCAGCTAGTTTTCAAATATCTCCTTTGTTTTGTCTTCTAATTTTATACTGTTGGTCCTGAGATATTCACTTTATATTTCATAAACTCTTTTATGACTAAAGGGAATTCTGCTTTAGGGAACGTTGCAGTTTAGGGTAAGTCAAGTTCCTTTATCTTTGGCTCACAATACTACAATGTGAAGGAACAATGAAGACAGGGAAGGAATATCTTCAGGTCATTTAGTGGTGTATCTGTAAAAAGGCTGAGTTCATTTCTTCCAAAACAGACATTCAAATGACAAAATCCAGTATAAACAGAACCAATGGCATCAGCCTGGCAGAAGTAGGACAAGGTTGTCTTCATGGCAGAGAGGGCCCAACCCCAGAGCACCATGGGGAGTGCCAGCAGATGTGACTGTCATCAAGACACTGACAATGTGAGTACCATTGGTGCCACAAAATTAACGTATCTCACACACACATATCACTGTTTCCAGAAAGAGCTTGAAAAAAGTTAATTTTTTTTAATCAGTTAAAGCTGTATAACCTTATCTGAATATTATGTATGCATTTCTGAAGCACTCGTCACAATGACAAAACAGTGCAAGACCAATGAAATGTAGATTTACCTTTTCCTTTTTATAGTCAGCAGAATATAAAGGATCCCTGTAAGCTCTAAGAGCCCTGACTGTTGGAACAATTCTGGAAAATTCTGTTGGAAGAAGGCAATTCCACCACTGCAGGCAAATGTTAAAAATTAAGGCTCATCTTGGTATTGAAAGGAAATCGCTGTCCACAGACTCTATAAATACGTACTCTTAGGTGTTTAACTATGGCAGGGTTTGCACTGGTATGTTGTTGCTGTGAAGCAGAAAAGAGAAGAAAGAAACGAAACAACTTCCGACACCAAAATAAAGTATGTATTTTACTTTGACTGGAGTTAATGGTAAAACTTCCTGACCCTACTGAAGTCAGCTCATTTTATACAAAACAAGAAGATGAATCACTGAAATATCACCTGAAAAAGCACATAAGTATTACTGACTAAACAGCTTGTATTTAACAGGAAATGTCATTTTATTTCCACTGTTGGAATTTCAAAAAGATTTTAGAAAATAATATCAGCTGTCACAACAGTCATCGGTACCATTTACATGTATAGAAACACTGAGATCAATCCATCTTAAAAAAATATGTAAGAAATGAAAAGTTCTAGCAAAGTTTAGTCATCCCAGTCTTCCTTTAATTGAGCTCCAGCATCAGCCTGCAGATGTCATCAGGAGACTTTAACAGCAGTCTTGTTAATTGCTCATTAGTTAATAAGACAACACTTGAAAGGTGCTCATAACATGCTACAACACATTTCCTCTTGGAAAGATGTATTTTGATACTTCAGTAACGGAATTAAATGAAATTTACTGCAGTAAAGTAAGAATCCATTCTGCTTCTGCTGTGATCCCATTTCCACTGCAACCAGGTTAAATTATTTAATTTCTTAAGTAAGTTAGGCAAGAGGAAAGATTTACTTTTGCACTGGTTTTAGTTCACGCACAGTAAATGCAGCCATGTACTACAACTCCTAATTTGTAAAGTCAAGGAGAAAGACAAAAGGTTTGCTGCTGGTTCTTTGTAAAATTGCTCTGCTTCTGTTCAGACTTCTGAGTTGCACTGTAGCATGACTTTACTCAGTCGTTTGTAAACCGAATTTGTGTTCTGATATTACCCTTGTAAAGAAAATCCCTTTCCTGTATTCTTTGTGTATTAAGTAACAATACAAAAATGCTTTTTACCTAATAAAACATTAAAGGAAAAAGGAAATGTCATCTTTGAAAATTTCTACAAACTCACACCTACCATAACAGTAGTAGTATCCTGTTCTATGCGGAACATGTCAGAATTTTTGTTAATAAAGATTATTAGCCAGGTAAATTTTAAACAACAACAATTTTCCTGGCAATTTAATAAAACTCTTCAAATAAATCAGACAAGTACAGGGTTTGTATTTAAAGTGCTCTTTATCTGATGCAGCAAGTATTTGGCCGGTATCCTTCAGGTCTCTAAGTAGCACTTCGCAGATGATTAGGGGCAAGGCCAGGGGGAAGCAGAACAAACTGTTCTAAGTTGTAGCTCTTGATGAAACAGACCCTAATGCCAGGTGGTAGAGTACTACCAGAGCATAAAACAAACCCAGCCTTTGTGGTTGAAATATTACCATGCACACACGTTCTTGCCACAATCTGAAGAGAAGGCAGATGTTAGTGCCTGGGATTTGCAATTTCCTGCAGTTAGAAAGCAAGCTCAGGGGCTAGAAAACTCACTGAAGGAAAAAGCAGCCATCAAATGAATGCACGGCGAATGTCCATGGGGCGGCCCCGGCTGGGTCTAGGTGGAAACCTATCACTGGGACCAGCTCGTCCTGGAAGTGTAGGGTTTGCTCCAGGCAAGGAACCAATTGGGTCAAAATGTGGTCTGAATGGAGGAAACTGGCCTGGCGCCTCTCCTGGGCCAGGAATGAGTGAGTTAATTGGGTCACCAACATATGGAAGTGTTGGTCTCTCATCATATTCTCCACCAATGATCATTGGGGGATAAATTGGGTTAGATGGGAATGGGTTGGGAGGAAAGGGATTAGGATAGAAAGGGTTAGGATGAAAGGGGATTGGATGAGGTGTAGGGGGCAGAAACATCATATGTCTCCATCTCAGGGCCTCCTTCTTCTGTTTCAACTTTTTCTTGTATAGCTGCAGACAGAAACAAAGGCATTTTTAAGCTCTAGAAGTGATTTGTGTCCCACCTTCAGCAACGGCATTCAGTTCTGCAGCACTTCCCAGAAAAGCACTCCTCGCCAGCCTGAAAACCTAAACCAGCAACTGCCCTGCCTGCCAAAGACCAAATGCAGCATCTCTGGAAGGCCAATAACCCACAATTTGGGCATGCAGCATGTAACTTGTCAGTGGCTGTTTTCTCCTATTCTGTCCAAACTCAACACGTGTATACAGAACACCACACTTCTAAACTAGAATTTAGCTCAAAGTTACTGCCTCCCAAAGTCTATACTTTCTGTTCTCAAATTAGCCTGCAGAAACCAATCACAGAGAGATTGTACAAAAGAGCCACCTACTTCCTTCCAGTCTGTGTCACGAGGTCTTGCAATAGGATCTACAAAGAGAAGCAAACAATTAAGAAAAGCGATCTAATGTACTTTTTAAGTAGCCTTCATGCCACAGACGCACACAATTTTGTCAGAACGTGAAGAATCAAGAGATGAAAAAACACTTTTGTTGAATAAATTTTTCATAAAAATAATGCATCTTAAAAAATATAAAGCTCCAGGACCATTCAATACTTGCACACCCATTCAATCTAAAGCATCATCTACGAAAGTAGAGAAATCCCAGAAACACTGTCCCCATCTTTGATCACTGCACTTCCCATGATCACCTTATTTCTTCATTCTCTTGTGAGAAATTACAGCGGGAATACCTCTCCACTTCACTTCCTAATATCTGCAATAGCCACTACACCAAGGTAGCCAGGGAAACAGATGAAAACAAGGAAAGTCTGCACTACACAGCAGGAAGAGCTATGTGGTCCATCAGTAACGACTCAGCAGATCATCTCCAGTCTTCCTGGCAGAAAGCTGCGCACCCACCTGAATTACACCTGAGCAGCTGTACTGGTTGGCATCACGAATGACTGCATTAATCCACAGTGTTTAAAAATCAGAAGCGGTTGCCTGATGAGCCTCTTACCAAAAATCTGTCAGAGCTAATCTCTCTGTTCACATGAGAACGTAATTAGAAAAATGTGTCTCAACATTACCTCGGAAATCTCGCAGATACATAAACCTCCATAGAAGCTGGTCATTTGAAGCTGTGTAAAGATCACGGCAAACAGCAGAGAGAGAGATGAGTGAACGGACATCCAGAAGTCTGAAAATGCGAAGCTTAAGCTCAAGAGGAAGGACCACTAACCCAAACACATCTGGCAAGTTCAGAGCTACAAAATAGAGAAAATAGAAGCAAGACCTAAGTGGTGCAGAGTTTACTCTATCTCTAAAGACCATTAAAAAAAGAGAAGGGACATTATAATCTCTCCCTTAAATAATTTCCCTTTGATGCCTGAGTTACACCACTTTTCTCAGAACGTAGCGTGACGTGACTTCTTATAAAACAGATCTCTTGCAACTCTAAGTACATTTACTGAGTGCACAAAATAGGGCAAATGGCACTTTATACGGATCACTATTGGCCACTAAGCCTAAGAAACATTCCACATACCTAACTATGTTTATAGGCTACAGAACAAAAAAATAGGTCGAGAAAAAAAGACCTGCCCAATTTCATGAGCCCACAAAAAATACATTAAACACAGAGCACATGCTTCACATAAAATCTTCCCACATGGAAGTCTAGAGGGAATTCCATTGAATAGTCTTCAGAATACAAAGCCAAGACCTTTTAAGGCAATATCCACGCAGTGAAAGCCTGGCTTCCTACTGCTTCACAAACACCAGCTTGAGTTACTTCCTACCATCCTTTCCAAGCCCACAATGACCAGTTACTGAGTTACTGGGGTTAGACTTCCAAATATGATGCTATATAAATTTTTCTGCTTTGACAAAGTAAAATGGATTAAAACTACAGAATTACCGCCACTAAATTATTGTGGTATGATTTTCTCATCACTAAGAGTGGAAAACAGCCACTTCACTTCAGTCTCTTAAGTTAGACTAGAGCAATCAAAAATTAAAACCAGGAAATTGTCATTATATTAACATTTTCTAAGATACAAAGATTAATATCATTTCTTTAAAATGGATAAAGTACTTGATACTTACTCTTTATATATCCATCAGAGAACAGCTATTTCTAACACTTTTCCTTCAAGGTTTTAGATACACCCCCTTCTTCTATCCTCAAAAATGAAGCACCATCTCTAACTGTAAATATTTTCTCTTACCTTGTCGGGCAGCAGCCAGGAGAGAATAAACCAGCTGGTCTTTAAAGAGACGGGATAATTTCTGAAGGTCTTTGTAAACACCTGCAACTTTTTCTATTAAAGAAGAGAGGTAAAAAGCTTAGTTTCAGGAGGTTATAATGCAAAAATTATATAAGAGCAGTAGAATTACAGTTTTCTTATAAGTAGAAGTGAAATCTGCTTGTAATCTTGATAGGAGTGGCTCTGCAGCTACAGTGTAATAATCATGCAATAAATAATTAATCGACAAACTACAGACCAGTTTCATGGTCAGGCAAGACTTTCCTTTGGCCTTAAAAAGCACCATTGAGAAAAATACTTGAGTTCTTCAGAAACAAACT
Organism: Rhinoptilus africanus; assembly: GCA_013400135.1. NCBI lineage: Eukaryota > Metazoa > Chordata > Aves > Charadriiformes > Glareolidae > Rhinoptilus > Rhinoptilus africanus. Next base: position 4,734 of record VXBO01002202.1, on the reverse strand, counting down.
GACTCTCAAGCTATCAGAGCTTCCTCTGTCCGATTTCAAAGCTCCTGTGTAACATGCGCCTATGTTGTAAATGTCTGCAATATTCGTTTTTCTGACAGGAATGCTTTTCCATTCTGTTCTCTGAATAAAGAGGAGCCAGAAGACTCTACCATTATATCGGACACGTTTCAGCACTCAGTTATTCTTCTAAAGCCTTTCAACTAGACTTGTACATCAGCAACTGGGGCTACCCAAGACATGGTGCAGAACACCGAGCCAGCCTCAACTGCCAACAAAGCAGTTCATATACTTCAGAGAACAAAAGGCTGGTCAGGTCTGTGCTGGCCATGATTCACATCTATCTGCTTTTCTCGCCTCCCCTGCCTTAGTTTTCCCTCTAATTTTGGCATTCAGAAGAGAGCTATGTGGTCAGCACATGTTTTCTGACAAAATTAATATAACAATTACGGTGCCAACGACAAGTGTCTGAAGTTCTGAATTGCCAGGCAGAAAGCAGATACACTCCAGCATTGCTGTCTCAGAGATTCACACATATACTTAGGACATCATAAATAACAAGCATATGGGCAAAAGGATGACTCAGGTTTTGAAAGGTTCTTTGCTTACACTGTTAATCCAAGAAATTCAAATTGTTTTAACAGCAAAATGTGAGTAAATGGCTACACTCTGAATTCCTTTTACCACAAAGCTATGACTAACCTAAATGGTAGCCACGTTTTTATTCTTTCTTGCTACTCTGTAGCTATTTGGTCCTCTACTGAAGTACATCCTTACACACTGCCTCCCCTCTTTACTTTTCAGTTTACTACTATGAGAATCATAGCTCAATCATACCTGGTTCCTGAAAGCAAACAAACGACGCTGGCAATAGCTGTATTCTCTTAACGCCTTTAATCTCTTTGTTGATTTTTAATGTTGCTGCAAATATAAGAAAAAAATACATTTCAAAATTTAAAACACATTGAGAGATGACAAAGACCGCTTCATTACTGCCTTACCCTTCAGAAGTGTTTTACTTTCCTCCCTTTCCAGACCCCCTCAAGGAAAATACCCAGCTACAGCAAGCAGCTAGACAAATAAAAGTTTCAGAAAAATAAAATGGAACTTAAAATAGAAGGGAATAAACAAAGACTTTGGTGACACAAACCAAGCATTGCTTCGGCATTATCAGTTTCAAGTTTTACAAATAAACATAAAAATTTTAATCTGATATCTTGAAAATAGAATCAAGTCCCAATTTCATATTGGTTCTGCAAAAATGTGAAATTGCTGAAATGCTAAATAAAACATGAAGAGGAAAGGAAAAAAAAAAAAAAGACCTACAAAAAAACACCAAGTGGTATGGAAGCTGCTTCAAAAAATTAGACTTCCCTAAATTTTCTATATTGAATAGCATAAACTACTATTTTTGGGAGCGCAGTTGAACCATTAGTGTGCTACAGGAAACATTATAGCTAAAGAATACATAGTCTGGAAGTTGTCTCATGTTCTTTGCAAGACTTTTATAAACAAGACAAAATATTGTAGCCAGAGCAAATCTCTCTCTTTTAATGTTTGGCAACGTACAGGAAAGTTCCTATGAAATGAGACAAGAAACAGATTTCTAGAAAAGGCCAGTTGAATCCCCCAAGTGTTTATGTTTTGATTAGAGGGAGAAACAGTTAACATGGAGACAGGAAACGCCAAGAATATTCAGCATCAGGAAGTGGCATCTCTTAGACCTCAGCAACCTGGATAATCAAGGTGCAGTTCTAAATAGAGTGCACAAAAGCACCTTTAAGTTTCCTCTTGCTAAATGATGGTGATATTTATCAATGTGCATCCAGGATTAAAACTTGACTGACTTACCATTAATAGCAACAAGATCTCCCAAAGGCACACAAGTCAAACCAGCAGAACCTTCTTCGCAAAGGGGATGCGTGTACTGGAGCTTATAAACACCATTCCCTCTCCATTTCTCCGGCATAGATACTGCCTTGGCTTCTGTCCCCTAAAACACACAGAGATAATGCTGCCATGCTTTAGCAATGCACCAAGACTAAGGTGTGAAAAAAGACAATTAAAAGTTAGGAAATGCCAGAACGCTGCTTGCAAATCTTAGTTTAGTCCCAATACACATTATGACAGACTATAACTGCATGATTATATACTGTTTTCCCCAAGACTAACAGGAAATCTAAGAGAGGTTTAGTAATTTTTTGTCCTGTCCCAGTTTTTGACAAGGAATGTTGTTCAGTAAGCAGACACCTATTTCTTTGAGGCATATAGTCATTCTGTCATTTATTCCAGCATTTTGACACAACTCCTGCATGTACCTTAATTTACTGCATGAAAAACACATTATTGCACCTTTTCTGTGAACTTAAAAGGTCTGACAGGGCTTGAAGAATCATAGTCTGAAATCCATTCAAAAATCTGAGCGCACTAACAGTTTTTCCTTTCAATTCCAGTATGAAAAAGCTCAGACGGAATCACAGAGGTGGACACAACAAAATCACAAGTACAAGTAGACTCTCTCATTCTTCTTAAATCTGCACAGCAATCATCTTCCCCACTTCCAAGCCTACTGACTGACATAGACAAACCTTCCTCCCAGGGCCAAATATATTTTTCAGATAGTTTTTCAGGCTATAGGAATGCAATTCATTTAGAAGATTTATTAAACTGGTATTGGTCAACCAGACGCCTAAACTGAGCCCCTACATGTGCTTAGTTAGCCTCACCACAAGAAAAAAAAAAAAAAACATGAGAATTTAAACGCCTTCCCTGAGAACAAACAGGGGGTTTTTGCATATTCAGCCATGTACTAATAAACAATGCAAATCTGGAAATCTAAAGGGAAAAGGTGAATCTGTAGATTGTACAGAGGTACTGCCATAGGTGCTCGAATAGGAGTTAGATACCTCTGTAGGCGTTGGTTCCACTAACCTAACTGAACTCAGTTGAAGTAAAGAGGGAATTAGAGACAACATTTTGTCAGACCTGGGCTTTGCTAACCACCATCTGAACGGGATACATTTGAGATGATACTGATGCTTCTGGCGGCGCTTCAACAAGTGTTACAATCTAAGCACATACACACAAGCTCAACAGTACAAAGCAGAAACAGCAGGTTATCAGCTGGGTCCCAATGAGACTGAGGACTGAGAAAAACCACAGGGACGGGCCTCTTCTCTCACACCTAAAAGCTGCTCTAGTCTTTAGCCTTAAGGCTCACTGGTAAGGGAAATTAGAGAAGCTGATACTTCAGCAGCCCCTGCTGCTGACTGACATACACAACGACACAAAGTGGCTCTTCAGATGCATCTGGTATCACACATTCCCACTGCATTCCACAGCTTTTTCATACTGACCAAGAAATTTCCTGATTGGTTGTGCACCTACCTGAGGTACATAGCCTGTCTCCATCATGAGAAGGTGTACTAGAACAATCAAGGCATCAGTGGCACTGGTACACTCAGCAGAAAGGTAGAGCATCTCTAAGGAATGTGGTATTTCGCCATCAGCAGCTTCACTGCACAGCATGGGTTCAGAGGGATAGGAACCTGTACCTTCTTCCAGGTCTTCTTCTGGGACTAATCCAGAAGGGAATTCTAGGCTGGATCCTGCCTTCAAGGGAAAGCAAAACATACCTTCATTCAGAAAATTACACCTCTACATACATCAATATTATTCGTCTGCTTATTCCAGCCCTCACAAGCACCAAGTCTAAAGAGAGCATCTGTTGTTTAGTGGCCAGCCCAGCCCAAACCACGACAACTGACTTCTTATGCAAGTTGTACAGACTCATTACACATCCATTTTCTAGTAGCCCAACTGGAAACTGGGATTATATACATAGCCTCTGTAATTTTTGATACTTGTAATGCAAACCCTTCATAAAAGGGCCGGCCATTTGATTGCATATACTACTTGAAGACAAAGTGATAATATATTAAACCTTCATCAGAATATTCACAACATACATAGGAACAATTTACTCACTGTACTACCACCATTTATTTAAATATAGCCAACATACATGGCAAGTAACCAAAATGGTAACTCAGACTGCTTAGAAACGCAATAGACCTAAATAGCTGGGGTTAAAAAAAAAAAAAAAAAAAAAAAAAATGAAGAACATTTCTGCACATTCAAGAATANTATATCTGCTGACACTTCAGCAGTACTGTGGTTTTATTGCGGCTTCCTTTCTTCTACCAAAATCACACCATACTATTACATTAATTGATAAAACTACTCACAGACACATTTTAAAAAAAAAAAAAGTAGTGAATGAAAACTGTAAGCAGATTTACCCAGAGCAAGGGTCAGGAAAGGGGGAAAAAAAAGAGTCTAAAGCAGCTGTAACTACTTCTCCCACACATCCATGCCCAATGGCACAAGACAGCCCTATGTTTGTATGAGGCTGGCATCGTCATCCACCCATGGAACATCCCTTCTCTTACTAAGAGCAATGCATACAGCCCCAGTTAAACATAGATTTTCAGACTTCTAGAGCTCTTCTGCAATGGCACCTAGTTGCTTAAAAATTTTCCTGCCATCTTTCACCACGTTTTTTGGAGGAAGATGTGAGAATCTTTCATCTTGCCTTTGAATATTAAATAAATGTGAATCAGATACTTCTGCACAGCTTACTGTGGTCTGACCAACACACATAAGGAGCCTGCATCTCACAGCACCATGTAAGGATTACCACTCCTGACAAGAATCAATGGGACAATGGTCCAGCAA
>VXBO01002201.1:40849-67021 GCA_013400135.1 Rhinoptilus africanus | reverse complement strand
AAAAAAAAAAAGGCAACACAAAAGTTAAAAAATATAACTGTATGAATTGTTCATGTGTTCATTGTTTGCCGAGTCCGACATTCAATAGTGAGGGAGTAGAATAATAGGGAACTTGGTCAAGTCAGTTTAAGGTAGGAAAACTGTAACACTTTTTCTCACTTCACTGACTTCTGTCCATAATGTGACATAAACTTACCACCATCATTGTAAGCTGTCAGTTTGTATAGAGCACAGATGGAGTATTTTATTTAGGACTTAGTGGTCGAAATTCTCCCAAGACTTAACCTTTCTTCAAATAATGGCTTAAAATCCTTGCCTTCCAGTGCATTCTTTTTTTAGGGGGGTGGGGGTTGGAGGGTAGGTATCTCTTATTGTACAGACTTGTTTCTTTCCTGATTGCTGTCATCATTTCAGTCATTTATTTCCATTCTTTTTCTCTTACATCTCTCTCCTTGAACAGAAAATTATGCTTTTCAAAATTTCTTGTGACTGGTTATGATCCATTAGTGTATTTTATTCGTCTTTCCATTCCTTCCTCCAGAAAATTATAACATTCATGTATCCATTCTCTGTGCACCCTAATCTTGACAGCAATTGTGGTGAGAAAAATAGTTAATAAATAAAACTTACAACCCAATGGGAAAAAATAAATCCTGGTATGTTAGCAAACCATGAATGGTATTCTTTATTCCACTATTCATGAGATGCTTGTAGAATAATTTAAGATCATCACACCAGTGGTAGCTTTGTAAATTTTGTAGTATTTTGCTTTGTTCACAGTGACTTCTGATTTTATGGAAAATTTTTACTATGTAAATGTGCATGGATGCAGTGAACGCAGAAGTGAACTGGGCCATCTTGCAACTGTACAAAGTCCTTTTGAACTAATTTGGAGTTTTGTGTGAACAAGATGGGAGCAGCGTGCTGAATAGCTTTCATTTTCTTTACACATTGGCCATAAACTTTAAAAGAGCATGTATATATATGGAGTACAAATAACACTTTAATATGAGTATGGTAATCTTTGCTCCATTTATACACACAGGGTATAAACAGCTTTTACATATGCTATTATAATATACAAGAGTCTATTTCTGTCTGTGATATTCATGTGAGAATATCACAGATATTCCTGTGAGCAGGAAAGACGGTGGGCTGATAGGTGCAGCTGAGTGGGAGATACATTCTTGCAAATTGCTGTGGGTAATAAGGAGGTGAGAACCATGCTCTTGCTGGTTAAGAATAACCTCTAACACACACTTTTCAGCATTTTGGCTGCGATAGGAGTGATTGTCTTATCTTTCCAGGGGTTTGGCAAAGCCAGCAGTAGAGTTATGGTTATCTATGCCTATAGTCAGCTCCTCTCGCTCTGTCGCCCATGTTATGCATAGGCTAGACCTGAGCATTAATTAGCACACCACATGCCGTCACACAGTGTTGGTATTCAAGCTGAACTGGTCTCTCACACCACGTGACCACTTTTCTGATTGGCATCTTTAGCTGAAATTTGACGTGTATCCCAAATGAAAATAACTTGCAATGTATGGATGAGTTCTTGTTGAACTGCTACCCTCATAATGAGGTGAGGCAAGGTCCACAACTATTCATTACACAACTTACATTTTTTACATGTAAGATTGATTCTCCGGATTAGTTGTTATGACCACAACTCAAAAAGGACACCAGGTGTTTCTCGAAACTCTCACGTTGGGCCACAGTATTTTTATGGAAGGCCATTTAGGCCAGGTTTGCTCATGATACGCTGGGGCAAGGAGGCCACCTAGTAGAAAGTCAATGTCATTTCCCATTTCATCATTCTTTCAACAGTACCTGGGACAAGTAAATGAATAAATAAATACCCAAAGAAATGCATAAATAAATACACAAACAATCTGTTCTTTATAGCTAGAGTCTATATACTGTTAATAGGTTGGATATCCATTATATGTGATGAGTACATTACTAGAGAATGTTCCATTTAAGAGGACACTGTGTCAGGATTTAGTCAGTTTATGGAGGTGCAGCTTTAAGTTATGGCCATGCAAATGCAGACCAGCAACAAACTTGCACAAGCATAGGTACTAGTTGACCCTATAAACATACCAGTTATATACCACTGTTTTGAGATAATTGTAAGAATGGCGTTTAAGATATATAATGTAAGAACTGCCATATTAAAATATTGCTCAATTTTTGCTGTTTCTACATCTGTTCTGACTCATGAACCCATTCCAATGCTGCAGTCTTGCCATATTGCATCTTCTTATATCATGTGCCAAGAGCAATAACATAAAACCTTTGTTTTCCCTACATGCTCCATTTAATCTCTAAAAGCAGGACTCAGCTCAATGGAGTGTGTATATACACCAGCACTACACCAGTCCCATTCTGGAACCACAAAAGCTCTTGCTCATAAATTTCTAGACCACAGCAATGCACAAGTGAGGCGTATAGGTGAAAACTATGAGAAGTTTAGTATCTAGTAAATTTAATAGTCACTTTGTGTAGCATTTGCAGTAAACCTCTTCTAGTTGATTATATATTAAAGCTACATGCTCTAAAGAGATTTAGCCTTGTCTTGGCAACAGCTGAAAGAATAGAATATAAAGTGTGCAGAAGTTTTTATTGCATTTCAGTAAGCTGATTCATTTCTTATTAGTTCTGGGCCAGTGTGTGTGAGGGAGGAGGGAAAGGGGAGGATGCACTTAGTTCTAAGAATATAAAATAAAAAAGTCAAACTATAAACATGGTATTTGAGTATAAATATAGACTGTCATATTTTCAACAACACTCTTACAGTAATTAGCACATTTTGAAAGTATATTATTTGCCTCCAGAAGGGGAAAATATGGCTTTACTGGAGCTGCATGTAAACAGTCTCAATTGCAAGTTGACATGATTTTTCCAAATAAAAAATTCTAGAATAGACTAATACCCAACAGTGCTTGACACAGAAAAGCTACTGTTGGTGCATACATAATGTGTTTTCTAGAAAGCTAAGAAAGACAGTGAATAGTAAGCTAAGATAGGACCTATGCTGCCTAAATTTAAAAAATTACAGTGGAGTGGGCTAGACTCTTCTGAAATAGTAATTTCAGAGGATCGGACACTTCGAAAGAGTAATTAATCACTTCCCAATGTACATGCCTACTTTTCAGGTAACTCAAATCCAGTGAAATTTATACCACTCCAAATGACCACCATATGTATTTTCCACTCATTGCTAACATCTTCTTGTAACCCTTGGATATTCCTGTAAGTTTGCCTCCTAAGATAAACTTTCAGGATGGGTTTTCTGTAAGCACATTAGCTCCCCTGCAGCCTTACCAGTTAAAAACATGAGTTGACATTGATAAAGACATTGCAAAAATAAAACAATTGAGGTCTAAAATCACAAAATAATTAAGCTCCATGTTGTGTTACAATAAATCACTAAAACTATACAAGAGAAAAAGATGAGAGGAGGGAAAAACGTCCTTAGTAATCCTATTAAAATGAAAGTGTTAGGGAAAGAGATAAAGATTCCTCAAAGGAAGAAAAGAGTGATTTCTCCAAGAAAATAGGCCAAGTTGGAAATCTTCTTCTCTCAAAAAGGTTTCACGTACACTTTTCTAAGTTATAAAACCTTTTTCCACTCGAGGACTATGTATTCTTTTTTATGTTTATCAATGTTACTCAAATGTCAGAGCAGTATATATTTTTTAAATTTTCATTTACTCAATAATGAGTCCATTTTTTATAAATGCTAAAATGGTACTTATAAAAAAGAATAAAACTTCAGAATGTTGCTCAGTGGAAAAAAAAAAAAAGTAGACTTAAAGGAACTTCAGTATTTTATGTATCGCATGCTGTGTGCCTGGTTACATATATATTTTTTAGTCTTCAACAAATGTAAAACTCTACCTATCCAGATTCAGCAATTCATTGGCTCAATTGATCTTGACCACAAGGGTCAAAAATTCAGTGTTTGTTGTCAAACCAGGCACTGTGGGATTGTGAGAAAGATAGTAGGGGAGTTGCAGAAAAGAAGTCGGAAAGAGAGCACAAACAGAAATCTGTTAAAAATAGTTGAGACGAAGCCTCCTTGTTCTTGAAGATGATGTACTGTACTTTCTGTTATATAATACAAAGGAAAGTGATTACAGCAAATTGGCTGTAAAAACACAGACCAGTAACATTTTGTTCTTGTTTTGTTGTGGAATAAAGTGTATTGTGGCCTCCAGGGAGTTGAAAGGAAGTACATTGGGGGAGATCTGCAGGAAGGAGTGGTTGAGAGATGAGGTTCCAACCTGCTAAAGAAAATAAAAAATGAGCAAACCTAAAAAAAGAAATGTGAAGAAAAGAGCAAGATTCACTACGGGAGAACCAAAGATGATGCAAAACCAGTAAAGCTTCTTTCAGAAGAAAAGAACAAGAAACAGTGGCAGATTGGGATGATTATTCAAATCCACCTCTTTTCTCACATTTTGATTCCTCACATTACTAAGGGTGTTTCTTCTTCTCTTTCGGTAGAAATTGTAGGAAATAAAGTATATGCTCTATTTTTAGGGTCTCTATATTTGGCACCACACAGGAAACATGAACTGTCAATAGACTCCTTTGTTATATTGAAGTTGCTGAAAGAAAGAAATTCTGAAAGCAACTGATGAGACAGAAAATTAATTATCCTCTTCCCTTCAACTGATAGGAAAAAAGGAGATGAATATTGGCTCTCACTTGAGAGGAGAGAGCAACCTTAACTGAAAAGTTGTGTTAAAGCTTTAAAGAATAATAATGCCATAAAAGCTACTGAGTGCACAACTTCACATAGTGTTGTATATAATCCCCTAAAATGCTGGTCTATCTGCATGAAGAAACAAGACAAGCTGGGTAGCAATCTTCTGCATCACAATGGTAAAAAAAGTGAGTAAAGACTCATGAGTTTCTGATTTTAAATTTTCTGTTTCAGTCCTTCTCAATATGCTGAAAAAAATGACTGTGAAAGAGTAACTAATTTTTTTTTTTATTGTCCTTTGACTTAAAGTTTTCAGATTAGCGGAAAAACACATGGGGGGTCCCAGTGGACACCAAGTTGAATATGAGCCAGCAAATTGTCCTTGCTGCAAAGAAGCCTGATGGTATCCTGGGCTGGATTAGACAAAGTACTACCATCAGGTCGAGGGAGGTGGTCTTTCCCTTCTCAGCACTGGTGAGGCTACACTTGCAGTGCTGTATCCAGTTCTGTGCTACCAGTACAAGAAAGACATGGATATAATGGCGACAGCCCAGTGAAGTGAGGTGAATAAGGGACAGGAACACCTCTCTATAAGAAAAAGCTGAGAAACCTGCAACTGTTCAGCCTGGAGAAAATAAAGCTAAGTAGAAATTGTGTTAACATATACAAATACCTAAAGGGAGGGTGCAAAGAAGACAGAGACGGGCTCTTTTCAGTGAAGCCCAGTGACAGGACCAGAGACAATGGGCACAAACTGAAACCCAGAGGAAGTTCCCTCTGAACATCAGAAAACAGTTTTTCACTGTGGGAGTGACTGATGAGGTTGTGGGGTCGCCATCCTTGGAGATATTCAAAAGCTGCCTGGGCATGGTCCTGGGCAACTGGCTCTAGGCGGCCTTTCTTGAGCAGGCTGGTTGGACCTGATAACCTCAAGAGGTCCCTTCCAGCCTCAGCCATCTTGTGCTTCTGTGATTCTTCAGTTGCTTGATAAGATATGGTTGTCTTCAGTGTTTTGGTTCAACAGTGAGTTTCTTCTCAAGGTGCTTGATAAAATGAATTTTTGCCCCTCGTCCTTTTCAAGAAACTCCTTCCTTCTTTCCTTGTGTCTCAGAATAATACCTTCTTCCTTTTAATTGTCAGAACTCCATTTGTCTGCTCCTGGTACTCATTACATTGCACTGACAGGATTATGACAACAAACTACTATGCTTATGAATTCAAAATCAATTTCTAAATTTAAAAAATGTTTAAATGCTACAATGAGCAAAATTAAAAAACTTCTGGATTAATAAAGAAGAAAAAATGTTTCATATTCATCAACGTATTTCAAATCATATTTCAAATCAAGAATTTGCAGCTCAAATCAAATTTATGCCCTGTATCAGAATGACCCAATGGTAAGTTAACTCCCTAATAACCCTTTAAGTGAAAAGTGAACGCAGTGGAATATTACAGAAATTCAAAGCAACAGAAACACATGTAGATTAAGTGTACATGATTGAAACAGCATGTGTGTTGTGCCAAAATCGCAAGAACTTTTTTTCTTAACTAATTTTCTTACCAGTTTTGAGAAATACAGAATTTGCCTTTTTATGTGCTGAAAAATTCAAGCTAAAGTCACCAGTTTTCCTCTGGAAAAGCAAAGGATAGACTTTTCAGACTGAAATTAATCAGTTTATCATTGAGAGGAAAAGATACTTATTCAAATTAATAATTCATGGCATATGGCAAAGGACCTGTTTAATTTGAGGAGACAAAGAAGGAACAGAAACAAAATTGTTGCAATATGAAAACAGAGGAAACATATCGATTTTATTAATAGCTTCTTCAAATAACTGTCTATTTTAAGAGAAAGTTTATCCAGCAAGGGACATAGGCTTCTTGTCTTAATAGTTCAAAGTTATTTAACCATATACCAGGAGAAACCGTTAGTAATATGATTACTTTCTTAGGAAACAGATAGTAAAAGCTCTGGTAAAGGTTGATGGAATTATATTTGTCGTAATGAAATTAGATAATTTATATCAATTTGTTCTTTAAATATAAAAAATTGGGTTTTTTTTTCCTTTGGAATGCAGTCTCACATCGATACACTAGAGCAAGCATCTGCATTTTCTTTGGCTGTCTAGCATAAGAAAGAATGGTCAATACAAATCTTAAGGGTCAACACTTTTTAATAAATTATATGGAGTTAGGAAGAAATTTCCATATTCCTATTGTCTCAACCTTGTGGATTTGTAGGGATTTTAACATCTTTCCTTGTCCTTTATAGTTTTTTGCTGTTGTTTGAATTTGGACAATAAAAAAACCCAGACAGACATTTATTTTCTGCTCTTTATTCCTTTAGGCATATCTAATGGATCTTTAATAATAAACAAATTGAATGAGCTTATCTCATGTAACCATACAAATGTTAGATGGGGGAGACTTCTAAAGAGTCCTTTAGTTTCACCGCCCTGTCAAAGCAGCACTTTCAAACACTGCACCAACTCTTTGTGTTTTTCGCCACCTGAGACTTGGAAAGATGGAGATTTCACAAGGTCTCTTAATGGCTTGTTCTAGTCATACACTACTCTCCTATTAAGAAAGTTCTTCCTAAAGTGAGATTTGAAAGTGCAGGTGACTATTGTGCTTCCTTATACCACTTGCTGTTACTTGGGATAGTCTCTCATTTATGTAGCTGTTGTTCAAGTAGGTTGCTATGATTCTCTCCTGAGCTCTTTGTCAGAATAAATGAACTCTCTTTCTCCTCTTAGATGTTCTTACTATCTTGCTAACCTTTCCTTGAACTCTGGTTTCTGGGCAGCCTTCTTGAACTTGGATGGCCCAAAACTCACATAGTATGTGTTGCTCAACTAAGCTGTAGTCTTGACTTTTAACATTTAGGGCTGACCTGAAGGAGAATATTTTATTTACAGACATGTAATGCAGTTTTAACAAAGTATAAAACAGATATAAATATCCATGGTGAAATGAACAATTTACAATTGCTTTGCACGGTAATAATTAAAAGAAGCCAGAATTTTTTAATGTGAATGATTCAGGTAGACAAATTCAAAAATTATGGAGCCTGTGATGTGCTGTCCCTCAGTGATGATAAATGATTCAATTTAGAAGTGCATTTTCATACACATTTTAGCTAAAGTACATTTGAATTTTCATACCGGATAATTAAACATTGCATGTCAAAATCTTAAAAGAAAGGTGTTATTTTTAGTCTTTTAGAACTATTTCACAGTATATCTCATCCTAACCACCTACTTTTATATTCTAGGTAAATATTAGCCTTATTTTCATCCTTATTTTTAGCTAGAGTATTGCTTATGTGACCATGAGAGAAAGTGCTTGCTTTGATTTCTCATGAGACTGATTTCAAGACATGTTGCTAGAATCCATTGCTCTGTTTCTAAGTTCACTCATAGGCTGCTGAGATAATATTGCCTTATCATGAATGTATGCCATCAAAATTATATTTAAAAGTGAGACGGAGAGAGAAAAAGACCAGAACACACTGGGATTTTTTTTTCCAAGATCCACGCACGGAAACCCCGCTGCTGTACCAATATTATGACTTAGACATTTCTCTACTGAGTAGAAAGTAAGACTCCAACCCATGCTACAGAGGGTCAAAGAGTGGTGTTTTTACTGAACTGAACCAGTTAATTCAGAACATGAAGCAGTGGTTTAAGGAGTTTGCACAATAGAATATGTTCTGATTCCTATTTGCCCCAGCTACATTTTACTGATCCAAGAGATACCACGCAAGCATGATATGGTTGTATATTAGGCATCGTGCCCACTTTTATCTGCGTTACCAAACCAGAATCTGTGTGCTGAATCTTAAGCAGTGAGTCATTACTGCCTTGAACTTAACTGCTTTTGTAGGTCCTGAGTTTGCCTGAAAGGCCACAGTCGGCAGTCTGAATTTAGTCCAGCTAACATCTCTTTATTTGAAGCACTTAGGGCCTTCAGTGATAGTAAGTTTGATTGGCATCAACTAACTTGACTAGTACAAATGGATTCAGGGAAAATAAACATGTTTAGGAAACTTTGCTATCCAAAGAAATATCGAGGAGAACTTGTAATAGATTGTTTCACCAAAACAATTAGTGTATACATTTTTTCGTAGAACACCCAAGGGCCTTTTGAACAAGAAAATAATTGTTATCTCTTGAAAACTGAGCCTAGGCAGGCCTAGGAACAAAGGAAGCAAGTACTATTTTTGTGACAATCCATCCCACATATGATTTTGATGTTGGTAGTGGTGGTATCACCTATCTTTAATGAGTGATGTTACTTTGCAGGAATGTTTCCTTAAAAATACTGCTGCAGTTATTCAGGTATTAGGCCAAAACCTCTTGTTCTGTCTCCCTACAAGACACAGAGGGAAAAAAGAACATTGTATTACGTGCAAGAAACATCAAGAAGAAATAGTTTCAGTGACCATCTGCTAAATGGTAAATATTAATAATAATATGTAACTTCAGAGTATATAATAAAAGCCTATCCCAAGTGGTAGGCTGTAAGTCAATCTATCTTGGTCTTCTGTCTTCTGAAAGAACACGATACTGTTAGCAAACACACGATGAGCATTAACCACAAATCTCTGGTGCTCCTTGAAAGTTCTTAAAAAGGTAGTTATTAGTCATTAGCTTTAACTTTAAAGCCACCTTCAGCATCTACCTTGGAGATGCTCTTTTCCCTTCTGTGTTCTCTGAAGTAGCCAGGCAGAGCGCACGACCCTGCTCCTTACTGGTGAAGACTTCTCCTGGCTTCAGAAGTAAGTTCAGTCTGTATCCAGCAAGAGTCATTTTATATATAAATTTGTAAATACTAAATAAATAAATAAACAAATAAAGTGAAGCTATTGGATTTTATTTTCTAAAAAAATTGTTATTTGTTTTAATTTACAGGACTCTTCTTCTGCCGATTCTGTATCTGTCCGCAGACATTCTCCTGTAAACCACAGAGTCGCAAGCTGTCACTAGAGAGTCGCTGGACATTAAGGCTGCTTGAGCAGTTTGAAAGAAAAAGCATGAGGCGACAGCTGTTCTTTGCAAAGTTCAGTAAAGCAGAGACAGCCTTGAAGCAGAAACCTCTGTTTGATCTCAAGTTATTTTCCCTCTTCAGCATCCACCCAGTTTATCTCAAGCAGAGGTGTATGTTACTTCCAATTGTTTGAGACAAGCAGGTATTATACGTAGATGCTTAGAGGATGTGCACAAAGGAGAACATGCCCTGTCTGCCAGAATGGACTTGAACCTATGAGAAAAGGACATAAAAGTTCAACTTGCAGAGCAGAAGAAAAGCCAGTTCTGGACCCTGCAGCAAGTGTGTGACTTTCTTCCATGTTATACTCACATCTTCTTATCAAAATTTATTTCTGCAAGGAAATGCTGAAAGAATATCGATGAGAATGATGCGCTCGGATGAAAATCTCAGGTCAGTGAAGAAACAGTCAAACCCAGTGAATTATCTTTGAAGTTAACTTCATGTTTTTACCTATTAATTTTGGGGGTCAGTGGTTTTAGCTAATTCATAAAAAATTGAAACCGAAGGCAATCTTTATATCAGAGCATTTTGCATGTTCTAAGGGGAGTTATCTTCTCTGTTGGCCAATTCTATGAGGGCTGCTACAAGTACAGTTCATAGCTGACTCCTTTAACAAAGGAAATAGCAAGGAATTCATGATCACAATCCATGTAATTTTGTATATTTTATTCTGATATTTCTTTTGTAATGTTATTTCAGAAAAGCAAAATAAAAGTTTTCTTTTGATTGACTTCTACGAGTTCTTTTTTTGTACTGAAAAAAGCCATAATTAAATTAAATATAATTTCCCATTTGTTCCGTACTTCAAAGTTTTCACTTAGCTGCCTTTTTTTCATGTTCCTCTTTCCACCTCTCCTAAACTATCCCAACAGGAAAATATCTGTGTTTAAACCACAGTATCTAATAATACATAAAAGTTAACAATCACAGGCTAAACCATAATGAATCTATTGAGAAGGCATATATATCATGGAGGTGATTAATTGTACAGGCAGTATGCGTGTAAATATACATATATGCAGAAAAAGAGAGAGAAATTTTGCATGTTGACCTGTTGGAAGGAAGAGGTAAGCAGGAAGGAAGATTCAGGAGGATCATTCATAGTTAAACTCTTATGTTCAAAGCTCTAGCTTAGTGATGAGGCCTCATACGCAAAAATGTTACATGACACTTGTTTACTTCCAAGCTTCTTACTAGAATGTGAACAACCATAATTGTGCTATTTGATTCAGTTAATTTCATTTGTGTTGTATGACAGGATGGTTACAAATTTTTTGTGTGCTGAGGTGGGATTTTAATTTTTGTTTGTTCTGTTTGTACTAGTGTTAGAGATCTAATTTTCATGACAATAAAAAGAAAAGGTAAACAACATAGCCTTACTCCTTCTAAAAGGAACAAATACCCCTAGTTTGCAGTCCATCTCATATGGTAATGTAAAATACCAGTGATGAGAAAAACCTCATACACTGGCAATGTCAACTACACTAGTATCCATAAAATTCAAGATGCTTAATGGAATCCTCTCCTTCTAACAGAAAAAAAAAAAAAAACAAACGGTGAACTTATGTTTTTTCTACAAATCCCTTCCTTATCTGTTGTTTTCCTCTGAGTTTTTTGAAAGTTAACAGTCAGTGGGCTACTTACTTAATCCAGGGAAATACTGTCTTTGCACACAATCAATCATGCTGCCAAAACAGGGGGAGAAAAAAAAAAAGAAAAAGAAAAAGAAAAAGAAAAAGAAAAAGAAAAAGAAAAAGAAAAAGAAAAAGAAAAAGAAAAAGAAAAAGAAAAAGAAAAAGAAAAAGAAGAAGAAGATGTAAAAACTCATGGTTTAAGTTTATTATTTTGTTTGGGGAAGAGAAAGCTCTTGATGTTGAAAGTTCAGGATAAAAGCCAAACTAATCCTTTAGATGCAAAAATGCTAAGAGAATATTTAAAGTGGATAGAAGGGGAGGAATGTCCTCTTAATCAAGCTTACTTTAGAGATAATACTTATTTACTGAGAGTAACAATTACTGCAACTGGGAAAATAGCAACTGTACTTCAAAATTCATGAATCAATAAAGAAATTCCCAAGCTGACGGATTGCTCCTAGAGGGATTCAGTTCTGCAAGGAGACAAAGCATTGCTTCTGCACTGCTAAGGCTGCAAGCATGAAGGAGCCAGCAGTGTAAAACAGTGATTTGTTTTTCCACCAGTGTGAAATGCAAAAAGGCAATAGACAGGATAGCAAAGTGCATCACGCTTGTACTGAGGAGGAAATAAAGAAGAGATGAAAAAAGGGGAGGAGTGTATAACAAAACAATGAGAGCAAAGACGTAAGCTTTTGAAAGACTCTTTTGAAAGAAAAGAGAAAAATTAATCAATAGTAACAGATGGTCTCAGATGTATCAGAAAAATGAAATATCACAAAAGCCCAGGGTCAATATTCTTTCATATCTGTTGCTAAACCATTAAAATGAATCTGTATTTAAATAAACAATGTTTATAATTAAAGAAAATAAGCGCCAAACTTTTGGATAGATCTTATGTTTGATTGATAGCTAAAAGTTTGGGTGAAATTTTTAACCTAGCTGCTTGTTTTCTATCCCTCCCACATGTAGGACCTGATTGCAGACTCTGAAGGCTAGAAAATGTGACGTGAATTATTTTTAAAGGGGACTAAGCCAGCTGCAGTGTCCTAGAAAAGTGTCAGCCCAGCTTAGAGACAGCACTTCCTTTACTTCAACTGTATGGTGTCATAAACATGTTTTTGCATGTTCCTGATGCATTTGGGAATTACAGTTGACTGAGCACTCTCTCAGATAAAGAGGGAGACTTCGTTCAGAATAAACGTTGGGTTCATGTCTTGTTTGTGATCCATAGCTTATTACTGCATTATTTAATGAAATGAAAACATTGACATACCATATGTGGAAAGTGATCCTGTTTCCTGAGTTTTGAGGAAAGGGTAGGTTCTTTGTTTGGTAAACTTATTTTTAACTGCAAGTTCAAGTATACTTTGACTTGTGTAAGGCCTTTGTCATGGTCCCACACAACATCCTTGTCACTAATTTGTAGAGATAGGAGTTTGATGGATGAACTATTCAATGGATAAGATATCATCTGGATGACCACATCCAACAAATTTCAGTCAATGACTCAATGACCAAATGGTGATCAGTAACAACCAATGTCCCCTCAGGGGTCCATATTGGAAGCATAACTGTTCAGTGTCTTTACTAATGACACAGACAGTGTGACTGAGTGCACCCTCAGCAAGTTTGTGGATGACACCAAGCTGAGTGGTGCAGTTGATACATTTGAGGGAAGTTATGCAACCAGAGGGACCTTGACAGGCTTGAGGTGTGGGCTCATGTGAACCTCATGAAGTTCAACAAGGCCAAGCGTAAAATCCTGTAACTGGATTGAGATAATCCCCAGTATTAATACAGACTATGGGAATAAATGGATTGAGAGTAGCCCTGCAGAGAAGGACTTGAGTATGAGCTGACAGTGTGTGTTTGGAGCCCAGAAAGTCAATTGTACCCTGGGCTGCATAAAAAGAAACATGGCCAGCAGGCCAAGGGAGGTGATTCTCCGCTTCTACTTGGTTCTCATGAGAACCCACCTGGAGTACTGTGTCCAGTTCTGGAAGTCCCCAGAACAGGACAGATGTGGACCTATTAAAGCAGGTCCAGAGAAGGACCAGCAAGCTCAGAGGAGGGCCGTGAAAATGATCAGAAGGATAGAACACCTCTCCTATGAAGAAAGGCTGAGGGAGTTGGGGTTGTTTAGCCTGGGGAAGAGAAGGCTAAGGGGAGACCTTATTGTGGCCTTTCAACATATAAAGGGGGCCTACAAGCATGATAGGAGAGACTTTTCACCAAGGCCTGTAGTGACAGGACAAGAGGTAACGGTTTTAAACTGAAAGAGGGAAGATTAAGATTGGACGTAAAATTTTTAAGGATGATTTTTTTTACAATTAGAGTGGTGAGGCACTGGAACAGGTTGTCCAGAGAAGTTGTGGATGCCCCAACCCTGGAAGGGTTCAAGGTCAGGCTGGTCAATGGGGTTTGGAGCAACCTGATTGAGTGCAAGATGTCCATGCTCACAGCAGAGAGGTTGTTCTAGATGATCTTTAAAGTTCCCTTCCAACCGAAACCATTCTATGATTCTATATATTTTTAAAAAGGCCACCATATATGCACACTATAGAGACAGGTTTTAAGGCAGGTTATTTTTTTTCTAGTTTTGCTTTTCTTCACCTAATGAAATATATAGGATTCAGTCTTCAATTTCTACTTCCACATTTTGCTTCTTTTTTATATTATTGTGCCTTTGAGTCTTAAGATATCTGGAAAGATTTCAGTTATGAGTAAATTTACATATATGCCCTGTTGACAAAGGCTACAGACTTCCTATTCCCTTTCATAAATTACCTGCATTCTGTAGGCAAGGAGTCATTCACAATCCATACCAGAAATTCATCTTGAATGGAAAGGAAGACAGATTTTCATGCACCAGCTAGTTTAGGGAACAGAAGAAAAGCCATATTCTCCTCCCATGGACAATCTTTGCTTGCAAAACATTGACAGAAAATACCTGATAAACAAATTGGTTGCTTTATCTCTTAGCCAAAACAATGAGAAACAGAACAAGAAAAATATTTATTTTTATTTGCACACTGCCTTATTGTTTTTCTGTGAACTCTTACCACTTACAGCATTCATTTATCTTGGTACACAAAAAAATGATAGAAATTATATTTCTAATACACAAAGATCCCAAGTATGAGAACAATCTCCTAGCTGCCTAAAAATTCTGGCAGCACTTTCATAAAGAGTGACACTGAATTACTTTGAAATCAGTGGATCCACAGAAAAGCTGAGAGTTGGTGCTGCATGTCTGGTTCATGTATTCCATGGAATGGGAAAAAAGAAAGATCCAAAACTTTATACAGAGGAATTCGCAATGGGATGATGGTGAGGTAGAGTTCCTCAGCCTCTCTCAAAGTAGTGGGTCAGTTCAAAAAATTGTACTGAGTTTCCTTGTGAATTTTCCATATTCCAATGAGGGTTCATTCTTGTTCGTACAACAATAGTCCTACTGCTGTGAATATTATCTCAGGAAGCCTCACACTGAACTAGAAAGAAAGAGTACTGCAAACAAACATTGCAGTGGGTGTTACATTGAGGGGAGTTATGTGGTTTTGGTTGTTTACTTGGGAAAATAGATTCATCTGAACCAAAGTATGCATGAAATTCCCATCTTTTCAACATCCCACCTGTTTTTACATGGTTCTGCATATGTTAAGAATGTTGAATTAATGGAAAATGTTCTATAAATAGAGTTGTCAGGTGATGACAAGAATAGCAAATAAAAATATTGACAAATTCTTAAGGGAAACAGGATGCTAGAGAGGGAATGTGTATTAATGTTTGAACAGGAAAGTACACATTTGTTCACTGTACCTCTGTTTCCCCACACCTTCTACAGGCTTAGAGTTACTCACGTTTCAGAGCATAAAGAAATAGTGAATTTATGGATAAGCATATGTCATTTTCCTAAAACAAGTAATCTGCTTTAAGTTAATGGACCTGCTTTTTAAAAGGTGAAAAAGAATTGCCCCAGAGATGTGTGCATTTGGGAAAGGTCATGTGAAGACATTGATACTTGTTACATACCAGTGGGTCTTACAGGATCATCAGTCTTGAAAGAAATGCTAAAGAAAAAAAACAATGTTTGCTTTTCTTGTCACTAATCTTCCTTTTGGTATTCCCTTATTTTTTATAAAGAGTATTCTACTGGGCTAAAGGAGGCTTTTGGATCTTTTGAGCATTAAAGGTTAAGCTGTCAAATTAGATACATTTGCTTATTTGTGATGATAACTTGGAGTTGGAAAAATGAAACAACTTCATTTTGATATGATCCACACACTTGTGAAACGGCATTTATTGCAATCACCTAGTACATTGTAAAATAATTTTGCAGAATTATAGAAGAATATTGGGGTTTTTAATGGTCTGTTCTCTTTACCTTGATTAACAAATTCTAGAAATGGAAAGTCCTTCTTAGTCTGGGGAATTGCAATAGAAACTTGAGTAAGTTAAACAGACAATTAACACTCATACATGTGTAGAGGTTACTGTCTGAGTGTCTTTCGGCAATAGTATCACTGTCTTTATGAATGGGGACCTGATAAAAATCACGAGGAGAAAAAAGATAGTATAAAGTTAATGGAGAAACTTAGGGTGATCTTGAGTCACATCCTATTTCTACAAAATCATTGGGTCTGAGCTTAAAGTGTATTTCTAGTGTCAGAAACAATAATGAAATATGTTCTTAACATGTACTTGGACAAAGATCTCAATTGCCTTGCTAGTATTTTCTGCTCTCTGTTCACAGTTATATGTCCTTGATGACTGTTGAATCCTCCAAATATGTGCATGCATGGGTTTTGTATAATAAAAGGCTATGACCAAATTCTCAAGTAAAATAGGTGTATATTGTTATCAATCCAAATATTTTTCTTAAATGTTGAGAAACATAACAGCCTTTAAGCATCCAGACTAATAACTGAACTCCAAAGAATTTTACTGTGACTTAAAACATCCAATTTGGATCATTATTTATATACTACCACAATCTTTATGGCTTAATCTCAAGCAAACTTGATTATGTTTCTCTGTGTTATTCCTTTGTAATACAACCCTTCACCAATGTGATTATACATAGATTTAGTGTTTGCTTTTTAAAATAATAAAAAAGAACATTAACTATCACAAAACTTCATCTTGATGTTTAGCTTTTTTTCTGGAAGACTTTAGTCTTTTTCAATAAGAAACTAACAAATAAAAGGTAAATAACTTAGTCCAAAAATCTTAGCTTTTCCAGTAGAAAAATTAGACAAGTTCAATTTTAACAATTGCACCGTTTAAATATATCCTAGACCAGAAGAAAATGTGACATCACTTAAAAGTATAAAATTAAATACTCAGATTAAATCTACTAGAAAGAGCTAATTTGGTTGCAGTGTCACTGCAGAAAGTCTCTTTTTGCATGTAATGAATGAAAGGAAAAACAATTTAGTAATTGTAAAAATCCAGTTAACTTTCTTGTAAACAACTTTTCATACATATATATACAACAGTTGTCTAAATAGTAGTTGAAGATGGGATTTTTATTTTTTTTTTACAACTCTTCAATATTTTCTTGGTGATTTCTAAGGAGTAGAGTTAGGCAAAACCGTAATTCAGGAATTGAGAAAAACACAGAGTTTCAGGTCTTGAGCTGCCAAGTGTGTATGTTTGCATTTAATTATCTGCATGTGGGGAGCTCTGTTACACTGCAAATGCTGTTTAAGTGTAGAAAGTTAATCAGAGTCATGTATGTGTGAAGGAATTAGACATTGTTTTCCCACTGAGGTTAAAGTCTACATTTTTCTCTGCTACCTCAGGTTTTTTTAACTTTGAAATATTTTGGATGAAGCTTTGCCTCAGGTATGCGGAAAGCAAGGTGATTTACCTTCCTTTATTTGCCATTGAAGCGGTGGAGGGAAATAACATATGATTGAGAAGCTATCTTGCTGCTTAATAGCTTGGCAAAATTAGGCAATATATAAACTAGCCAAAAGTTTTTCCAAGCAGCTGCAAGATACGTATTTATTTACTTTTTCTTGGCTCCATTCAGGAATTTAACCCTCTGAAGGGTCTTTATCCTATGTCTGTTTCCAAGGTAACCAGTTTCAAGTAAAACTATTTCCCTGGGGCAGTTGCAGTATCTCTGTTTGCAGTACCAGTGCTCTGCTCCGCTCTGCTCAGAACTTCTTTGGTCTTGAGAAAACTGTTGTTTACCTTCTTTTCTGACCCCTTCATCCAGGGTTTGGCCTTAAAAAATAGTAATAGTAACCTGCATCCAGTGATACATCCACCCCTCTGGATGAGGGGATCGAATGCACCCTCAGTAAGTTTGCAGGTGATACTAAACTAGGTGGGAGTGTTGATCTGCTGGAGGGTAGGTTGGCTCTGCAGAGGGATCTGGACAGGCTGGACCGATGGGCTGAGGCCAATGGCATGAGGTTCAACAAGGCCAAGTGCCGGGTCCTGCACTTGGGTCACAACAACCCCAAGCAGCGCTACAGGCTCGGGGCGGAGTGGCTGGAAAGCTGCCCAGCAGAAAGGGACCTGGAGGTGTTGGTGTACAGCCGGCTGGATATGAGCCAGCAGTGTGCCCAGGTGGCCAAGAGGGCCAACAGCATCCTGGCCTGTATCAGGAATAGTGTGGTNAGGTTAATGGTTGGACTTGATCATCTTAAAGGTCCCTTCCAACCTTGCTGATTCTATGATTCTATGATTCTATGATTCTGTGATTTATTTCTCAAGGTCTTACTGATTTTCCTTAGAGGTGAATTCTGCCTTTTAGAAAACAAACTTCTGTTCTGTCTCTTGACACCTGTTAAGAAAAGGTTTGATCTTCCTTTGCTTCTATCCAGTCTGAGTTTTAATGTGATTACATGACAGGCATCTGATATTTCTGTTTGGATCCAGGTAAGCTAAACTCTGGTCAGGTGGAGTTCATGATCATATAGTTTAACCCTGGATACTGGGAAGGTTTCTGGGTTCTCCAATACTTTCAAAGTTATTAAAGAAATGGAAGGTTAGGGTATCTCCACCTTATGATATTGTATGTAGAATATCTCACTGTAAGACTCAAGGTTTGATGGGAGCTGTTGGATTGTTTCCATGACTTTCCTGTACAACAGCCTCTGCTCTTACTTCCTTCTGACATCCTAGAAAAAGCATACTTGAAGTGGCAGCAAAATGATTCTCTAATAATTTGAAAATAGACTCTATTCATATTGGAGAATGTCCTTTGACTTATTATGGCCTGAAACACTTTATCTCTTTTTTTGTTGAAAAAGCTGTCTGTCCTTCAGTCTTGTTAAAGGGAAGTGTACTTACTCAGCTGGACAGATGAAGGCAGGGCATGTTGCACAGGAGATGCAGAAGCCTCTGGATATAATTGTATTATCAAACATTTTCAGGGAGAGTGCCATACCTCTGTCTCACGGTTTAGCAACTTGTGGGGAAATGTTTCAGCAAATAAATAAGGCTGCATTTTCTCAGGGGTCATCAAAGTCCCACAAACTGAAACAGATGAAAGGCTCTGTTAATTTCTGTAGTGTCAAAATGAAGGGGAATGAAGCAAGATAAACAACCCAGGGGAAAGTAACAATCTGAGGAAGTCGTGAATACCTTGGGTTTTTTTCAGAAATGCTGAGAGGATGGAAGCAAAGGGGAAAGCAGGCTTTGCACAGTGTGTGCTTGACAGAAAGTGAGCAAATGGTCTTCAGGAGGAACAGTGCAATTTCTGAACAACGCAAAAAATGTCATCTGGTTTAACTGAATTGGGAGGTGAATAGCTGCCTCCAGGCCATGCTGCAGTTCCTAACAATTATTTCATTTCTAATCTCATATTTTCCATAAATCTTTCTACTCTCTTATTCATATAAATATCAAATCAATTACTCACATTACATAAAATTAACTTCAACATGAAATCAACCTTGTTAATTTTAGTTTCTTATGCTTATGATTTTGACTCATAAATAATATTAAGTGATCAAATTATAATGTACTAAATATTTCACATGTCGGAGTATTCTCTGAGTATGTCCTGGTGACATTGTAATCAAGAATTTATCATAATTCATTAGCAGAATAGCCAAGAGGTTACTAGCCATCCTCTAGAATTTTATAAAGTCCCTGTCAGTCTGTGAATATCATATGAGCTTCCTTTTAAGAAAACCTGGAAGGGTAAGTACTAAGGCCAATCAGAATACTTTCTCTGGAAAATCATATTTTACTGTAAAATCATGGTTTTGTAAGATCATTCAGGCTGGAAGGAACCTCAGGATGTCCCTTGTGCACCTTCAGGGCCAGCTGTGAGATCAGACCAGGCTGCTCAGGGCTTTGCCCAACCATGTCTTTAAATGCCCCAAGGATGGAGCCTGCCCAACCCCCTGCCTGCCCCCTGGCTGGCCCGGCCTCACGGGGAGAGGTGTCAGTACACAGTCTGAATCCCTCTCCTTCCAGCTCACGCCTGCAGCACCTTGTTGCCTTGTCGCACACAGCTGTGAAGGGCCCGGCTGCCCCCTCTCCATCCCTCCCCGTAGGCACTGGGGTGGCTGTGAGGTGCCCCCAGAGCCATCTCTGCCCCAAACTGGACAAGCCCCGCTGCCCCAGCCTCTGCTCACGGGGACATCCTCCAGCCCTGAGCACTGCGAGGGTGAACTCACTCCAGGTTATCTGCATCTTTCTTTCACTGGGGGCACCAAACTGGCCACAGTATCCAGATGTGTCTAAAGACAAGTGCTGTGCAGAGGGGACAAAACCTGCCCTGACCTCCTGGTGGGGCTCCTGCTGATGCAGCCCTGGATGCTGCTGGCCATCTCCGCTGCTGGGGCTCGCTGCCCCTTCCTGCCCAGCTCCCAGGGCACTCAGTGTCAAAAGCCTGGCTGAACTACAGGTAAATCCTATCCACTGCTCTCTCTTTGTCCTCAAATGTAGTCATTTTAGTGCATAAGGCAATGGGGTAGGTTAGGCATGATTTAGCCTTGGCAAATCCATCGAGACCATTCCCAGTCATTTTCTCCTTCATGTGTCCAATCAGTAGCTCTGTCAAACCTGAAGAAGGTATGAGAGTAGAGAAAGGAAATTCTAGCTTTAATTAGATGTCTAAATTCTGACTTTGAGAAGTGAGAAGTAGTTGAAAGCTTCATTCATATTGATCTGAAAGGAAAAATTCTGCTGTGAATCAGGCAGCCCACGGACTTGAACCAGCAACTTTTACAAAGCCACCCCAAATGCTGAGCAGGACCTTTTTTTCCCAAAGTCCACTGTTTTGTGGAAAAGCGTATATTGCAAAATGCTGGTTTAACTGAAATGGTCAAATTGCACCTGTTTCACTAAGAAATAAAGATAAGTCTGAAAACCTCATAAGCTGCCCAGGAAAACAATTTCTGTCCTTGTTTCAGCTCTTGTGAATGTTAAATAGATTTGATATCACGGTATCTAGTAGAGAAAACTATGACACAAGGTGACAGTTTTACAAAGTAGCATTGACTTAAAAGAAGTCTGTGACAAGTATCGATTATTGGAAGTAGGTGTTTTTCTGTACACATGCTTCAAACAGGTTGCTACTGAAGTGGTTACAGAATCTTTAATGTCTGCTTGAGTTTGAGGGACAACACATGTAAAGTGGGACTTATATATTTTTCCTGGCTGTTTAACCTGCGAATATCTCCAAACAGCTGAGGAGCAGAAAGGTATTTGACAAACCTGTACTGAGGCTGCAGTAACAGGAGGGAAGGGCAAAAAATGTGAAAGGATAAAGTCTTGTAAAATACATATTTTCAAGAGACTTGTCATTAAGGAGGGATTTAAATTTAAAAATCAAACACCCCTCCCCCAAAACACCAAATCTGAGCCCTGCATAATATATCTGAGGAAATTATAAAGTGGCTTTGGCTGCCTGGGTTACATAGGGAGAGTTAGAAAACAATAGTTGTGTGGTGGTGGTTGACTCATGAAAAAAGCAATGCTTGTCAACACAAATTACCATCAAGAAAGAAATACAAGGTTCATTGACTTTTAAGTTGTGTGGATCAGTGAAGCTGTTTGAAGACCTGCTGCATATTTCATGGAAAAGGTTCTATGCTTTTCATTTGTGGGGTTTTTTGTTGTTTTTGTTTGTTTGTTTTGTTGTGGGTTTGTTTTGTTATGGGTTTGTTTTGTTTTGTTTTGTTTTTAATGGAAAAAAACCATAAGGAAATAATTTTAAGGTTTTTAGATGAAAAATAATATACACACCTGTGTAGGTGCACCCAAAAGCTTTGGGTGTTTCAGTCACTGCTTGGACTGCATGCTTTAGAAAGTCTTGCAAACTGAAAATAAAATTTTGGATAATGCTCATTCCCTAAATACATTATCCCTTGATGGGATAATGACAATATTAAATAAATTTGTTTAAAAGTCATTCTTGGGATGCTCTTGCAAGAAGGGTTTAAAACACTGCATAAAAATCTCACATTTGAAAAGAATGAACAAAATTACCTGAAGCAACTGCAGTGCCCTATTACTTTTTTATATATCAAATACTTTTGCAAATTTAGTTTAGCTCATTATCTCTTTAATTTGCCGTGTTCATGCAAGTACATTTTTATTAGTACATATTTAATATTGTGAAACATATTTTATGGAACATTACAATGATAAAACATTTCACAGTCATTTCAAATGCAAAATAAGTTAGATAAAGGACCATCCTGCCTAGAATAAAAATGCTTAAAAAATCATTATTAGCCTAAGTTCCTAACTGAGCTGCTACAAATGAATTACTGTGTCCACTTGACATCTTGATGGTGGAAAAGGGGAAAAACATTCAGATCCACCTACCTGCCCAACTCTACACAGACATACCTTAATGAGAGTAGTAGAAGATGCTCTGCGAAATACAGTTTAGAGTTCAGGTTGCCTGCAAATCAAGTGATAGAAGTGCAAATTAAGTGATTTAAAATATCAAATGATCTATTAAGAAATTGACCTGTACATGAAGCCTGGTCTTTTATCTTCTCTAGTCTGTTTTGAAATGAGAACTTGTGCAAGATAAAAGCACCATTTTTTCCATTAGGCTCTTAATAGGCTTATATCAATTTGTTATTAAAAATAGACAGATTGTGCTAGCAAAGCAGTTGGCACACAATGTTTGCCCCACTTCTTAAAAAAAAAAAATAAAAAAGAAAAAGAAAAAATAATACCACTTTTGCATATTTTTGAAATAAAAGTTTTACCTTTAGAACTGTTTTAAAATGCATAATAAATCTGTACAAATGGTCTGGCGAGATGTAGTCTCGTGGCTTTTAGGTCTGTCTTTTCCCACAAAGGAATATGTTGTACCTCAAGGTATGCAGGTGTCCTGTTACGGAGTACGGAGTCTTATCTATAAAGAAATACTCATTGTGCTCAGCTGCTTTGCAAGATGGAAGACACAGTAATGCTTCATGTCCTTGATTAGAGCTGAGAAATTACATGACTATAAGGTAAGAATAGTTGAGCCATACTTCAGTTTATATATGCGCACAGTCAACACTGTCATTTTCTTTCCCTGTTATTTCACGCTTCTGGTAGCTTTGGAAAATCTAGTCAATATAGACTTATGAGGTACTACTGTACAGGAGACCATTAAGATAATATTTAGCTACTGTCCTGCTCATTATACCTGAACATATTGGAGGTATAATTAATCTTTTCACTCAAGAAGAGCAAAAGCATCTTGACTAGTTTCATCAGTCCTCAAAAGATATTACTGCCCAATTTTCTTGTAGTGTGTCTGTGTGTTTAAGTATGCCATTTACTCCAGTATAAATAAACACTTTAAAATATTTGGTCTAACTTGATGGCAGGACATTGCGTTGATTGGTGGGAGAGAGAAGTATGAGAGAAAAAAGGAAATGAGGTGTTTCGTTTTGCCCTGTGGAGCCAATGGAATAATTAGGAACAGTTAGGAATACCAATTCTCAGGAAACAGCATAGTTAATACTGACTGTGACTGGCAAGGAATGCCATTGCTTGGCCCTGTTTTTCTTTGCCTATATAAACTGGCATCAAGATCCTCCTATCCCATTGGATGCTTGAGACTTGGTAGGTGAACACTACTAAATACGTAGAAGTTACCATTCAACTCTATACACTCTATGGAAATAGGCATACATACCTCACGTCTCTTTCTGCCATTAATCTTTCTGAACAAGTTTTTCACTTTTCTCAAGATTCCCATCGTTTTAAACTCTCACATAAAGCTTCAAGAAATAGCTTTGCTTTTTGCACAAAATTACTTCCAGTTTCTTTTAGTGAAAACACATTTCTTACTGGCTAAGAAATTCTTTCTGGACTTACATTAAACTCTAAGAAAAAAAAAAAAAAAAGAAATAATAGTAAATAACTTGAAAATTAGTAAGTCATCACACAAAGTCTTGCCCTTCATCATGAGTTTTTTTGAAGTGTGATAATAAGTATAATAATAATAAAAAAGGAGCCTGAACATTCTGTTTCATTTTAATCAGACAGCAACTGACAAATTATTGTAATGGAATCAAGCTGGTACCATACTCTCTCAAGGTGCTCATTTCCATTAATTTCTTTTCAAACTCACTCCTTAGATCCCATATGCAGAGGAAATATTCATATATTCTCTATGTAATTAGAAAATTTCAGACCTTATTTGGTTGCATAAAGCATAGCAATTACCTTACCACAGGATATTTATTTTCTGCTGTTTTGATTGTTTTCTTAGTGTGCTGCCTGAGTTTTACCGAAATAACCCTATATGCATTGAAAAATTGCAGACTCTTTGATTTCAGGAAATGCCCACTTAGAAATTTGAAAAAAGACATGTGCATATGTGTGTACAAATGGAATAACCTCTGTGAATCTTTGAAGGATTCTGGGAATATTTTATTAATATTTTAGAACTTATTCTGTATTATTCCATTCCTGTTATTTTCTTTATTTATCAGCTATCTTCTTAATAACAATGAAATTAAAAAAAAAAAATGCCTAAAGGTGGGAATATGTGGAGTGTTCACCTCTGTATGTTTCTCTACCTACTTAAGCTAAAAGTCCTTTTGCAAATGATTTCATGGTTGTTTCTTTGGAAGCCCTTTGATAGGAAGTCATAAAAACAAGTTGAAGGAACTTTCTGTACCCATCCTTCATCATCTTGCAGGCAAATGAGTTCAGTACCATGGAAAAGTGACTCCTCCACAAAATAAAAGATGACCTAAGTAAGAGCTGGTGGCTTTAAACAATGTCCAGAGGATGCTAGACATTGCAAAGAGCAGAGAGTTTTGTTTTCCTTTGTAGCTGACATATCATCTTTCAAAGTCATAATATGTCTTGTAGCACACGGACACAGTGCTGAAGGATCTATGAGTTTTTCTTTTGCAATTCTTAGCTGTATTTGCATTTATGGTGCAGATTAGAATAGGTATTTTTTAATTGAGTGAAAACACTTGGTTTTGAGTTTTATTACTGGTGAGCTACAAGCGGAATCACTAGAAATCTAGAAAACATCGGGTTGAAAAGAAACAAGTATAAGTACCTCCTAATGTATGTCTGGTATGTGACTCATAATCCAATGTTTTCAGTATCTGTCTTAACCAGCTCCTTCATATCTAGATAAATGATTCTATTAGTGTCAAATAGTAAAACAGATTATTTAGCATTCAAATATTGAGACTGAGTTTTCTCTGTCTAACTGAGAGTTAAGTCCATAGGGGAGAAAAAAAGAGCATATGTTGCTATAAATGACAAATATACTCATAATACTACCTGTTAAGAACTATAGATGGTATTTAGGTAGGACATACATAGTGACAATTGTAGATTAAGGTCAGCTCAAAACTAATGACAATTTCCTTTCTTTCTCTAAGTTGAAGCTAGCTAAATTTCCTATACAGGTAGATGACATGTGCTCTCAAGCATGCAATCGGTGGGTTTTAAAAAAAAAAGAAAGAAAGAAAGAAAAAAGAAGCTCTAGTTTGTGTAATGAAGAAAGGTATATTTATAGTCAATATATTCGATAATTCTTACCAGTGACCCTGGAAAAGCTGGACTCTGTTAAAGCTTAAAATGTAGCTCACTGTTGTTGATGTGGCTTGGTAGACCAATTGTGAAACAATTGTGAAGCAATCTGGCAGACCAGATTGTGAAACAATGTGTAATTCTTTGGAAAGTATTTTGAAGCTGTGCTGAGGCAAAGCATAATCAGTGAGTTGGAAAAGTACTCCAAACATAAAGTTAAAATTAATTTTTTCATTCTTCCCACCACCCTCTATTCTTCACACAGACTATTTTGATGTCTATTTAAAATGCTAGCAGCAATTTTTAAAAAAGGGTTTGTATCTCTTGAAAAATCTCTGCCCAACCACTCTTCCATAGATTGTAAATTCCTTAGGGTCAGATGTCTTTTTCCTTTAGTCTGAAAAGTACAATCTCATACTTAATACATCTGCATTGCTGCTTCTGTTACCAGCTGTATTATTATTGTTTTACAGTTTAGTAGCACTCCATCAACAAGCTTTCTATTTTCCTTGTTTTGTCAATATTTAAGGCATCTGGGCTTCTTTGATTCAGAACAAGGTGGACACATTGCCGTCTTTTGCTTGAGATCTTAGTTCCTCATCCAGCCTAAGACATCCTTAGATGTCTTGGTTGTTAGGTTGGAATAAATATCTAGGTCAATACACATGTACTGAATACAAATAAGTTTCCACCCCATGAGAAAGCCTCTGGAATGTCAACTGTGGGCAGATCATCTTGATTCATGTCTAGTTTTGTAGGCAAAAAGTTTCAGTTCTATGATAC
>VXBO01002201.1:18428-30943 GCA_013400135.1 Rhinoptilus africanus | reverse complement strand
TTCCTCATCTCCAAAATTTACATTGTTGGCCTTGATTTTTCAATGTTTTGAGCAAAAAAGATCCTTTCCATTATCCATATTTACAGTAGAAAAGTTGATAAAGTTGCTTTTCCTGAAATTCCAAATTGCCAGATTTTTGCAGAAAATATATTCATGTATTGGCATAACTATTTCTTATTATTTTATTCGTATATGATGTCTGTTATAGATGTTAGTAACACTTGTCTCTAACTTTCTTCTTAATAAGATGGTTTTAAAATGCTGAAGTAATTTACGTTTTCTCCCCACCATTCACAGTTTTGTCCACTGAATCCCCATAAGTAACAGCAGAGTCTTTCAGTTAGATATTTTCATTTATCAAAACCATGAAGGTTTGAATATTTGCAGATTCTTGGTTTTTTGTATGTTTTTGTCATTTCAATTTGGAAGGATTATGTTTTCTTTTTAAAACATTTTGAGGCAATGCCAAGCTTATACTTCTAGACTTTTTTGACTCTTACAAGGTAAATTAAAAAATATGGGGTTTGCATTATCTTATTCCTTACATTGCTCCTTAACACTTACAAAAAAGCTTTTCATTCTGTTAGTGGGTGGCAGTATGTTCCCTCCAAAAAGTGCATAGTCATGTGTCTTTATATTGAAACAAAATTTAGTTGTAAACCATTTTTACTTCAGCTTTAAATAAATAGAGATTTGTGGATTAGGTGCAAGTATTTGACTTTCCAAAATTTCCTAAAGAATTATCTATAGCTTCCATCACTCTCATTTCAAAACAAAACCTTTTGACTTTAGGAAAACATGCCTACATTTGTTTGAAAAGCTTCGCTTTCTAGTAAACTTTCTTTGATATATCATCTGCTGTTTTGTAAAGCATTTTTAATTTATTCTTTCTTTAGATTCACATAACATACAGCATTCAATTTCTTGCAACATTTCGTATTTATTTTCAGTCTTTTAAGCTAAATATTGGAAACAAGAATTTTGGCTACCTTTCTGGGGAAAGTGTCTCCAGTGAGTGATAGTCTCCATAAGAAAACTTGCCTTGGTGAGGAGAGGAAGGAAAAATATGTTAAAAACTTGGCTTTAGGCATGCATGTGCGTGTGTGGGGGTATGGGTATATGTTTATTATCATGTAATGTAGTCCTTGGTGGTAGCATCTCAGTTAGGATCCAGCAGTAAATTCCTGCAGCTACTGTTTTGGTTTTCGTTAGAAATACCCATTATCATTTTTTCCTTTTAACGTGTTCTGGCATGGCAGCTACTTGTGTCCTGTTTTAAATGTTTTGCACCAACTGTTGCAAACCTTTGTGGGTCATGATGTCATATGATTGGAGTTTGTGTGTCCTCCCTTGGGCCACAGGTGCAGTTTGCCAACTCTTGTGTGTATTTCACATTTTCTAAGCTGTCCTTTCAGGAATTCATTTTCGTCTAGATTTGGCACAATCTAAAATTTTGCACACATATCAAATGCTTATATATTCATTCATTTTTCCAAAACTTTATTTAAGGTGCTTTAAGTTTTGATGTCTAGCTTGAGACACATTATAGGGATCTCATTTTCTGAACTGAACAGCAATTATATCACAGAAATGTATGCCTTGCTAATTTTTGCCTCCCTAATATATATCAAATGGTATGTTATTGTATTATTGTTGCCAGGATTTGGTTATTTTAAATCTATTCTGACAGTCTCTCATGAGGTTATCATTTCTTATTCCATCAGGTTTTGAGTTTCATAGCTCTTGTTAGTTGTTTTGGAAGGTTTTTTTCAGGTTTTTTTTCTGTTTTTTTTTTTTTTTCTTATATGCCTCCCTCATACTCCAGTTACTGCTATATAGTTATTAATTATATCTAGCTGTTATTTTGGCTACTGATCAGCTGGAATATAATTTGCAATCAAAACTGTGTTAAATTTCTGGATATTTTCTAGAAATTCCTGGTGCCACCTATTGGTTAAAATATCAAAATGCAGCTGCGATTTTTAATTGGCATAAAAGCAAAGTCAGCTGTGGAATTAACTATTGAAGTCATGTATTAATTACTTAATTACTTAATTACTTAAATTCTTATATTTATACCAGTCTATATCAGACTCAATATTTAGACATATATACTAACTTGACATATATATGTATGAGAGAATGCACATTACTCAGTTTACTTACTCGTAACTTTACTGAGTTTTAAAGTATTTTCTGTATTTACAAGATTCAAATAAATAGCAACACTCTTTCTCAGTTGCAAATTTCACTGATTAAGCATTTTGAAAGCTGGATATAGCAGCTTCTGATTCTTTCTGTTAATATCTTCTCTGTTAATTTGGCATTTTTATTAAGGAGTCTGTATGAATTTTAAATATATTTCCCGTAACAGCAGTTGTGTAGACTCATTTCATTATGCAATATAAACCCCATCTTAATCACTGATTTGAAATAGAATATTTTATATGGCTATACATATAGACTTTTTTCTCTTTAACTTATAGTCTTACCGGTTAGATAAAATTTTGTGCAGAAAGCTATTAAATTACTGATTTATGTGGGGATTGCAACTTCATGCATTTTACCATCCAGGTCAAAGTAGATAGAAACAAGGGAGTCCAGTGTAGTGCATTTCTAAGCACAGATGGTGTCACTTTACGGAAAGCGCAGAAATGGCGAATTTACAGAGCTGCAAATACAGAATCGGAAATGGAGTTGGCCCATTCACTCTGACACCAGATTCCAGTCCAATACAAAGAGAAACTGAGCCAGTATGAAGTGGCTATGGAGCAGATCTTGTTCTGGAAACATAAAGATGCCTGGGAAATTCATGTATTCCAAAGAAGCATTATTTCCCCAAGCAGCACCACAGGGCAAGAGGGGTTCAGGAATGGCACAATGTTATTTACAGGCTATTAGACTGTTCCCTGATGGAAGTTTTCATCAGTTATCAGAGTGATTCAAGACTCACTTAATGAAGCTGAGTATAAAGCACCAAATCTTTAATAAACCTGGGTACTGAGAACATCATGGGAATGAACAGTTGAGGCATTGGTTGGTTGGTTTTTTTCTCTTCTTGGTTTTATGTTATGGGAGATTATTTTAGCTCATTTGTTTACTTGCGAGACACTTCTATTGGATTATACCATCTGGAGGCCCTGCCATAGTTGTAAATTAAGTTGGATTTGCGTGATTAAGTCTGTGTTAATGAGAGGAATTTATGCATAATTGTGGTTGACAATTGAAGTCCTGGCAATGATGACAGATGATTAATTACCATTAAGTACCTCTCTTGATATACCTACACTACAAAATCTATTATGTTTCACAAATATGTAATATTTCATTAGGTGAATTACCTAATTGTTTCATTCTGATGTAGAGTAAAATCGGACTTGATTTCTGAACTCGTTTGACCTCTTAGAAAGGCCTACATGTAGATATTACATCTGTCAGATACTCTGCTTCTCTCTAAGAGATATCATTTAAAAGTTAAGCTGAACAGGAAGTATTATTGGAAGTGTGAGATAGTGCTCTGCATGAGTTGTTGTTTCTTCAGAAAAATCCAGAAACAAATCAAAGTTCAGAAAAACCTTATTTATCCCTTGTGATTAATTTATTATCATTGTTTTCTAAGAGTAGAAAATCGTAGTAAACTCCATTTTCCAATTATTAGAATGGAAAAAAAAAAAGTATCTAACTGTTGGACCTTCAGTGCTACAAATAGGAAAAATACAGCCACTGCAAGTGTGTTTGTAGTTTCAAAGCCATGGTAGCACAGGTTTAGAAAACAGAGAGACTGCCTCCAAATTTGTGGGTGGTTTTAGATGTTATTCACGTTGTAGACATTTCTTCTTGATTTGCATTTTCTAACTTTTAAGTTCTTGAAGGCACAATGGTCTTTCTTCCAAAATGGGTAGTGGAAATGCATAATATTTACATGAGCAGTACTCCATACCTAAAGCAAGAATGCTACTGAAATTAAAGGTCTAGTGAAATTATATGTGGTCCTGATCTGTGCTTGACCTAGTTATACTTTAATTTGGAAGTATTTCTTGTAGTAGTCAAACTGTTGTCTCAACACTTGGGCTGCTTGACTTGCATTGCATATTTTGCCTCTGTATGATGTGTCCGCAAAATTAATCTGGGAGATAAATAGTGTGTTACATGAGCACCTGTGCTTATTTTATGCACATGTGAGAAGGAAAATTTTAGTTCTGCAGTCACACAGTAGCCTGCGTTCACTGAACGGAAGTATTTTGAAACCGGTTTTGCTCCCAAACTGGATTGCAGGAACATGGCCTCTTCTCACATAACAAGCCTGTTCCTTATGTGTAGAACAGAAAAGGCAAATCTATTTATGTTAGTGTCAGAAATAATTTTGCTTCTTTCTGTCTCGCAGTCATCACAGACAAGTAAGGAAGATTTGACTGTTGCTCCTCCCTGATGTGTTTGAGTCCCAAGCGGTTTGCAAGCATCACTCTGACCGCAGCTGAAATACAGGGAGGTCACCTGAGGCATAAAGGCCTCGTTGGAACCACAAAAAGCATAGGATATAGTGGAATGGAAGGAATAAACATTATGAAGAAAAATTTCAGGGAGGAGGTAACAAAAGGCAAGGTGTCTCCTGTCCGGACAGGTGTGCAGCCTGTGTGGGCCCAGTCCCAACTGAGGTGAGGGTCTGATGGCACAGCCATCGTCAGGCTGTCTCCTCTCCTTTTCCAGAGTAAAAGTCCAGCTTGCAGGCCTGGCTCTTGAAGAGAAATATCACTGAGAAATCGCAAACATAAAGAACCATAATATCAACCTATGGGTTACGTTTTCCAGCCAGAATAATGCTTTAACCTCTCTCCGTGTGTTAAATGGGGCTCAGGATAATTACTTCCTTTCCTCACAGGGGTGTTGTGAGAATTAATTAGTTAACGTTTGTATGGCACTTCCAAGATACCAAGTGCTATGCATGTGCTAATTAGCTTGATTATTATTAGTTGTATGTCATTTGCACTGTCAGGAAACTCATACATGAATAATCCAGTCCAACAGTTCATCTTTATATACTGCATCCTAGCCAATGGATTAGAAATGCCTCTCATAAAAGAAACAGAAAAAATAAAGGTGTGCATTGTGTAGCTAAAGAGGTTTGCCACCCAAGAGTACCATTTTCATCTTGTAAACATTAACAAAATACTGCTGTAGTGGGTTTTAATTCTCAAAGCAACTATGAAAACTGTTTTATCACATAGGCATTCTGGACTCTAGATCTTCAATCACAGGGAAAATTTAAAAGTATATAGGAAAATGGCCTTTGGATAGGAGGTAGCGTCCCAGCAGATATGAATGTGTCTATAATCGGGCTTTTGGATTTGGATATAATCTCTGTGTCAGAACGTGTTTCTAGTGGTATCATTCATAAGACTTGAGGCTAAAGCTGCTTTATAATGACCTTACACACCTAAGAAGAGCAAGAGTTCTCTGAACTTATGTCCCACAGCAGCACTTCTGTGTTGTAGGAAAAAGAATCTATTAAAAGGAAAGGAATGAGCTTTCATAAGAACTGTAGCACATGAAAACTTTTTTTCCTAGAGATGCATGGTTTTATTTCAAAGTCAGTCACGCTATATTTTTAACAATCAAAGACTGAAGCAATATTATAGATATATGAAGTGGGGAAAAAAGATAAATATCTTACATAAATCATTCCAAAAAGCAAGTATGCCAAACGAAGTTCTTATAATAGGTGATCACTATATCCTTAATTCCTTCTTTCATGCAATTTTCATGACCAGTAGTAAGTACAACTCATTCTTCTGTCCACCCTTTCTGGGCTTCCCAGCATCTTATTCATTCCCCTCTCCTGGTCTCATCACCTCTCTATAACCCTTCCACTTACTCTATTTTATCCTAATCCTTTATTGATTGGTCCTGTTTCTTGGTTTTACTATGCTTTTCCTTTTCTTCTTTATAATGATTTTTTGTCTACAATTTTCTGCTATTCATGCTTTCCTTAGATTGTTTTTTGCTTTTTTCTCCATTTTTTGTATTATTTTGCCTGTCATGAATCTGAATCTTTTTTCTTTTCTTTCTTTCCCCCTTTTCTCCCTTCCTCCTTTTACTTTTTTCCTTTTCCTTTTCCTTTTCCTTTTCCTTTTCCTTTTCCTTTTCCTTTTCCTTTTCCTTTTCCTTTTCCTTATCCTTGCCTTCCCTTCCCTTTCCTTCCCTCACATCATAAATAAGATGGTTCTTCTTCTGTAATAATTCTATATTTCATGGAATATTAATATCATTGTGGGTTATGTTTTTATGTGTTGAAAGCACTTAGAGTTGTGGGAGGAGAACATTTTTATAGTCATAAACCCTCTGGAGCTGGGAATATAATTCCTTTCCCAGCTCTGTGCCTAAGATGTCTCCGACTTCAATCAGTGCAACCACGTGCTTAAGGGTGATGTACATACTACAGTGTTCTGTTGAAACGGCACTTCCCTGACAAGCCCACCTTAGTCCAACATTTTAAATCCCTAGTATGTTTGGATGATTTATGTACAATAAAAGGTAACTGAGTAGTAAGAAAGCCTTTTTGCTCGTGAAGATTTCCTCCCAAATAGTTAATCTGAACCTGTTATTATACAAACTGCTCACCCTCAAGATATGATCTTCATTTCATAAATTGTGCTAGCAGCCACACCATTACTCAACACCAGTTCATGAATTGACCTTTTGAAAAGGAGGAGAAAGGATTGAAAAGGAACTGGTGACTTCTACAGGCACTGTTAATAAAGTTGATTTACTACCAGTCATTCAATGCTAAGATGCTTCATCATCTGGAATGTGATACAGTGCAGTGATCACAGTGGAAATCCATCACCTAGAGGTGGCTGCTGGCATCTCTACTGTAGGGACCAAATAGCTGTGGAAGTTGGGAACTCTCTAGCTTGACTCTTCTAGCTCCATAAGAGGTCTGTGGCTGTAATCTGACTTTTCAGTTGTTTCTTACAAGTGTGTTGAATGGTTTCTGACATGCTGATCAAATCTCCTTTCCTTCTTCCACACCTTTTTGTGCTCTTTCATCTCCAC
Source organism: Rhinoptilus africanus (assembly GCA_013400135.1). NCBI lineage: Eukaryota > Metazoa > Chordata > Aves > Charadriiformes > Glareolidae > Rhinoptilus > Rhinoptilus africanus. Next base: position 23,890 of record VXBO01002201.1, on the reverse strand, counting down.
AGAGCTGGAAAGAAGAGAAATAATAGTAGTACAGGGTGCATGCTTGTGCATTTGATCATAAAGGTATGCATGTATAGATACATAGATGCATGTTTAAATTTCGCAGTCAGAATGCAAGATGGGAATCTAATTTAATATTCCGGTACTATGGACACAGGCTAAGGGAGTAACATTTTATTGTGGTTGCTATTAGATATACCCAGTCATTATTCTCTCTCACCTTTCTGCTTAGTTGAGGGCTTTGCAATAAATCCTTTTACCTTTTGGCAAAATGGGAGAAGAATATAATGAAGTAGCTTCTTTAAAAATACAAAGAAAAGTGACCCCAGACTAGCTGCAAGTCAGAGAAAAGTAAACAAATTATTTTTCCATTGGCTGAGTCCTGTGGAACATTTCTAATGAAATCTTTGTTCATGTGAAAATCATTTTCAGGAAATATTTTTTTTTAAGATGTAACACTTTTACTGAGATTTCTGGATCTAATCTTTGTTTTTAGTTTTTCAACTGGTGAGTCACAGTCTTTGGAATATTTATTTTTCAGTCCAACTCTAGGATATTTATACTAGAAAGGTGTCCTGGTTTGAGGCAATACAGAACCAGCTTTCTGTTCAGCAAGATTATTTCTTTGCTAGGCCTCTTCTAACTCTATGAAATTAACACCATGTTGTGTCTGAAATGATGCGTTCAGAGTGATAAGACAGTTTGTGCCAAGGAATGGTAAGCAGAGAGGCTCTTGCTTATACTTATTGCTATAACAACCAAGGTCAGCTAATTTTGTTATTTGCCCCGTTGGAGGGCTGGAGTTAGAGGGGCATAGAGGGGTCCCACCTGTGGGGACGAGTGGACAGGACAAGTGACCAAAAATTGACCAACAAGGGTATTCCATCCCATCTGCCCCATGCTCAGTATAAAAACTGAGGGATCAAAGGGTCAAGTCTCTTCCTTCAATGGCTGACATCCGAGGAGGATCCTTTCTGTTCATCTGTCTTTGATCCTGATCGGTGTGTTCCTGACTCCAGCTCTGGAACCTGGTTCCTACTCATTGCTGAGTCCAGCCTGGGACTTCCCTAGTGCCTGCCAGTGACATCATCCGGAAGCTCAATATGGTTTTTTATATACTGTATCTATTTCATTATTTTCCTTTTCATGCTTAGAACCATCTTCACTGCATATGTCAGTAGTTTAAGCCACATTTAAGCACCTACGAATGTTAATACCCACTTTGGGTTCAGTCGCAAGTCTTTTTCTATATGGTTCTATGTCTAATTAGAAAAATAACCATCATGTTTCCCATCTTGCGAAACAAATCTGAAATATTCTTATAATCAAATGGAACCTTCAAGGAAAAATGTGATACTTCATTCAAAATAAAAAATAGTAGTGGTACAAAAGATGATTAACAACAGTCATCTTGCTGAAGATTCTGATGTCTACAATGCCAGTATTAAGCGCCTCCAAGAAATGTGGAAAGACATTTTCCTTTCATCAAGCGAAAGACTACCTGAGTAAAGGTATAGCTGCACAAGACCCCTGTATTTCAAAGGTAACTTTTTTTTTTGCTGCAAAAACTTACTGGCTTCCTACTAAAAGGACACTAATTTAAATTCTTTTCTATTGCTTACATATTTTGCTTACAATTTTGCTACATTTTTCTGTCTCCTTTCTTGATTGGTAGTTAATTTCCTATGGGTTTATGGTAATTTCACGTACTTTACATTCTTGATCAACTTTTTGCTTTTGGGGAGTACTTATTAATCTGCTGTGATTTAGATGGCAGCAGCCAATTTGATTTTTTAAGGAGACCTACAGGAACTAGTTATGCCTTTGGCCTCAATAGTAGGCAGACCACTATAATTTCAACACTAGAAAGACTAAAGTCTAATTCTGAAGATTTCTATGTAGCATTACAGCAGTGCAGAGTTGATCTTTGCTCACTAGCTATTAAATATGCAAATATTTTCTAAACCTACCATAGAGAATCTTTCTAAGCTACAATTTCACCCTCATATATATATTTCATATGTTCTAACAGATTTTACATTAACAGCTAAAATTAGAAGATTAGCTACTTTTGAACCCTCATCTGTATTGATTTGTATTATATTAAGCCATGGATAACAGGAAACACTGCTAAAGCAGGGATTTCACTTAATACCAAAGATGGCCTAACATTATGGATTCTCAGAATAAGAGAAAGCACAGAAGTATTAAGAGAAAATGGTAGTTTGTCAGTGCTTGATCTTTTCATGACTACATGAGTAAAAAGACAAATACTGTGATGTTACTGATCTTACATTAATAGTTCCAGTGAATAAAATATTTTTAATTTTGTTCAAGGACCCAAGAATCTTGACTCTTTCTTCTTGAAAGAAGAAAGAACATAGCTTTAAAATTAAGAGAGGCAGACTTACTTTTCTGACAAACATAAATACACAAAACCTTTATGAAAATAGATAGATTTGGATTTGTTTCTCAAAGAACAGTCTTGCATAATGTGCCTTCCCAGGGAAACTGAACAATAATGTATTGCATTTGTCAGCAACAGCTGAAAAATGGGGGGAAAAAAAAAAAAAAAGAAAAAAAGAAAAAAGAGAGACAGAAATAAAAAGCAAAGGAAAAAAAAAACAAATCTAAAGAAAACAATTTCAAGACTGCTGCAAAATGCTAAAGACAAGCCTTTTGTGGAAACTATAACCATACACAGGACTGCTCTTCAGTGAAATTGGTTTATGCTCGCTTATTCAACAAATGAGACACAAACAATGATAACACATGATGAAAAGTCTTTTAGCATTTAGAACTGGAGTATATTTCTGCTTTCTCATCACAACCTTTCCAAAAATCTACCTTCGACTTTGACTCTTTCCATAAGGTAGAATAAAATGTAAGTTATTTTACAAAATAATAATAATAAAAAAAGAGTCAGAACAGAACAGGAATTTTAGTAAAACAAACAATAAATATGACTAAGTAAGCTTGACTAGTGTAGCATTTAGCCTGACTTTTATATTTTGTGGTTCTGCTTGAATTGAAAGGTGGGTAAGGAAATTTAGATTTACTGTAGAATGAATGCATATAAAAGGTTGATTTTTAACAAGTGAATGCAGGCAATTAGAACCTGTGGATATTCTAATCTCAGTCGTGGGAAAAGCAGTAATGGTAATTTGGAGGCATTATGCATAACAGTTCTTTTATGAGTGATTAAGTGTGTTTTCTTGATCATTGACTTTAAAACCTTTCTTTGAACGAAACAGACTAGAATGGAAAGGACATATGTATTGCTTCTTTTTTACTGCACAATTTCAAAGTGAATATGTTGTTGGACAACAGAAAAGAGCACATTTCAACGTGTGAAGCTTTCTTCTGTTTTACATTTTGTGACAAAATCACATTTCTCCATTTTTATGGGAAATTATGAAATATTTCATAATTTATTGGGAAGCTTATTTCAACTGTTCTCTAGTTCTGAAAAAGAGTTTGGTAATTTCTAGAAATACTGCAATTATTTCACAGAGACAGTTTTTCGTATTTTGAGAGCTGGTTCTTCAGATTATCCATCAGTGGGCAATTATGTATTCCTCCTATAACACATGTAGATTTTATTGACATTGTTTCAGAAAGCCTGCTGCTATTATTGTTTTGCAGGAAACATAAATCTGGGATTTCTTTGGAGTTAAAGGCAACTTAAAAATAACATTTAAATGCCTGTAAGCTAGAGCCACCTTCTTCCTTCTAGCTGTTGTTTCTTCAGGAAGGAAATTCCCACATAAGTTAAATATGAGCATCCAATAAGTCACACAAAGATACAACAAGGTAGTCAAGACACCTGGAAGTGTTCACACATGCTCACCTGTACACAGGCTTAGAGAACCTTAAGTCAAAGGCAAATATGTTCAATTGAGTAATGATGGAATCTTGGCCTCATGGACATGGGTAATAAAATGTCTATTAACTTCAGTAGAAATGAACACTCCAGCATCATTATTTAGGCTGTGGTATATTACAGGTACAACTACTCTAAGATGTGCTGTGCCCTGAAAGATGACACTGCTCCACGTCATCACGTTTTTTTGCCACCATTTTTGTTGAAGTGCAGTTGAACGTTTAGACATGTGGTCAACTGGACTGATCATAAACATTTACAAAATAAAGTTACTATTGTCTAGTTGCATCAGGTACTCCCCATGAGAGCCGCGATTGATTAGAAGGGGTACAAGAGCATGTCATTGTGGGTTATTTCGGTATCAGAATGGCTGAGACTGGCTTTAAGTCTCTCACAAAACTTAGGAAAGCTACAGTGCATATGTCGGATGCTTATACATGGGTAACTATTAATTGGGTTGCTGTGCTTCCTTAAATTTGGTAAGTGCTTGAATATTCAAATTCCACAGCAGCCTGTGAGATACTATTCAAACACACTATGTCAGATAGACATTGGCATGTGCTGCAGTGAAAACAAGTCACAGCTTTCATTTCACCTCCCTTCAAAATCAGCAAACAGTTGACCCATCATGCCCTTTTTCTTCCATGCTAAATTGCAGTATTTCCAGGAATACTTAGGTTCACACTTAACAAAGAATGACATTCTAATTAGACAGCAGAGCATATCTCTAGCCATTCACGCACCCTCCAATCTCAATTATTCTTTGAGCTAAGAAGAATATTTTGGCTGTTAAATCTATGTTAATAACAACTTGGATTTTAGTTTAACTCTTACAGACATATTGCACACGTACAGAAAAATTGGTCAAATAAATTTGTCTTTAATCTTCTGCCTTTTTTCCTAAAAAGCTAAATATTTTTTGTTTCGTTCAAGTACTAACTTCATTAAGAAATTCAGATGGCAAAATTACAGAGCATTTGGGGTTGATGGGATTTGTGGTGGTCATTTGAAATCCAGTCACATTTTTGATCCAAATGAAAACAACTTTGGTTTTAATTATTTTTTTTCCCCAAGGAAAACTGTTCAAATCATCTTCTTTCCTGATACTATTTTATTTGATTGAGCTGCTCCAAATTTATTTCACCTTTAAAAAAATCTCACATAATTTTTGAAGTTCGGGAAAGGAATTCCTGTTCCTGTGGCTGAACAGATATTTCCTTAAGGAAGTTCCTCTCCTTAATTATTTGCCTTATGTCACACTCCTGCAAATTAATATAGTGACTTTAACATGTATCCTGTGTGTCTTCCTCACTGACGTCACATTCTCTAAACTAACTTAGTCACGTTTATTGCATACAGGACCATGATCTGCATCTTGTTCCACTGTTAATTCCCTGGTTTGCCTCCTCTGAACAGTCTGAATTAGCCTGAGCAAATAGTAGTGAAACAATATGGTACACCATATAGGAGCTTTAATTAAGTTAATATAACATGCAGTGTGATAGCAGCTGATTTAAGGACACGATACATGCTTCCACTCCTTACAATCTCATATATTTACATTCTTTAGTCCTAACAT
>VXBO01002201.1:5774-18420 GCA_013400135.1 Rhinoptilus africanus | reverse complement strand
CTAAATCTTCTGTTTTTTACCTCTATTTGAGAAAACTACCCAGCCAAATTCATAAATATTCACTTCTTTTTTCCTCTGCAGTAGAAAAAGTGAGAGGGTTTGGTCCCCTTCCACCACCATCCCACCCTCATGCTCACTGTGATTAAGAAAGCTGCGCTGGAGCTAGGTATCATGCCACACACAACCTTCTGCCAGATGTCACAGTCTGATCAGATGAAAGTTCATCATATCACATTTTGATGAAAAATAAAATCCTTGATTCAATGAAGTGTTGCCTTCATAGTGCATTAGAATCCCATCACAGAGGCCAGGCTCAGAAACCTGCTGTACACTGCTTCCCTCTGCAACTGACTCTGTCCGGATTTCAGTGAAAAACTGCTAGGAGTATTTAATTCCTTTTCTTTCTATTGCTTTCAAAGAATATTTCTAATTAAAGAAATATAAAATGTTAAGTATTAGTTAAAACATTCTGTGGAAGAAAAAATAATGTATGGAGGTGTTTCCATAAAACAAGCACACCTGAATCATGCTTTGTGCTCTTTTGAGCAGACTCTGACCAAAGGGAAGATATGAAACCAAAAACACAAGAAGATTTTCACATTCACACAAAATCCTTGTGTACGTGTACTACCTTTCACAAAGGATGGCAGGGGACAGTTGCCTTCATAGTGCATAAAAGGAGCCAAACAATAACTGGGATTAAACTCATTTGCCGTTTCCCACTGAAATACATATGGACACTAGATGGGTTCTTGCACTGTGTAGGAGACAGTATAGCAGGAACAGCTGTGCTTGCCACAGGAGCTCCTGCACACTGCTGAACAATTTCTAGTGCAGACTCCATATAGTGAATAAAACAAGCAGATACTTAGTCATCTACTACTGCCATAGTGGTAGGTTTGTTGCCCCTACCCTGGAGCAATTGTTTTACCACATTTTTAATAACCACTTAATTCTTGCTATCCCCGTGAAACATTGTCTAAAGGCATGAAGTTCTCCCTGGAGGTTGCATTCCTCTTTACTCCCCACAGTCCAAGGGAGTCTGCCTTAGGCCTTGCCAGAATTTGCAAATTTAACATTTGTAATTTCAACAATGCCAGCTATAAGTGTGACAGCAGGACTGACTTTTGCAGAGATGAGATTCATCGTATGTCTTTAGCACAATCAAGAAACCTTTGAAATGCAGGGCTCTGGCTCTGCTGCTCACGAATTGGCGTATTGTTGCTATGCTGCTGTTGCTGCTGTAAGATGGATATTATTTCTTCTTAGCAAACTCACATAAGTGACTTCCCCCTTATCCCCCTCCCCTCTGCTACCAACAGATGGAACAACAGTCTTCCTGTACTCGGTAGGAGGTATGGGAATTAGTAGAAGTCATCTAGCTGTGCCATCAGGGAATGTGCTGTTGATACTTGAACTAGAGCATCAGTATTTTTGCTGTTCTGAGTTTGTAACTAGCTCTTCTTTTGCCAGCGGCTGTTTTTGTGTTTGTTGCTGAAATTATAAATTCCTTCCACCCGCTCAGTTTCCTAGAGCAGTGGTAGAAGCTTTCACAGACTGCTGAGAAACTTGTCAGATCCTTGCAGAGCTGATAAACTTTTGTTGGTGTCTTGGAGGTTTCACCTTCATTGATGCATGGAAATGTTCTAGAGGATGAAATACTGCATCTCACAGATGAAAATTTAAAATTCTGCATGGTCTTTACAGCTTATAATGTCTAAATAGAATTTGAAAAGACAGTATTTGCACCTGGAGCCTGAAGGTAATCTAATGCTTTGAACCTGCGAACATTTATGAATGGGTGTTGTCCTGCTAGTTTTCCTTGCTGGTTGAATTCAGGCTATTCATGAGCATAAAGGTTCTCATACAGGTAACTGCTTGCAGTGTTTGAGCATCAGTCCTGCATACAGGTTTTCATTTCTGCATAATATAGAGCCAGGACAAAAATTAAGTATTTCTGATGGCTTTGTTTTCTTTCTGCTTTAGGTTTTTTACTTCCAGGCAATTCTGAACATGGTTTATAGTTGCAGCCATGTCAGTGGAAGTTAAAAGAATGTAATGCCCTCATTTGTTCTTACAGAAGTCAGATTTTATGTGATGTGAGATCTGTAATGATGCTGCACATTGAAATGGAAGTGCAAGGAGATTCCTTGGGATGCAATTCCTTTACAGCTCACTACCTCTGATTGATTTGAAAGGCTGCATAACACATTATAAATGGATTTTGACCAGAGCAACATTGTGTTCTCTACTACTAAAAGCTGGATTGCTTGTACAGTGGCAGCTTTTTGCCTTGCCAGAATAACTGACCTTGGGTGTGAATCCCTATGCCAGCCTATTACAAGATCATAACATGCACAAGATTATAACATGCATAGTGGAATAAAAGAAGCTAAGTTTCTTATCAAGAAGTCCTTTCAGTAATACAGGACAGAGAGATGAATGCGGCTGTTCTAAACAGTCAGTTCAGGGGAATGGTAAAAGACAAAGAGGGCTGACCGACCACTGAGGGATTGGAAATAAGAGATATCCTTTTGGGTGGGTACCTCTGTAGTTATCATTCATTCATTCATAATTCACAGTAGGACTTCTCTCATAAAATCCTGGGAAAACTTAGACTTTATGCCAAATATCTGCGTTTTGGACAGAGATCTCACTTGCTTACTCTGGTAATAGTATAAACATTGCATGGGGGCAGGAAAAAACACAGAAACAAACAATTTCATATTGTAAAAAGGAAGTCCAAAATGTCTTGGCAGTGGCCAGCAGTTTGCCATTTACTGCCTCACATTTCCTTGCCAGCATTTAAATTAAACTGGACTAGAATCAAATCAGTTCTATCAGTACCCTGCTATAACCTTTGGTTAAACTGATAATTTTCAGCTTGTTAAAATGTTTAATCTATATCAAAACTGCATCACACTATCACTCCTTGGCACATTTGTGTGACTGGTGACTAGAACCCTACCCAGCATTATTTTCTACCACAGTTACAGAATATTAATTCCATGGTCTCTTTATGAGCCACTTGGTCCTGTCAGTTGCCTAGTGTAGAGATGAAAACATTTTTTCTTCTCCTGAGAAATGTGATTTATTAGATTATTATCCAAAGAGAATGCCATTTCAATAGTGCCAAATATGCACCAATCAAGAGAAACAGACATTCACAGGGAAAAGATCTTCACCACTACAGTCAAGCTCAATGAGTCTGCAGTTTGTGAAGTCACATTTAATTCAACTCCAAAACCTCCCTTCCAAATAGTTCAAGAAATGTCTGCTTGTATTAATTCTTTTTTTGCTCAGCATTGTCACTTGTGACACCTTTGTCAATATCCGATGGTCACACTGATTCGCAAAATAATGGCCAAAGGCCAGAAAAAAAATTCTCATAAGAATCTCTCCTACTTTCTATGACATGCTATAGTTTCATCTGTGTCTTTAGAAATTGTAATATGTTCTTAAAATAATTTTTTATTATTCTTTTTAAACTTCATGTGGAAATCAAGAGAGATTTTCACTGAATTTGTTACAAAATAAAATGAGAGTTCAGAGCAATCACAGTTTTATAAAGTAAGGAATCCCATGTGTTATTTTTATCAGTGTCAGACAGCTCATATAACCACAAGAAAGGCAAGACAAGAAACCAAATTTGTTTGTGAGACAATATTGCATCCTATGAATACAGAGAAAAATGCTAAGTAAGTTTCATTTTCTATTTGTTTCTATATTTCTGTTTCTGAGTTGCAGTCATAGAGGAACATGTGTTAATTTTATTTTAAAAAAGAAAAAGAAAAAAAGAATACTCTCAGAGCTGTAAGCTCTTTCTTAACAGAGAGGAACTGGCTGGAGAAAAGATTTCTTTTGGCTGTTGCGTGGTCTTCAGTATTACCTGACCTCAAACCACCTTCTGGAGAGGAAAGTCAAAAAAACCTTGAAAGCACATTTCTCAGCTCTCAAGAATTCAAAAATGTGTATAATATAAGAGATAATCTTGGGGTAGGAGTGAAAAGGCTGAGAGAGGGATCATACTTAATGCTAGACAGTCTTTGAAAGAAGGGTTAAATCACCTTTACTCAGCCAAAGCAGAGTGAAGAATTTGGAAAAATCATCAAAGAGTTACAAAATGTAAAATGTCAAAAATATCATCTGTATATTCCTGTGACTATACCTCCAGCTCTTTGCTGCTATTTCAGCTTCCTTGCAGCTTGCTTCTCAGCAGACAGATTGGAAGCAGATTCCAGTGTCTCTTCCTCCTCTCAGTTCTCCAGTTCAGGTGTCCTTTAACTGCTGCTTTCATACTTGATTTGGATATGTATTTACTAGGGGCATCAAGGAACTTCAGGATTTACTGAAAATTTACTGGGGAAAAGTACTTCGTTAAACAGTGGGCATGCTTTGAGTATAAACTAGACACCCTTTCATAAGGTTCTGTTGATGAACTTTATAAGAAAAGACCCTCCTAAAATATTTAACCGTGAAAAGAAAAGAAAGCAGTGTAGAAAATTCTACTTCTGCTGTGCAGATTGTACTTTTGCTGTGTGTTGTGTTTTTATCCAGCAGAAACAGGAAGATTTTATCAAAAACCATGTGCTGCTTCTTTCAGACTTCTCAATGACTGCTTGTCAAGGAGAAAATAAATCAAAGGCGAACATGACCTATTCATTATAGTATCATGCTTTCAATTTTACCATTGGGAAGGTGGATTTTTTAGATAAGTCTTGAACTGCATAGCCTACATTTTTTTGCTTATATGTCAAGCTGATCTCCAACTGAAATAATTGACATCTTGTTCTACAAAGCTGTTAACAAATTTCAGTTACTAGAATGTCTATTTAGCGAGTAGAGAGGCATTTGTGATTCTTCATATTGTGTTTGCATGAAAATTACTATTACAGTTAAATTGTAGCAGTATTGTAGCAGAACTAGAAAGTCTAGTTCTAGTCTCATTAACTCAGTTTTACTTAAAAGGGTAATAGTTTGTGATTCATTTGACCTCCCTGGAAAATATGAACAAAAAGTATAGTTCTTTTATTAAAAATGTGAAGAATGTTTTGTGCTACATACCTATTTCTGAAATATTTTGTTAGGAAGTGAAACAACAATGCAGATGGGGTAGAAAGCAGGAGTAGCCTTCAGTGGGAAGGATTTTTATCTGTTCTGCTGGTAATCAAATTTTGTTTCATTTAATCAAAAATCCCTCCGTGCTTTTGAGTTGTGGTGTATTTGGTTATATTATGCTTGTATGGCTGCATGTATGGTAAACTGAATATGATGGTAAGCATATATTTAAGTGAACCACATAATACAGGATCATATGATAAGTGCTTATACTCACTATTTTTCTTCTTTTTAAGGTACCTGATCATGGGCATCAAGGTTGTCCTGGGATCACGCTTAGAAAATAGTTCCTGTGGTATCTTTTAATGCAGGTTGCCCTTCTTCCTGGGTGCTTGCAGCCAGCTGCAGCACATGAGATATCAAGAGAATTCATAGTGTGAGGAGTTACAAGGAGTCAGCCAAGTGCACTGCTACATTTATGATTTGAGATTATCAGGAAGCTTAGACCAGATTAGCAGATGGATACAAGCAACAGGATGGTGTTGGAAAATACTGAGGAAAAGTCCTGTGAGCGAAGAGTTCACAGGAAATTCTGAAACTTCAGAGATTTCATAATCCAAAAAGGTGCTTGTTGCTGTGCCTTGGATGAGAAGGTTGTAAGTGAATAGGATGTATTTAGATATACATCGATGTATTTAGATACATCTAGGCAAAGAGCATCATCGATCAGATATCTTTATGATTTCCCGAACAGAATAGGTCCCTAGAACATAAATTTAGGTTTTGTATTTTTCTCCTTCAAATATTCACCTCAGATTTTTAATAACACATATGACATATTGAAGAGGTAAGAAACAAATTCATGATGGCAGTTTCCGAATACCTGACGACTTTTCAAAGGACAAGATTGAATTAATTACGGGCATGAAACAGTTGTGCAGCTTTCCCTATTTTTGGAAGGAAAAACTAGGAGACTAATAAAATTTAGAAGACTAATAAAGGTGATGTTCTTTTGTTATCTTTTGATGACAGGAAAGCCGCCCTTCACGGTTACCCAAGAAGAGACGACAGGGCCTGACAGTGAGGTTAATAGGGCTCTGCAAGTGAGAAAGTGGCTATGATAAATGGTGGTTCCTTTCCCACAGCGGAAGAGCAGTCCAGAAGTCTTTGGAAAAGTGAATAGAGACTGGGATAAAATGTCATGTGAAAAATATTTTGACATTAGAGGAGAGTTTTTTATATTTTGTGTTATTTTTCTCCAAAGCATGGAATGTTATTAGGATTTTTTCTTCCAGCCATATCTTGATTAGAAAAAATAATCTTTGTTCCTCTTAATTAACTTACCAACACAAGAGTAGTTAAAGATTTAGTTAAAAAAATAAAATATCTTTATGTTTCAAATAATTTAATTTGGGGTTTTTTTTTATTTAAAGATGAGGGAGAAACTGCAATTTGAATTAAAAATCAAGCAAAAACTCATGCAATCTAGATTTAAATGTATTCTAGTTGAAGAACTAGGAAGTACTTACATATTTATCTATTTCATTATGTTTCTGTAACTTCACAGTTACTGATTTTTAGTGTGTTCTGCATGTCTGTACTGTTCATACTGAAATGTTGATGCTGAAAATTTACGCAATGTTGACTTAAGTTAGTTTAGTTCATTAAATCAGAACTCTTTACCATTTTAAATTGCAGAGCTGGAACATAGGTATGAATTGTATATTCTAATTTATTAAATTAAGTGTAGTTATTTCCAAGGTCTTGAAATACAAATCATACTTGAGGACTTCCAGACCAGGCATACCTAGAAAAACAAGCTAAAATATGTATAAGCCTGTTGAGCAAAGTCAGAAAAACCCTAAACAAACTGAAGAAGTTTAAGCAAAAAATAGTAGCATAAGTCTCTTGATTTTTTTTTTCACAGTCACAGATAACTATGGGAAATTAAATAAATCTCTCAATTGTTCTGATTTCATATAGTTGTGTATCAAGGTAAAAAATAAATATAGAATCTTTTATGTCATTAAAAATAATATAGAGGTATCATTACTAAGATGAAATGCAATTAGTATTTATTATTTGTGAGGTTGTTTTGGACTTTGGCTAATAGTATTTTTTCAGTATAGAGTTATGCCTTTTCTTTTCCAGCTGTTAATTGCATTAGTTGTGTCCAAAAATTTCAGAATAATATGCCTCTGCCTATATATATGGTGAACTGAAAACTTGCAAAAGCTTAAGGGTTGTCCTTGTTAGCCCGCAAATATTATGTTGCACGAAAGTTCACACTTAAAATTTTGTTCTCAAAGGATGAATACTTCTGTTGTAACAAGAGAATTCAGGCAAAGTTGGTTATTCAAATTTATGTCACTACTACAGTGACACCAAGTAGGATCTTTTTTGTTACTTCACCTTTGAAGGAATACAGCTGTTCTAATTGCTGTAGTTGTTACCTGGTTTATAAAGCTGATTTCTTAGTATCAGAGATAGCAATGTCAATAACAGTTTGTCAGAGCAAGTTAGCATATTTACAAAGGTCCCCTGGTACTTCAGACAGTTTGATTCTTATCTGACATTAAAAAAAAGAATATCTGCCATCAAGATTCTTACCATTCTCTTCTTACCATTTCAAGCTAGCATTTTAAACAGAAAATGATTGACACTTTTCTGTTTCATTTTTTCTGTATTTCTTTCACACCTGTTTTGCACTTAAATCAAGCTAGCAGTTACCAAACACAGAATAACTTAGAACTGAGGCAATCAGTGCATCAATTATCTGTTCCTGGAACAAGTTGAGGACAGGCTGGGGATGTCATCCCTACCCAAAACTTACAAAGAAATGAGGAATAAAAGGAATGAGCAGAGTAACTGATTTTTGTTTGTGTTAGTTTTGTCAAGGAAGCATGAATTTGAATGACATCCTAGTCACGTCTGCTCTTTTGTTTATATACAGTTATGCACTAAGTTTATTCTGAAATAAATGAGGCTTTAGTTTTTCTTGCTAGTTACATTAATTTGTGGCTTTTATGTCTTTAACTAATGGTGATTATTCTTGTATTAGGTAATTCATGTCTGTGTTATAAACCAGCATTCACAAATACCTTTATTAGGTGAGCACTTCACAATCAGTAATAATGACAACCACTGTGGTCATTTATTAGGAAGTGTCATGCCACATAGTTCACTGGTTTACCTGGTACAATCTGCAAGCTTGGAAAGTGGAAGTACTAGATGTTTCTCAGCAAACAAAATGAAATTGTGATGCACTCAGTTGCAGATATAGGTTTACTGTTGCCCATGCAATAGTCACCAACAGGCAATAAACAAAGCACCAAATCTCTCTAGAAGTCTCTGGGAGTACGTTGCAGATGTACTCATCTGTGTTTGAAGTTGAAAAAGATGAACCAGACATTTTCCCTTCTTTCTCATCACTCAGGACAAAATTCATCTTTACCTCCCCTCTTGCAATCGGGTTGTGATGAAACTTACTACTATAATTTGTCCTGCCTACAATTTTTAATTATTTTATTTATACATTAAATTTTTATTTCAAAAGAAATCATTTTAATTTGCTCTAACAGTAAATCAGGAGTAGAAATGTCACTAATTTTTTAATTTTATTTTCTTCTAAAGGTCTATTGAGTAGAGGGCTACAGATCATTCAGCCCTCTCATTCAAACTCTCATTCATGGCTTGAGGACAAGGTCACCATACAGTCAAAGGCTCCAGTACCTACAGCTCAAACTGGATCCAAGGGAAACTCCCAGTTGAGGAATTGTTTGGCTTGAGTACTGCAAGCAGACATACTGCATGAACACCTTGGACAATGGGAAGCTAAGAGTGTTGATTCTCCAGGATTAGACAGTTCTCAAAAATGTATGTCAGAAATGTGCTTGAAATACTGCTTAGATTTTGTTAAAATGGTGTTTTCTCAACACCATTTCACATAATTTCTGACCAGACCTAAATCATAGTGGCAAATATAGTGTTTGGCAGGCTTTTGCTGCAGGAGAACATTTGAGCTTGACACCTAACTGTAGCCATCTCTGCTCACAAACAGCTGATCGCACCATAAAACTGACTGTGGATGGAATATTACTGTGAATAAATCTATTCATGTGTACTGCTAAACAATATTAGGATTATGAGAAAGGGAAAAAAGTCTCTCCTTTCCAATCAGCAGAGCTATTATTTAAGTCAAATCATATTTTTAAGACATAAATGTCAGTTAAAGGAAGCATAATGTTGTGGTTTTGCTTTAAAAAACCTGATGGCACAGTTTACCCTGAACACTATGTTGGTTCAGAAAAGATTTGTCAATGGGTAAAAAAGGAAGTTGTGCAGATGTGTACATGGCTGTGGATGTTGTTACTTTGTAGACATCAAAGAAGGTCATGATCGTTAGAGTGGAATAGCCCCTTAGGTGATTTGTGCCACATCCATGAGGACTTTGAAGATGACTTCTTTGTTTCTTATGTATTCAGTGAAGTATCAATTATAACCATTAAAGTGGGTTATATCTGTTTATGTGATTTTTAAAAGGAAAGTGGTGGAAGTATGCTGTAGATAGCTTTTGCATACTCAGGTTAACGCTGATCTCAGCATAAGTTCTAAAGTACTTCTTACAGAAGTCTTTTGTTTATTTGTTGTCACTGGTATTGTCCCATAGGTACAGGAGAAGTGAACCTTCTGAAGAACATGGATGAGCTAGGAAATGAAGGGTTCTTCCTGCATCCCTTTTCCAACGACTTTTATTAAACATGTCTAGAAGTCTAGCATTTTGGGTGAAAAGCTATGATCCTCTCAGTCTGATTCTTTCGAGGAACAGGCCTGGGAAAAAAAGTATAATTTAAAATCAATGTATATACAGTTTCTTCATTTCTACATTATTTTTACTGATTTAGTTGAGACTGGATATTCAAAATTTAGGGATATTCAATATATAGGGATATTTTGAATATCCCTATATTCGACAGTTGCTTCACTGGGAAGGTTATGATCTGTTGTGACTCCTGAACGAACATTTCCTAAATTAATAGGAATTAGAGAAAAAGGAAGGAAAACATGTATGAGATGCAGTAAAAGGTCAGATTTTTATTTTTTTTTCTTAATTTAATCCTACCAACTTTTGTTGCCGTATGTGCATATCCATCCCAAAAGGTTCTCTCTGTCTTTGTCTTTCAGCCCTCTGCAGTGGATCAGAGGACTAGATTGGTTACCTTTGTCTATTTAGTTGATGATGTATTCCCTGACTGCATAATTAAGATAGGGATTCCTCGAATGGAAATTTTCTTTGGTCACAGAAATCGTGTCCCGGGAAAATAAGTCTTCTTTATGATTACATCATCAGTTTCTCTCAGTGTTTTGTTCCAATGTTTCCTTTGATCACATTATGGTTGCTAAGGTATAATATTCTAAATATATGTCTTTGAGTTTAAAAGGGCGATTTTACAAGCCAATGTTTAAACAATATCCTAGAAACCAGTTCATAGAATTGATCAATGAAGGTGTTTTTTTCCATAGCTGAGAAGCTGACTATAGATATCGATGCTTGAATTTTTGAAGGGGCTGTTCTAATAGTGGAGTGTTGTGTTAATAATTCAGCAGTAAAGGATTTCAATACTATTTGTGATTTCGTTTCCTCGCCCAACCCTTGACCTGTGTTTTGGTCTTCACATCACAGTCAGTTGTTTGAATCTAAATATCTATTTAATATGTACAACATACATAAGTGATAAATCCCACTCCCGGAAAGAAATTGTCTTACTTGAGTAATGACTACATCAAATCGCAAGCTCTCAGCACTCAGAATTAAGGATGAATGTAGTTGTTCAGCTTCTCCATAGAGAGCTGTTTTCCAAATTTCTAAGTGGTTGGTTAGTGTTATTTGCTCTCATATTTACAAGCAAATTTAATGTAATTACCAGATATTTCATGTCAGGAAATAGGAAACAATTTTCCTCCAGGCAGATGGGTGGAGATCATTAGGGAAGTGACTGCATTCACTTTGGGATAACAAATTCTCTGCACTACAGCAATGCAATGTATTACTGGCAACCTTCCTATCTCCTGCTCTTTTTCTTATACCTCAAGGCGTGTGGAGCTTTGTATAGTAGTCTTAAATGTGTCATATTTTAGAGGTGTTTCATGCCTGTATTGTACAGAAGATAATAGGGTAGATGTTCTGGAGAATGTTTTTGAGTTTAGTCCCTGTTGCATTGTTTCCCACAGTTGCAGGAGACTAGATCTGATGACTGACACAGTCCCTTCAAGCCCTGAGTTTATGTCTTGAGGCATTAAGGAATTTAGGCATAGAAAATAGGAATACCTCGGTACAGCTTCTGCCTACGCAACATGCAAGAATACAGATATAGGATTTTAATGGACCTTTATATCTCATGGAATGTGAACTTCAGTATCATTTAAAACTGCATGGTTTCAATCCTGCATCTCTTGAAGGCAGTGTTGCTACCTTTTCATGTTGAGATTTCAAAATATTTTTCAAAGGAAAACAATTTTGTGGTGTTAGTTTTCCTGCTAATGTTTTAAGCTGCTGTAACAAAATAAAAATGAGCATTTTTAGATTCCAGAAATCTAACCATTTTAAACATAGATGGTAAGGTATGAGGCACGTCTCTGATTGTTCTAGAGAATTTTTATACACAACAAAACTAGAGCTAAGGTAAAAAGAGAGTTTTAGGGCACTGAATAGTAATATTTAGAGAGCAGGAGATATTAGAAAGTAGAAGATGTCATAATTCTGTACCTGTATTTCCCAACATGACATCCCAGGAAAGACTCTGTACAGTAACTCTTGCAGGGTTTCATAGTGTTTAAGAGCATAAACCCACACTGACAATATATAATTATGAATGTAAGTATTTAACACTTGGAGTGAAACATCTGAACTACTTTTTAACAAAATCAATATTACGTCTGAATGAGCTTTCTCTTTCGCTTTAACAATGAGGTTCGTTCACAAAAATTAAAACAAAAGAATTTATACTTTGGAAGTTTTGCAGAAACTGCCTGCAGGCCTAAATAAAATTGCGATTTGTTGAGACAAAAGGAGGGAGAAAAAATGCAATCGGCTGTCTGTTTTGGCAACTGAAACCTGAGCTGTTTTATTCAAGACCAGTCAGCCTCACCTCCATCCCTGGAAAGATGATGGAACAGCTCATTCTGGGCGTCATCTCAAGGCATGTGGAGGAAAAGAAGGCCATCAGAAGTACTCAGCATGGATTCAACAAGGGGAAATCATGTCTGACTAATCTGATCGCCTTCTCTGATGGTGTGACTGGATGGATGGATGAGGGGAGAGCGGTAGATGTGGTCTCCCTTGACTTCAGCAAGGCGTTTGACACGGTCTCCCACAGAATCTCCATATGGAAGCTTAGTAAGAGTGGGTTAGATGAATGGACAGTGAGGTGGATAGAGAACTGGTAGAAAGATAGAGCTCAGAGGGTTGTGATTAGGGGCGCAGAGCCTAGTTGGAGATCAGTGACAAGTGGTGTTCCCCAGGGGTCAGTACTGGGCCCATTCCTCTTCAATATATTCATCAATGACCTGGATGAGGGGATAGAGTGCA
>VXBO01002200.1:0-41491 GCA_013400135.1 Rhinoptilus africanus | reverse complement strand
ACTTAATGAGATCTGAGGCAACCCCCACACAGATCCTTCTTAAAAGCAATGTCCTAGGCAATCAAGGGGGCTGCTCAGGAGAGGGAGTTAGCATAAGCCTACGTTCAGTTCACTTAGGTCTAAAGATAGGAGGGCTTTCTACCTTACTCTGATTAAGGAGCAACATTAGGGGCAATTAGGGTAGAATACAACTAGGAACCAGAAAAGTACTCTTTAGGTTTCTTTTTGTGTCCTCCCCAGCAAGAATAACATTTTGTTTGAGAAGAGCCTCAGAATCTTTTAAAGGTTATAAGGTTACTATAAGTTTCTGTAGATTCTTTAAATAGGAAATTATTTTAAAGTTATTTTTCCACTTCCAAAACTGTAGCGAACATTATTCTAATCCATGGGTGACAGTACGCAAAGAAAATATTTTTATTGTCTTATAGAATATTTATACCTTTTGCTAATTATTTTTACTGCATACTCTTGGCTAGTTTTCTTGTGTAAGCACTTTCGACAAATCGAAAAACTTCCTTCTCCCAATGGTTTCTCTTTCAGATCCAGTTCATAATGATGATAAAATGGAGAGTCCTGTTAGGAAACTGTCTGTATTTAGTTCTGCAGAATACTTTTAGTATACACAGTCAAAGACAAAGAGTAAAGTTTGTGAGAATTTTTCATCTACATTTAAAATTATAAAAGAGCTCTCTTTTTGATAAAATACAATCTTAACCTCTATTTAATAAAATGTGCATAAACTTTATTCTAACAATTAAACAGTAAATCTTATGTTACATTAAACAAACATAATCACTAAATAAATCATTACTACTACAATAGCTTAAGATACAAATTATTCAGACAAACAGAATCAAAGATGGCTGTACATACATTTATCCACAGAACTATGTGCTCATTTGAAGACATCACAATAGCATGTGTTCTTATAGGGCTTCACAGAACTTTTGGGCAAATACATCATAGAAGGAATTATGACATAATTAAAGGAGCCTCAAAAATATCTACAATGGGTGGCTGAATAAGAACTATCAAGAGTCAAATTACTCTTACTACTATACTTCAGTCTTCTGGAAAACTACACAGTCATCTCATTTTTCAGATTAAACTTCAACCACTTCTTAATAGTATCACATGCAAATTACACGCTTGGATCATCTGAGGAGCCATTTCAGAGAGCAGATAAATGAATAATAACTACTTTGTAATCTGTAGCCTAGCTTGTGATTGCTGCTTTGAAAATTATATGCAGTTCCCAGTTAACCAAATTAATTCAATTGTTGATATTATTATTACCTTCATCATAGCACTTCTGGCAATAGTTGTAGCTCCAGGTCGCTCATCCCCCATATAAAACTGAAGAGGATCTACTGTAGCTGCATTGCGTTTAAACAAAATAGAAGGTGCAACGAAAGAATATCCCTATGAAATTAAGACATCAGGAAAGGGCATGACTTGAAATTGTTGCACACAAACTATCATATTGCATACAAAACATGAGAAGTTTCAGAAGGATTTTTCAAAGAAATCAGAATTTTTACAACATAATACAGAAACTGTAACTGGCTCATTGATGGGTAGATGTTACTCTGTTCAATGTGAACAGGTATCTACCTGGAATTAGTTATATGATTCTCCACAGTTATAGATACAGCAATAATAATACAAAAATGCTGGTAAATAATGCTAAAAATCTGCTCAGATCCAATTATTTTGCAATAGTGATAAAGAATCATACATCAAGCTTCACAGAACACCTTTAAGTTAAGGCATGAAATAGTTTTTATGTTGCGATGTAAGCATCAAACCATTTTAAATGGCAAAACAAAACAAGTTTCATACTAATGATTTGCCCGGTTTGGGTACTGTAGCAACAGCTGTGACTACCACTGCAGGATGAATCAGATTGTATTACCACATGCGCAAATTGCTTGCTACAGTCTTGCTACGAATCTAACAACTTCCAAAATACGATGTTATATTCCCTTACACTTAAGCTTTAAGCCGCTCAAAAACAGCCAATAAAAAACCAACAAAGCATAAGGAGGAGGAGAAGAGAAAGCAGTTTGAACAGCTGTTCACCTCTGCAGCTTTGGTACCAAGTACAAGGGTGCACATGAGCCGTGTCTGACCATTTGACATCCAGACTGTGCAGTCCAAGAAGGGATTATTCTTTAACAGCACGGAGGAGATGGTAAGGAAAGCTTTGTAACTGATCTGTATATAGTAATCTAGTAATCAGAGCACTCCTACAAGATGTGGAAGACCTACTTTCAGCTCTGCAGTTAGCTTCCCACTTCCTCAACTACAGCATAATGTGGACGTGGGCAAACTACACTGCTGTTGTTGAAGCTGTAAGACCAAGTTGATGGAGTCAAGATGACAAGACTCATAAGGTATGAAGAATCGACAAAAGACAGACTGACTTTAGTCCAGCAGGTAGGACATTCAGCTGGGAATGGAGAGACATGGAATTTTATGTTTGCAGTAAGGACTATGTTCACCTTTCTCCTTTTGCAATTGCTGAACAAATAGCCCTCAGAATTGGGCTTGGAAATTATATAGTTAGTTGGCAATAACTCAGAAGGCAGGAAAAAAAAGGCTAGCTATACACGTGGAATTGTTCAATAAATGACTTTTTAAAAATTAATTTGAATTCTTAAAATACCTGAAATATTCTTTCTGAAGTCTGAGGGGTTGCTGCAGGAGAGTATGTTGGATCCATTTCTGTAAACTCTTCTGCAAAATTACTGACATCCAACTCATCTCTGATAACAGGTTTAAATGGAGCTGATACTTTTTTGGCAGCTAAATCATCCCAATTGATATTCTAAACCAAAAAAAGGAAAATAAGTTTGGATCAAATGAAAATTTAACAGAAACAGACACTGGAAAGAGAGATTTGTCCAGAAACAAACAGTCCTAATTCCATTTGCTATTTTCCACAGGTAGATGAAAGACATACAAACTATGCCCTACTAATTCGCTTAGGTAAAGGCAGTACCATATTTATTTGTAAGTAGACAGAATCCAGTTTTTAAATAAAAATTTTAAAAAAATCATCACAAAGAAATTTAACAGTGGAGATAAGCAATTAGTGTGACAGACTAAGCTTCCTCATCTACTTAGAGGAAACAACACATATTTTTGCAGTATCTTCAACTTTTCATTGATGATTTCTGTGCTTAATTACTAATCTCAGCTTCCAGAGTTCTGACAGCATAGTAACTCTGGTTTCTTACTTAAGTGTATGGCTAGAAGTAGGAAGCACAGATACACTAGTTAGGAGAAAATGGCCCTATTACTGTAAAGGAGTGGAACTGAAATGAAGTCAGATTAGACAGTGTTGTATGAAGAAAATAATGTATCTTCCAAAACAAACAATGAATAAAGGAAGTTTAACTCTACTTTGTCAGACTCTTTTAAGAGGAAAGAAATGCAGAAGGAATGAGAATAAATTCAGAAGCTCAAAAGCCAAGACATTGCCCATGCTGAATGGTATGATAATTACACTGAAAGTATTTATTTGAAAGGTTTTATTTATACTACTAACTTTAAATACTCCAAACACTTCAGAAGCACCGGAAATACATACTTAGATTTTTCAAAGAAAGCACACAAACAATTTTAACTGCAATGGATGGAACAGTACAGATGTTGTATGCAAATCTGTTTTTCGTCATTTTTTGAAACCAAATGTTACTGCACTGAAATCTGAATAGAATTAAAATCTACTAAACCAGACTACAGATTTAATTAGACAAAGGAAAACACAGAAGAAGCATTTATGACTACTGGTAAATTTTATCAACATTAAAATTTTACTAATAATGATAGCAGCTAACTTTCTTTAAAAAAAACTGCAATGCAAAACATATAACAATTTTTTCTATTAAACCTTCTGTTTTAAGTAGTGCCTCTATTGTCTGCTTCAAGTAACTGTTAGAAACAGACAGACTCTATTAATTATCTACCATGCCCTTCTTGTAGTATGCACAAAATCCATATACATAAGCACACGGATATTCTTACTAACTTCAATGCAATTATTCACGCAATTAACATGCCTCTAAGCTATTCTGTTAACAAAACAACAGAATTTCTTTAGACTTGGATTTCAAAGGCACTAGCGTAGAATAAGTGGTATCTGGGGAGTTTTGTTGTTTATTTTACCTGGAAAAAGGGATGCTGTTTGATTTCATCAGCATCAGTGGGACCACAGCCCAACCTCTTCTTGGGGTCTTTCATCAAAAGACGTTGAATTATATCCTTAGACAGTGCACTCATTTCTTGTGGATAAGGTGGTTCACTTTTTAATATTCTCCTGTAAAATAGACAAAATAACAATGATTTGGTAACCACTTAATGTGTTGAGAGTCAAATCAAAGAGTTACTGTAATAATGGTAGCGTTGAACATTTCACTTAAACTTCTACTGTATCCAAAGACAGGAGGATGACAAATGTGAAACCAACTTCTTTTTTTTCTTTTAAATAAAGAAAGGTTTGGGGAAATGTGGACATGAAGTGTGACATCTGAGGAGATAAATAATGTAACTTACTCCACAAAAGAAAAACAATTCTCATTTCATACATAATGAGCTTACTATTACTACTCAAAAGAAATCTCATAGCTACAACTGACAGCTTCAAAAAACATCAACCTGATGCCTAACAGCAAAAAACCCAAACCAGTTCCAATGTTAAAAATTATTAGAAAATAGAAAGAAAAAAACCACACTCGGGCCATTTGAGGTTTGCCTGCATCTTGTATATTGTGTGCTCATGCTCTACTCTCACAAGGAGGTACTATAACTGGAAAAGTTTTAGAGAAAAGTAACAAGATTATTCAGAAACTGAGAATTTGTTTCATAGGAAGACCTACAAAAAAGGCTAGGACTATCCAGCTTAGTGAAAAGGGGACTTAACAGGACTAGGCCTAGCGTTCCCCTCAAAACGACAAACAGTAAAGAGAAGGTGGTTAGGGACCTTACTGTTTCTTTCTATACAAGAACTAGAAGCCACCAAATAAAGCTAGAGGAAGCTCAAAATCTTGGAAGCCTAAGTAGAATCACATTTCAATACCTATCTTTTATATGTGTAGCTCCCACAGTTTTATATGAAGAGGAAGGGAAATTTTCCTTCAGTTACTACAAATGTAGATATAGAAGCTAAGGAATCTGAAGGAAAATTGAGAATGCGCACACAGACAACACATACCAAAGACACTTCAACAGGTTTAAAAAGACACACCCACAAAACTTTTTAGTATACAGAATCACAGAATGGTTGAGGTTGAAAGAGACCTTTGGAGGTCATCTTATCCAACCACCTTTATGCAAGCATAGTCACCTACAGCCAGTTGCCCACGGCCATGTCCAGAAGTCTTTTAAATATCTCCAAGGAGGGAGACTCCACCACTTCCATGGGTGGCCTGTGCCAGTGCTCAGTCACCTCACAGTAAAAAAGTGTTTCCTGATGTTCAGAGGCAGCCTCCTGCGTTTCAGTTTGTGCCCATTGCCTCTGGTCCCATCACTGGGCACTGCTGAAAAGAATTTGGCTCCCTCTTCTTTCAGCCTCCCTACAGGCATTTATATACATTGATGAGATTCCCCTGAGCCTTCCCTTCTCCAGGTGGAACAGTCCCAGCTCACTCAGCCTTTCCTCGTATGCTTCAGTATCTTAACCTTCTCAGTAGCCCATTGCTGGACTACCTCCAGTATCATAGAATCATAGAATCATAGGGTTGGAAGGGACCTCGAAAGATCATCTAGTCCAACCCCCCTGCCAGAGCAGGGTCACCTAGAGCACATCACCCAGGAACGCGTCCAGGCGGGTTTTGAATGTCTCCAGTGAAGGAGACTCCACAACCTCTCTGGGCAGCCTGTTCCAGTGCTCTGTCACTCTCACAGTAAAAAAATTCTTCCTGATATTCCTCTTGAATCTCCTATGCTCCAATTTACATCCATTACTCCTTGTCCTATCACTGGTCATCACTGAAAACAACTTCACTCCATCTTCCTGACACTCCCCCTTTACGTATTTGAAGACATTGATGAGGTCACCCCTCAGTCTCCTTTTCTCCAGACTAAAGAGACCCAGCTCCCTGGTACTGGCTCCCAGTATGTCCATGTCTCTCTTGTACTGCGGAGACCAGAACTGGACTCAGTACTCCAAGCATGGCCTCACCACTGCTGAGTAGAGAGGAAGCATCACCCGCCTCAACCTGCTGACGCTTTGTCTAATGCAGACCAGGATGCTGTTTGCTGCCCTTGACACAAAGGCATATTGCTGGCCTGTGTAGAACTTGGTGTCTATATATGTATATATGCACACTCTCACGATACACAGAGGAGGGCTTAGAGTGCCTCTGCTAAACACAGACTGAAGGAATTTGAAGCTATGACAGACTATGAGGCTGAAATTATATGAGGTTGTGGCAGCACTACAATTGCATTTGTTGTCTGTCTCTGATAGAGCTTAAGTTTATCACTGCAGGACATTTCTAAATCTTGTTTAAGGTTTCTGATGACATATCCTTAGACTCAGCTATCCCATGGGAAATTTTTTATCTTGAAATAAGTAACTTCTTGGATTGCTCCAAAAATAGATGCAAACAGATTGTCCTAAATAATCTTGTCCTGCCAGTGTGGAAGGACAAAAACAAGTTCAATATGCACATATCCCAGGGGCTGTTTCTAATGACGTGGTATTCAATTTCAAGCAAACAAAAACAAAAAGCAAGTTAACCTCTTAGTTTAAGTAACAGTGAAATGAGGTAGGAAAATACAGTCTGAGTTTTAAGACGGATTGTATCTTTAAGTGATGTACGGATGATCTGCCAATAAAGGTCTAAACCCCAGCCACTCTGCTAGCAGAAGTAACAGCAACCATAAGCCTTGTCTTCAACTTCTGGACATATTTCACTTTACAGAAACGGAGAAGAAAGCACAATATTGCCAAATGATTTCCTAATTAGGGATGTTAATACCAAATTTAAACATTTCTAAAACAAGAGGATTCTTGCACTGTAGGACTGGTGGAGAAGTAAAGATTCAGCCTATTCAGAAATCATCCAGTTTCAGAAAGGGGAAGCGGATCAGGAAGTTAGAAAACCTTCCTGTTTCAGACAGAAGACAGGACATCTTGATAGCAAAATTGCTTGATTTACAGGAGGGCCAACAAAATCTACAATGTTGTCTTAGCTTGAAATCACTTCAGTTAAAGGAGTCCAAGAAAATGTATTTCTCAACCTTTCTCACAACAGAATCAGAAAGGTATATAACAAAGATCCTGGAAAGAGACAAGTTCTCTTTGGGCTCTCAGAAGGGGAAAAAGCCCCCCAAATCAGTATTTTTTTAAATTGATTTCTAAAGCAACGGGGTTGAGAGTGCGTGATGTCCTTAGAATCCAGAAGAGAACTTCTAGAGCATTTTCCTGTCTGCAAAGATGGCCAAATCAGATAAAAATTTGCAAATGCTCTCTGAAAACAGATGCTGAATTGGAATGATTGGTAACACGGGTAACAAAGAGAACAAACGAACACAATTTCTCCATGCAGCCTCAGAAGATCAGCATCTGTAGTAGTGATGATAACAGTGAGTGCTAGCAATAAGATTCTTGCCCTTGTCCCAGGCTTCTGACGCAAATACAAACATTCACGTAAGAAAAAGAGAGTGGAACAAATATAAGCAATGGAAAGTCTTTTATAGAACCCTGCACTGCAAAGTTACCAGAAAATTCTTAGCCAAAAGAAACACTCCTGCAGTAACAACACTAGTAAGTCTCATCCTTCTGATCGCAAATTTCCAGTCACATATTGCCTATCTTCAGTTAGCATGAGAACTGCAATCAGGTGTACCATTGATATGGTAACTGGGCAGAGTCCCAGCTGAAGTTGAGACAGGTTTATATAGGTTTATAGAACTTTTTGTATTACTTGACATTCTGCTCTTTGGGTAGAAACCACTCCTTAAATTCTTGGGGGAAGGAATCCCCTACGAAGATTGTATCTGTCAAAAAAATTAGCATACATATTTTGCCAGTAATAGTTCGGCATAACATTGTATTTTGCCTAATGGAAAACTTCTATGTCAATAGCATCAGTAATTCCTGCCTTTTCCCAACATGACTGTTTTAAATTATTTCTTTTTATAGGCAGAATTAACAACAAAGTGCTATTTAGCTAAGTGAAAAGCAAGCTATAATTATATTGAGGGATATCTTCCCTCTGTTGACCCTCCTAGAGCCCACTGTGTAGAAGGCAGCATTGTGCCATGCTTTATAAGCAGACACCATGTAAGCTGCATTTATACATGCCAGTGGCATTCATTCAGAAATACTTTTGAGGTTGATTGATACTATAAAATATTAATGATGCTCTGGAGTAGTTCTCAAAACCACACTACAGAAGTAGTGAAGAACAAAGCTAATATCTTCAGAAGTTCCAGGAACTACTTACAGTTATCGTGGAACTGAAGTATGTGAAGCTGTATACGCTCTATTTAGGATGGAAAGCAAGCTGACAGAAAAGACCGACCATATGGGACCAAGATGTGAGAGCACAGAAATTGGTGAAGTCTAATCAAGTAGCTTGATCAAGTAAAGAAAGTCTGGCATCATTAGCACAAGACTGGTGAATTGTTGTACTGAAAGGTAAGTCACTCAAGGCTATAACAGTAGCCCATAAAGTGTTCGGAAGAAGGGAGCTGCACATGTCAAAGTCCTTCCCCGGATTTCTTTGCTTCTGAAAGAAGCTATGGTCTTTAGCATCAACCATCCTTTCCTTTTCTGAATCACCTCCATTCTCTTGTACTGGACCATATGTTTATGTGGTCCAGTAACAGTGACAGAAGTAAGGAGGAAGAATTAAGTACCCCAAGTGGCAACTGTGGTCAAAGGTGCTGAAGGATTACTCTGCTGTATTTGCTGCTTCTCCCAGTCTAGTACAACCCGTCTGAGCTGGGATGACCTGAGATTACCCCCGCTGATGACAGCACTCTGGCTGTACTGAAAACACTGAGAGAAACCATCCCTTGCATAGGTCAAGGAGGTTATTACACTGAAGTCCTGAATCATTTCCATCTTACCCTTCTCTATGGCAGACTATGTGGAGCTAGGAGCTAACCCCGTTGGTGGTGCTTTGCAGGAACTTAAGCTTTGATGAGTTTCTCCCATAAATACTACAGACCCAGAGCATAAAAGATAATGCGAAGGACGTGCTAATGATAAGGAGGAGAAGGAGATGCTTAATCTTCAGTGAGTGGAGGATACAGTAAGGAAACATCACCTTGACCTTTAGATGCTCCTCTTTATCAATATCTTCAGAGTCACGCCTGGGTAACTGCTGAGCCTGACAAATCAGCCAAGGAACTTGCTGATTTTGTTATGAAAAATTCACAGAGTTGCCACCACTGATCTATGCTAGCTTTTAGTTTAAAAATTACAGACTGATCACAGGTTTCTTACCTGTTCTTTACCAAAGCAGCAGAGATGGGAAATGCGTTTGCTGGCTGAATAAAACATCCTTCTTCAGAAGGCATAGTATTTTAAACCAATCAGAAATGCCAAAACTATGTGCCAAAGGCTTATACTACAATGTCACTCTAAAGAGAATTTTAAGAGGATTCTGACCTTGCTCACTCCAGGGTGATAGCCTTAGGGACTTAAGTAGGAATGTCCTTGCAATGCTCAAGAAAAGCCTTATAAAGGCAAACAGTGTCATTGGGAGTTTTCCAACACAGACAGCAGATTATGCCCAGTGGTTAAGATAAAATGAAAGGGGAAAATATGCTGTTAGCCAGAAGCTGAAAGATATTTTCTTTATTTTTTATTTTAATTAACTCCAGAAACAGCTAAACCAGTCAAAATTCTGATGCATTGCATAGCCGAGGAAACCCAATTTATGTCAAAGAATATGAAAACATCTATTGACAACAGGACCAATTTAGCAATTTGACTTACTGATCTATTTGACCAGTTTATCATTAGATTGACTAATCTGTAAACTATATTGTAAAAATTACTATTAAATATATCCATGGAGCGATCGTTTTGAGAAGTAAAGCATAAGCTATGGAAAACTAACTGAAGATGGGGTGTTTGAATAAACTAATGCCAATTCATTATTGCAAACCACAATTACTTAACTTGTTTAAAATAGTAACAGTGAGGAAAAAAAACAATTGCAAGGAAGGAGGACAAAAAAGTTTAGGAAGCGGTAACCTAATGGTGCCAACCAAAGAAAGGTTTTATAGACAGAGCAAAAACCAAACACCAACTATTTTGGTCAAGATACAGGCATAAAGTATGTGATACTGAGATGGAAGCCACCTTTCACCCGCCGCTGTGATTAGCCTGAAAGAAAATGCTTGAACCTGACTGTGGAAGAGGTGGTAATAAAACACCAAAAGTGCAGAACCTGAAGCTATTTCTGCTTCCACCAGGTAAAAGACACAATCAGATCACGAAAAACTGAAAGGACCACCATAGCTGACCAACAAACATTAGACTACGGTAACAGTTCTAGCATTAACCTATTATCAGCGTCCTCAGAACTGTGTGAGAAGCATCACCAAAAAGATACATATCCATCCTGATGTTCAGGGAATACGAGAAAGCAATCCCAAGCTGTAAACCTGTTCAAAGACAGAGGGACAACCTTCCAAAGTAGAGTTTTCACCTTCACATTTGAGAACGACTCTACTGAATGCCCTGTCATCTCAGAACTACTAATGCCAGATTCTTCTGCTCTAGCTTTAATCAGTCAGATATGTGAGCACATCCCAGGTTCTAGGCAAGTCGGAGACTTTGGTGCAATACTTATGCCTTTCTTAAAACCATCTGCTTTACTGAAAGGTTGAGCTAATCTGTAGGCAGTCACTGGTGTGATGTGATTAACACTAAGCCTAGCATCAAATGGTTTCCTTCATGTGGCAGAGATTTTCTGACTCATTGCTGTTAGAAAAGCATCATTACATTATTGCCTATCAGTTCTTGGACTCTGGATTCCTGTCTAAGCGTGTAACTGCAGTGCATTCCAGGTAGACAGCTGTAAGATCTAAGACAAAATTCCACAAGACACCACACAAATTACAAGTCCTCTGTCCTTTTAAAGATGTAGCAATTACTGGAGTCTTCACAGGCTGAGAACAAAGAAAGGAATCCTAGTACACACCTGCTGTGCATCCTGCCAACACTTGTATCAAGAAAAGGTTTCTTGCAGAATCGTGGACAAAATATCTTAATAGCATCTAACAGATGGTCAAATTTCAGCCATCCTCCATGAAGCTTAAATAAAGTCTTACCAACTACGTCAAATAAAGAGCATAGGTTGCTATTCGCATTAGTATGCTAATATGGCATCATAAACTTCTACATATTATTTTATAGATGTATGTATGCATAAAATGGGGATAGATATCTATTCGTAACCCCAAAGCTAGTAAGTTTTTCTAAGCTACTGCACAGCAGCAAAATAATACTCCCAGAACTTTATGCTCATTTTAAATCCCTGAATGTACGGCAAGACCCTCAAAAGTCAACATCCTGCAATGGATTTCTCTGTTTTTCAAGTCTGCACTACAAATCACCCACAGTCAAACTGAAAATACTGAGTTTGTAATCAAATCCAGCTCTTGCCTATGCTTTTGCAGGATTGGTCCCATCCACAGCTCTGCAGCAACAGAAATCCCTAATTCTCAAAAATGAAAGGAAGATTTGGGAAGAAGGGAGAAGAAAGGGAAGGGGGCATCGCAGAAAAGTAGACATACTTCAATAGTCTGTGAAAATTTTTTTATCAAGTTTAATAACCCTCAACACCAAGCATGTGAACAAAAAGAATATTCAGAGACAGGGAGACAGAGACATAAGGGAAACAAGTGCAACTTAAGCTGCACTTGCCATGAAAAAGACATCCTCAGTGCTGTCAAAAATGTTATGCTGAACACAGCCTCTCATCAGAAAAAGTCAAGAAGACACAAACCACACAGTAACTATTTCTGACAGAAAAACTGAACCGTCCATTACAGAGGTGTTTCAGAACAAAACTTTGGACTCAAATTCAACAGCAGATAGGCATCGTGCCACACAAGGGAATAAAATTATCTAAAAATATCTAAGATTACTTTCCACCTAGGTAAAGCAAAAGGAGGACTTGGATTCATTTAGAAGACGACATTTTTTGTTCAACTCAGAAAAATGAAAGGCCATGGAAACTATGCTTTCAGGGCTTGTGACTGAGTAAGAGGAAACTGAATTATCCAAGTCTGCTGCACCTGGCAAGTTAAAGCATATTTAGGTTAGGGAATACAATATCTGTTTAGAATAATTTGCCATCAAGAAAGAAGTTTGTACCAACTCATATCTCTGTGCTAGTGATTTCATTACCACTGGCAACTGTAAAGAGCTGATGCAGTTATCTGTAATTCAGTTTTTCATCAATTTAGAGGAAATGAAAATAGAAAGATCAGATAGTCACAGAGAATTTGGAACCCATCTATTTATAGGTGTCAAATTACCTAGACTCTGCATCCCAATTCAAAAGAAAACTTTATAGAAAAGGCTGCAGACATAATCTAAAGAATTAACAATTTTTTTTTTTTTTAGAAAGGACATTAAGTGTACATTGCAAATGTATCCTCAGTGACAAAATTATCAAAGAAAAAAGGAAATAAAGATCATAGCCTCTAGCCAGACAGGCTCAGGATAAAGAAAGGTACTGAAAATTCAGCTTTTATTTCTTGGAAGAGCTCAGTGTACTCATGCTAGAGATAAATACAAGAAGGAGGGTATTTTTGAAAAGCCATGAACATAGTAACGAGAATTTCTAAATTTAACAAGCTATCCTTTCTTTTGGACATGCTCTCAAGAAAGTAGCTCAACAGCTTCCCAAGTAGCAGCAAACTCTACGCAGTCCCCTCCAATCTTTACAAACAGGGTTTCTTTCCATCTTCTCTAAGATGCTCTTCTGTTCCCTACTCTTCTCACCCTCTGCCTGGGCCACAGGAGCACCACCGTCTGCTGATATCTCACATATGTGCCACCTGCTCTACCCTGCCCTCAGAAAGGAAACCTCCAAACATACATCTATTGCTCCCCGAGGCAAGCAAGAACCACCATTCTCCAGAAGGTTCCACGTGACTCAGGGCAGCAGCCAGGACAGAGAAAAGAGCAATGTTCTCATATGCTCAGCCACACTCTTAAAAGGAACATAACATTCATTACATAATATCAACTGCAAACACACAAAACTCATGTCATCCATCACAGAAAGGATTCAGAAACCACGGGTCTTATGAGTACTGAAGTAACAGAAGAAAGATGAAATAAAGTCTGAAATGCAGTCATATAATTGTGACTAATGAGATTCCACCAATAAACTAGGGGCTTATCAGTTGGAAGTGGTGGAAAAGAAGAAGGAATTAGATTTATCAGTCCACCATTGGCATCAACAAGAGGAATCCAAGAAAAAAGGAAGGAATATCTTTTTCTTCAGATTTTGAATTATTACTTCCCTTAAAGAAGATACTCTTGAAACATCAAGAGGAATAAACTGTCCTTATGTAAGAAAGAACAACACAAGCTGAGTCAAGAAAAGTCTTTTTCAGGAAATAAAGATGTTCCCCAGTCTTCCTAAGTAAAGAAAATTGTAAGAATTTACCTTCAAAATTTATCAAAATAAAAGCTGAAAGACAACAGGATTGCTGTCTATAAACGTGTAGCATAAACACCAACCAGAACAAAAGCATACTGAGCAACACCACAGTAAACTTTCCACTACTGTATTTAGATCAGAAATTAGGTTATTAGCCATCAGAGGATGGATGTTAGCAACCTTGCAGTTTCTCAACTTTTAATTTAATCTTAAATTATCAGAAAGATATTAAGGAGCACATAAGGACCTTCCAAAAGGCAGGCAAATCCTGTAGAATACATATCTAAAAAGTTTACCAGTTCCTGGGGGAAAAAAACCCTGTATCTGTAAAATTCAGGTCAAGATTCTCTCTAAAAAATTTGTAACTCCTTCAGAGTTCCATTTAGTAAACATTGGGAGTCAAAATTAGCAGTTCAGACATGGCATAAGTAAGCAACCAACAAAATTTCTAACATTAAATAGGCAGAAAGAGTTAATTTAAGTTTTAACTCCATCATAATAACCAAGAGGGTGAAGTTCAGAATTTTGTTTTATTATTGGATTCCCCTCCTCACCATATTTCTTCCAGCAACTAAGTTTCCTGTTCTGGTAGAGACCTAGAAACCAACAAACAGGTCTCAACCTTCCAAGAAGTTGCCTGAATTTGTAACAGAAGTAAAATAAATTATCTAAATAATTGATGTATGTTCTGTTGTCCATTATAACTTTAAACATCAGGTGATTCAGGTGAGAGTCAGAACCATGGTAATACACCCCCATAGGAGCAAGACTATTCTTAGCATGGGGACTGAACTTAAAAGCTCATCTTGACAGCTATCACTAATTCGTGCAATTTAAGACTTCAACTTCCTGCTTCAAGAGAAATACAGTAACAGGAAATGTTCAATTTGGGGGAGATTTCAGTATTGTGTTCTGAGCAAGCTAATTGCATTGTCTTTTCAAAATGGTCCAATGCTGTTACATAGGCACTGAAAACAAACCTTCAGAGTGTAGAGATTACTGAAGGTAACAAAGCTGATAATCAGGAAAAGTTTACATGTAAAATATAAGAATGATATAGGTTATTTCATTTCCATAAGTATTATATTCATTTCTGCTCAGACATGCAAGAATGGCTAGAAAAGATCACAGTCTTTGTTTCATGTTATATGCTAATAAAATAAATATTACCTGTGTCAAATGATGGGAGTAGGGTATATCTGACCCTTTAAACCTGTAGTCTGACAGACTGATTAGCAAGCGCTGACAAAAATCTCTCTAGCTAAAGGTATATTTCATTATGTATTAAGGTTTTGAATGTGATAATTTTATATACATATTAGTTTCATATTTCATTTGAGTTCCTTTTTGACAGTAAACATGCAACAGAGTGCAATATCTACAAAGCTGTGGTTCCACTGTAGTTTAAACAAAATAGGTCTTTTGTGAAGGTCAGTTCTATTATTTCAATAACCTGCTGAGGTCAATAAAACCTATCTGCTTCCAGATGTCATTGTGTTAAACAGAACTGGAGCACCTAAAACGTTACCCTGGTAGCACTTTCTTCCTAAATTTTAGATTAAAACTCTCACGAGCATGTATTATGGCACGAGCATCGCTTTGTGAGCAAGCATTTGTACTTCACTGTTTTGAATCTTACCTGGAAATCTCTGCTTGGGAATTCTTCTCTCCATCAACTGTAAATGGTGATGCTCCAGTTAATAATTCATACATAAGAACACCAACACTCCACCAATCAACAGCCTATAGAACAACAATAATTATGCATGTTATGATACCTGAAGTAAAATTGTTAACAAACGAAGTAACAAAAGAATGCACCCAGAAAGCAACTAGTAAAGGAAGAGCCCGCCTACCAATAGAAAGGCAAACAAGTAGACAATAAAGCATAAACAACTGCAGCACTGATTGGAGGTATTTTCTATGATAAATTCATTTTGTTTTGAAATCTCTCTACTTAGCTTCATCAACTAATTTCTCACGTTGAACTCTTTCAACTGACTACTGAAGTTCCTTTTTTTTTTTTCACCCCCAGAATTCATTTTTATTTTTACCATTGTGAAGTGGTAAGAATTCTAAAATGTACTCGAAATAACAGAGGAACCTAAGCCTTGCTAAGCAGTGGAACCTGAGCNCATGTTATGATACCTGAAGTAAAATTGTTAACAAACGAAGTAACAAAAGAATGCACCCAGAAAGCAACTAGTAAAGGAAGAGCCCGCCTACCAATAGAAAGGCAAACAAGTAGACAATAAAGCATAAACAACTGCAGCACTGATTGGAGGTATTTTCTATGATAAATTCATTTTGTTTTGAAATCTCTCTACTTAGCTTCATCAACTAATTTCTCACGTTGAACTCTTTCAACTGACTACTGAAGTTCCTTTTTTTTTTTTCACCCCCAGAATTCATTTTTATTTTTACCATTGTGAAGTGGTAAGAATTCTAAAATGTACTCGAAATAACAGAGGAACCTAAGCCTTGCTAAGCAGTGGAACCTGAGCTTTTAGGAGCTTGAGAACGAAACTAAGGAACATTCAATTTAAGAGTACTGATCACAGTTAATCAGGGCACCTGAAAATGCTATGGAATTTTATATTCCCTGGTAACACAAATGATCTTTGGCTTCCCATGTACTAATTGTATTATTCATATCTCTGATATCTCATGACTTATAAAATATTTCTCTCTTTTGAAAAAAATGCTCGTATGAATAAGAAAGGAAGCAGTTTAGTCATTTCAACAAATTTAATTTAACTACGGGTGTTTGAACTTCTCAGTTTTACTCCCATGAAATTTGCAAATCAATGAAACAAGTTCTGCTTTACTTATGTTGACAATGTTAATACAATATGGGAAGATCATTAATGAAATGACAACAAATTGGCCTCATGTTTCATTTTTTTTGTTTCAAGATACACAAAATCTAATGTTTCTTAAATTCAGCCAAGAGTGTCTAGAAGAACTAGCTGAAGAAGTCTCTGTACTCGTAGTAATTATCTTTGCAAATACACCATGATCAGAGAAAATCCCAAAAGAATTTTTTTTTCTTGGCATGTGTTTTTCCAAAAGAAAAGAAGGATCTGCAGAATCAGAAATCAAACTTTAAAAAAACAAATATTGAAATATGAGAGCAAGTTTTTAGACAAACAATACAGCTATCTAGAAGAGATTACAAATCAGAAACATTGATTAATGAGAGCACAGCATACTAAAGCAATCGCATTTCCTCTTTTTTAAATAAGACCTTTAAGTTGCTAGATATGTAGTAAATACACTAAAAACCTTCTAGCACTGCATCATACGACATTGCTAATGGTGAGGCAAACAGTGTATGGTGTAAGCAATTACTGAAACTGAAAAATCACATTTATCAGCTAACATTGGGTATCAAACTGTGAAGCTATTGTAGAACACTGTATGGCTCTGCACTACATCTAATGAAAGTATCAGATAGAACCAATTAAAGATAACAGAACAGAGATTCCCCTTTAAATCAGCAACAATACTGAATTTGTAAGCACTTCAAAAGACAGAATCACAATTCAAAGTGACTGACCTATTGGAGAGCTGCTCTGAAATTGGCAAGACTAAACTAAGAAACAGAGTGCAGGGAAGAGCTTCAATTCATAAATTTGTAAAACTCCATTTTTAGTAATGACTAGGCAAGCACTATGGTAGAAAAAGATGCAGAGGTTGCAGTGGAATACAAAGTAGATGTGAGACAATGACTAAGTGAAAAGACAAAGCACATTTCATTTTGTGTTTAATACAAGAATCAGGGAATTAATCATTCTGCTGTACTTCAAACTGCCAGCTTTTAGCTGAAACACTGTGCCTGCTACAGTGCTCCCTACCTGAATGAACATACAGGCAAACTCAGACCAAGAGAGAAGCAGAAAACACAGAGAAGGAGGAGAAAGAACCTTCTCAGGCAAAGTCAGACAGACTTCAGTTAGTCAGGGAAAAGGAGATGGAGGGTTTTCCAGTGCTTAAAAAGGCTGTTGCAAGAGGAGCTGTGAGCAACTATATTCTATGACCCTCAACAGAAAGACAAGCCAAGTCAAGAGACTAAATATTTGCCAAAACTTGTCAGTATAGCGAGTAATCAGAATCATTTAGCTTGGAGTATTATAAGAATTCTTTTGGGGAGTAGGGCTTTTTTTTGTTTCAAATATCTTCTGTGAATTACGTTTGTCTTGATCTTTCCCATCAACTACTGACCATTAATTTTTGAATGACAATTGAATGACAATTCAATTTTTAATAAAACTTGAGCCTCAAGCTAAACAGAATTTTTACAATCTGAGAATTATAATATTAATACCCCACTGTTGATGTTATTTGAACATTAATATCCCTCTCTAGACTTCAAGAAAGGCAATAGATTTCCCTGATGTACAAATTAAAAAAAAAAAAAACAGAATTAGCCACAAAACAGTAAGTTTTTCACTTTGAACTAAATAGTTTGTTAATCAAAAGGAAGGGTCAGCTAATTTTTTTTGTTCTGCTCCACATTTAGAACAAATTTTGAACAGAACACAAACAAGCCTCAATACCTTTTTAAGTATGCTTTTTATATTTTCAGTTTACAATCTTATGTATCATATTGATATTTTTAAATACAGGCAATAATGCATTTTAGGACAACCTGAAATAAGGCATGTTTAAATAAGACACTATCATGTTTTACAAAAAAACCCCTCAAGCTGAACAACAGCCTTGTCTAAAGAATTAATGTCTTCTCAGTGATAAACTTAACATAGAACATACCTTATCATGTCCTGTATCTCCTCCTCTTACAATATCTGGAGCCATGTATTCTATTGTTCCACAGAAGGAATATGCTCTCTCATTCTAGTGAAAAAAAGAAAATAAAATTCATGTCAAACAATTATATTATACAAATCACATGGGACAGATATGGCTAACAGTTCCAAGATGCTGGCAGCCTTCTTCTCCAAATAGCTCAGAACTGCTAGCTAAATCATATTCCATCATACGTAGAGATGTATCACATAATGCTACAGAACATTTACAGCCTTCTACGAAAAAATAAAAAGTCATAGGTTTGTGTGGCAGTCTAAGATAAGCACACAAAGATTAACATATTGGTATTTTAAAAACTTTCCCGTAACTTTAAATGATCTATACATTTCAGAACTACCCAAGATTCCCCAAGGTAATATAGACACACATTCTGAAGGCTGCAATATCAATACTCTAGACAACAAATGAAATCTTTCCATTAAAAAGAGCAATTCATTTTAAGATGTACAATTTGACTAAATTGGATACAAGATCCTGTGGGTTCCCCATATTTAGGAATTTACTATGACCTCTAGAAAAGTAATTTTCTTTCGCAACACAGACATAGATAAAAAACACAACATTCTCTCAAGAAGAGACTTGGAGAGAGACAAGAGAGAGAGAGAGAAAGGCAGACAGACAGACAGAGTTGTAAATTTAATTTTATTCTACACACTGAAGTTATTGTCTTGATTATGTTCAAAACTAAGCTGCTTTCACAGGCACGTATAATTGTTCCCTGTTAGCGATTTACCTTTGAGGTCAACATGAGGTCATGCTGTACCTTGCTAATGACGAAAGCACATGTGTTTGGGCCATGCAAGACTGTTCCTCCCTTATCCTTCAAGCTTCTAGCATTTTGGGGAGAGATCCTGATAGGTCCTTTAAAGAAGAGTGTTCAAAAAAGCAAATATTTCAAAAGTCAGGTTTTACATTTGAAGATTCAGCTTTGGAATTTAAAACAGGTGCTATATAAAAGAATGTACTACACTAATGAGAGGAAGCTTCCAGAGGTAGAAACAGTGCTCAGTGCTACCCTGAGGCATAAAAATTAAACAGTCCAACAGCATATTATTAAACTATATTTATTAAAGTTCATATACTGTGACTGGTTTTCTGGGGTAAAATTATGAGTTCAAAATAGCTATAGGCCTCATTTTGTTCAAATATTAACTTGAAATACTAACTTCTGAGACAAAAACCATAAAATAATAAATTTTTCATGGTTCCANTTCAAAACTAAGCTGCTTTCACAGGCACGTATAATTGTTCCCTGTTAGCGATTTCCCTTTGAGGTCAACATGAGGTCATGCTGTACCTTGCTAATGACGAAAGCACATGTGTTTGGGCCATGCAAGACTGTTCCTCCCTTATCCTTCAAGCTTCTAGCATTTTGGGGAGAGATCCTGATAGGTCCTTTAAAGAAGAGTGTTCAAAAAAGCAAATATTTCAAAAGTCAGGTTTTACATTTGAAGATTCAGCTTTGGAATTTAAAACAGGTGCTATATAAAAGAATGTACTACACTAATGAGAGGAAGCTTCCAGAGGTAGAAACAGTACTCAGTGCTACCCTGAGGCATAAAAATTAAACAGTCCAACAGCATATTATTAAACTATATTTATTAAAGTTCATATACTGTGACTGGTTTTCTGGGGTAAAATTATGAGTTCAAAATAGCTATAGGCCTCATTTTGTTCAAATATTAACTTGAAATACTAACTTCTGAGACAAAAACCATAAAATAATAAATTTTTCATGGTTCCATTTTCTTTTGACACAACTATTGTTCCTCTTTGATTATCTTTTCCAGTATATGTTATCTAAAAGAAAAATAGTGTGATAAAAAGCAAACCCCCCCCAAAATTTCAGAAATTCCTAGCCCTCCATCCTGGCATATGCCACTCTAAAGCTATCCATATATCCCTTTGCTCTTTTTTCCTTCAGTTGAGAGGGAGGGAGAAGGGAAGACGGGTAAGAAGGAAAAGGAAGGGAAGTGAAAAATACAAAATGAAACTGTTCTTCATTTGCTACCTCTCCAAAGAACAAAGATAATGCAGCCAAGCTGAGATTTACGGAAGCAATTTATAATACTAATATATCAAAAGAAATGGGTGAAAACTTATTATTTAGTTAGCTGCAAATTCAGCAAATTATCTGCAAAATTATGTCTTTTTTGTCTCCACATTGTGTAATAAAGCTGAGATAAAAGATACTACAGTGACAAGAAACAGACTGGGGAATTGTAGAGGAACTTATACAGTGGTACAGCAGAACCCTTATGATCTCAGGTACCTTTTCCTGGTGAGAAGGCCCATAAAAAACATTTCAAAACATGCACAATTATTAGTAATAGCTTTTTTGAGGAACAATTACAATCCTTAATAAACATAATTGGTGGTTCTGATTTTCAATTATATTTACGTTTTACCTTTTACAATCATTTTAGCTTTTAATATGAAAGATGAACTTTCTGAAACAGTATTTGAAAATTAATTTTATATCATTCCTGAATTCATGTCTGAGGTATATATTGTCCCTTGCAAAATTCAGGGTTTAACCCCCCCAAAATAATTTTGGAAGTTTAAAAAATTGGNTGGAGCCATGTATTCTATTGTTCCACAGAAGGAATATGCTCTCTCATTCTAGTGAAAAAAAGAAAATAAAATTCATGTCAAACAATTATATTATACAAATCACATGGGACAGATATGGCTAACAGTTCCAAGATGCTGGCAGCCTTCTTCTCCAAATAGCTCAGAACTGCTAGCTAAATCATATTCCATCATACGTAGAGATGTATCACATAATGCTACAGAACATTTACAGCCTTCTACGAAAAAATAAAAAGTCATAGGTTTGTGTGGCAGTCTAAGATAAGCACACAAAGATTAACATATTGGTATTTTAAAAACTTTCCCGTAACTTTAAATGATCTATACATTTCAGAACTACCCAAGATTCCCCAAGGTAATATAGACACACATTCTGAAGGCTGCAATATCAATACTCTAGACAACAAATGAAATCTTTCCATTAAAAAGAGCAATTCATTTTAAGATGTACAATTTGACTAAATTGGATACAAGATCCTGTGGGTTCCCCATATTTAGGAATTTACTATGACCTCTAGAAAAGTAATTTTCTTTCGCAACACAGACATAGATAAAAAACACAACATTCTCTCAAGAAGAGACTTGGAGAGAGACAAGAGAGAGAGAGAGAAAGGCAGACAGACAGACAGAGTTGTAAATTTAATTTTATTCTACACACTGAAGTTATTGTCTTGATTATGTTCAAAACTAAGCTGCTTTCACAGGCACGTATAATTGTTCCCTGTTAGCGATTTACCTTTGAGGTCAACATGAGGTCATGCTGTACCTTGCTAATGACGAAAGCACATGTGTTTGGGCCATGCAAGACTGTTCCTCCCTTATCCTTCAAGCTTCTAGCATTTTGGGGAGAGATCCTGATAGGTCCTTTAAAGAAGAGTGTTCAAAAAAGCAAATATTTCAAAAGTCAGGTTTTACATTTGAAGATTCAGCTTTGGAATTTAAAACAGGTGCTATATAAAAGAATGTACTACACTAATGAGAGGAAGCTTCCAGAGGTAGAAACAGTACTCAGTGCTACCCTGAGGCATAAAAATTAAACAGTCCAACAGCATATTATTAAACTATATTTATTAAAGTTCATATACTGTGACTGGTTTTCTGGGGTAAAATTATGAGTTCAAAATAGCTATAGGCCTCATTTTGTTCAAATATTAACTTGAAATACTAACTTCTGAGACAAAAACCATAAAATAATAAATTTTTCATGGTTCCATTTTCTTTTGACACAACTATTGTTCCTCTTTGATTATCTTTTCCAGTATATGTTATCTAAAAGAAAAATAGTGTGATAAAAAGCAAACCCCCCCCCAAAATTTCAGAAATTCCTAGCCCTCCATCCTGGCATATGCCACTCTAAAGCTATCCATATATCCCTTTGCTCTTTTTTCCTTCAGTTGAGAGGGAGGGAGAAGGGAAGACGGGTAAGAAGGAAAAGGAAGGGAAGTGAAAAATACAAAATGAAACTGTTCTTCATTTGCTACCTCTCCAAAGAACAAAGATAATGCAGCCAAGCTGAGATTTACGGAAGCAATTTATAATACTAATATATCAAAAGAAATGGGTGAAACATTATTTAGTTAGCTGCAAATTCAGCAAATTATCTGCAAAATTATGTCTTTTTTGTCTCCACATTGTGTAATAAAGCTGGGCTAAAAGATACTACAGTGACAAGAAACAGACTGGGGAATTGTAGAGGAACTTATACAGTGGTACAGCAGAACCCTTATGATCTCAGGTACCTTTTCCTGGTGAGAAGGCCCATAAAAAACATTTCAAAACATGCACAATTATTAGTAATAGCTTTTTTGAGGAACAATTACAATCCTTAATAAACATAATTGGTGGTTCTGATTTTCAATTATATTTACGTTTTACCTTTTACAATCATTTTAGCTTTTAATATGAAAGATGAACTTTCTGAAACAGTATTT
Source organism: Rhinoptilus africanus (assembly GCA_013400135.1). Classification (NCBI taxonomy): domain Eukaryota; kingdom Metazoa; phylum Chordata; class Aves; order Charadriiformes; family Glareolidae; genus Rhinoptilus; species Rhinoptilus africanus. The sequence goes on along the minus strand of VXBO01002200.1, from coordinate 18,486 downwards.
GAAAATTAATTTTATATCATTCCTGAATTCATGTCTGAGGTATATATTGTCCCTTGCAAAATTCAGGGTTTAACCCCCCCAAAATAATTTTGGAAGTTTAAAAAATTGGTATTGTATCATTTAAAATAATTTCTTATAATTAAATTTCAATATGAAAACTCATATTGTCAGTCACAAACAGGCATTTATAAATTGAAAACACTCTGGGATATGGTTAAACTCTGGGAAGTTTATAGAACCCCCAACTTCTCATCCACATAGGTAAGTACTTGTATCCTTTAGCTCTTACTTCCTTTTCAGTTTATAAGTGGTCTGCTGCTGAAATTCAAGGCTGAAAAGAGCCAAGAAGAACAAAGCAGATGATTATCACAAGCAGAGTTCTTAGCAAGAAATTTAGTAAATTGGAACGCAGCATTACGTAGGGTAAAAAAATGGGCACACTGAGCATTTTCTTCGTAACCAACACTGATTTGCCATTATATATACTAGTGTCACATTCCATACTCCCTGTTGGAACCAGTTTACGACTGTTATAGAGTGACCATTACGAAAAAACACACTGATATCAACAATTTATAGTTTCTTACTTAACCACACAAAAAACCTCAGAGGACCACAGCACTGCCCACAACGTTAATAAAACCAACTGTCTGAAAGCAAAGCATTCTGACTTGACTGAAAATTGACACAGTATTTGCCTTCATAAGATGTTGTGGCAAGACCTGACTTCAGGCAGTCACAAAGTTTGGATACTTCTTTGTCAGACACCTCCGATTATGTTGTGCTTTATTGAAATTACAAGTCCCACCAACTACACCTAGCTGTTACTTACAGAACACTGTTTATATAGTATTACATTTCACTAGGAGCACTTATGTAAATCTGTCAGTTAAACATGCCTCTTATAGGGAGTCACTAATAGTCTTTATTATTATGCATCATACGTCGGCTTAAAACCATTTTCAAATAACGTTACCTCTAATAACAATTTCCTTCTTTGTCTTGTTCTGGGCTCTGCAGTACAAGACAGACAAGGACATGCTGGAGATAGCCCAGCAAAGGGCCACCAAGATGATTAAGGGCCTGGAGCAGATGAAGAAAGGCTGAGAGAGCTGGGACTGTTCCACACGGAGAAGGGAAAGCTCAGGGGGATCTCAGCAACATGTACAAATACCTGAAGGGAGGGTTCAAAGAAGAGGGAGCCAGGCTCTTTTCAGCGGTGCCCAATTAGCCCAGTGACAGGACCAGAGGCAATGGGCACAAACTGAAACGCAGGAGGCTGCCACCGAACATCAGGAAACACTTTTTTACTGTGAGGTGACTGAGCACTGGCACAGGCCACCCATGGAAGTGGTGGAGTCTCCCTCCTTGGAGACATTCAAAAGGCTTCCGGACATGGCCGTGGGCAACTGGCTCTAAGTGACTAGGCTTGCGTAAAGGTGGTTGGATAAGATGACCTCCAGAGGTCTCTTTCAACCTCAATCATTCTGTGATTCCATGACAAAAAGTCACTGTAGGTTGTATTCCACCATTCATTTGTGAAATCACATTTCATTCACAAATTAAGTATGCAGTCCTGCCAGAAATTTCAAAAAACACAACCAAACCCCATTTTGCATTTTGCCTCTCCCCCAAAATTTACATTTCATTCAACTTTATAATATGAATCCAAACTCCAGAATCCACATGATTAATAATTCCGTGTTATGAGATGTAAAACGAGAAAGGAAGTTATTATACAACAACTGAGCTTGGATTACCTACAGGTAAATTCTCACTGAACATGCATATCTTGCAAATATTCAAACTTAAGAATTTTTTGCATAAAGCAGAATGCTTGTTTTCTTCCCTCACTTGGCATACATGCCTTAAACATTTTGGTTCCCTCTTCTGAGTTGCGGAACAGCAAGCAGCTAGACACTAACACAAAGAAACAGAAGTATGGCTAACCCGTCTTTAATAACTGAATATAACAATATTGTCCTTGTCCTTGCAAGGGTATCATTATGTTTGCTCCCAATCAGCAGTGCTTCAATGTTTATCTGGAGATAGTCTTCAGTCTTCCAGCACACAACAGCTGGTTTTGATTTCTGTTTCCTTCTTTACCAAGTTGAACATCATTCCTGAATGTTCATGCAACAGCATAGTTTTTAGTGAAGGTATCCAAAGTGGCTACTTCAAACCTGTTAGCTGCATAACTGTGCAACAACTTTTCATGAAACTGCTGATACAAAGAGAATTTTATTTGAGTTCTTGATCAGTGAATGTGGACAGGTTCACCTGGACAGACAGGCAGTTCACCTTGTTAAACCATCCTCTGTTAAATTATAAAACCAAGTTATACAGCCATAACACTTAATCTTCAAGATGAGCTACACATTGACACTGTGGATGTGGCTATATGTATTACCAAATTGTTTCTAATAAATAAATACTCTAGCACTACACATAGGGTAGACTTCTAACTTTTCCCACTCCACTTAACGGCAATATAAAAAAAGATGGTGCACTGCCCTCTTTCCGAGTTCCTTGCAATCATTCTGACTGATCCCAGCGAAACGAACTGCTTTAACCTGCCAGGGCACTTTCAGTGCCCTGCAGCTGCTTCTTCAGATCATCTGTTTTAGCAACCCATCTTCATTTTCCCTCACCAAGGGCATAATTTGTCACTACTGTAACACAAGGATATGCCCTTGAGAGTACACGTCCCAGTCTATAGCAATGCAAGTTCAGTTTAGCAACATATGCAACGGTAGCTCAGTTATTCTCTTAACTGTTCAACAGGTCGTAACAGGGTACGTGGGACAAGAACTGTAATTTCAGTGTGAATCACGGGAATTAAATGGGACTTCAGGAGAGCCAAGTAATCACACGTGCACAATACGGTCCTAAAAGACTCAGCTCTAGTGGGCCAAACCGCCTTTTGGCAGCCAACTGTTTGGACAAAGGGCCACTCCATTATGCCTGATTTATGAACAGAACATGCTGGAAGGATGGTGTTAGGGCCACAAAAAACTCACACAGCCCAGATGCACTGAAAACGTCTGTTTCAATGTCCTAACACATCCAAAAGGGCATGGGAACCGAGCAAAGAAATAGAAACAACAGATTCAGGACAGGTGTTTCCCTACACCTGGTGGATGAAGGCCTACATTATTTTATCACACGCACCCAAAGATCCACATCCAAGAAAAAACCTGTCACTTAATACTTGGCTGAAGGCATCTTCAGCTAGGAGGACACATCTAGACACTGTCTGAATGTAAACTACTCTTCATAAAGAAAAAAAAGTATTCTTAGAGCAGAGAACAAGATCCCAAGGCACTATTCCACAGTTTTACAACTCCTTCAAAAAGCAGAGAACATCATTAGTCCAGGGACTCAAAAAAATCACATTAACCATACCCTCTGGTATCCGAGATCGGAATAATTGGAAAGTGCACCTTTGACTGTCATGCTTACTTATAGCATGGCAGACAAGGCATCCAAGTCATCCTGAATGAAAGTACAGAAAACAGCTTTTGGAGCTCCAAAGCTGCCCCAGAGCAAAAGAAGATGACATACATTGAAAGGTTCAAGACTCAAGCAGGCAAGGGCTGATGTGTTGAGTACATCCTGAGTCAACAATATTACCAGTATTTTGCTGCTAAGTACTGAAGAAAATAAGATTTCTGTTTAGAGGGAGGGTTCAAAGAAGAGGGAGCAACTACTACAGGTAATTACATCAAGAAACATACAATCTGTGCAAACATTAAGCACAAACACACCCATCTGTTGCCAAATTAGCTGTTTGTATAAAAGACAGAGTGAGCAAACTGGAGTATGTCATTTGACTATTGGAAAAATAGGAACAAAAACATGAACAAAGAAAAAGATCAAAGGAAGTCTTAAGAATACACAAGATTTTGTTTCAGAGGCTTCCGGAACAAAACAAAAGCACATCAAAGCAAAGCACCCAAAAACATGAAAGAAGACTACAGAAGTGTGAATGCTGAAAAGGGTGAGTTGAGATAAAGCTAGCGAACAGCATACTAACATAGGTAAAACAAAACAAAACAAAAAAAACCCACAGTGCAAAGAAACAGATGCTCGCTCTAGAGTATCTGGCTCAGACTGAGGCATTGTGCTGAGTTTGGCTGAGACAGTGTTAATTTTCTTCACAGTAGCTATTATGGGGCTGCATTTTGGACTTGTGCTGAAAACAGTGTTGGTAATACAGGGATGTTTTAGTTAGACTAAGGGAATGATATCCACATATTGTATCAAAGGATGGGAAGAGGGGTGGCAGTTTATAAGGATGTGTTGGATAGTGTGAGACCTGAGCATGATGCAAATGTTACTGAACAAGGGGTGGGGAACGTCATGGCTTTGGCTGAGTAAGTTTTCTTTATAGTAGCTACTATGGGGTTGTTTTGGATGGGTGCTGAAAACAGCGTTGACAATACAGAGATGTTTTAGTTATTGCTGAACAGCACTTACACGGAGTCAAGGGCTTTTCTGCTTCTCACAACACCCCACCAGCAAGTAGGCTGGGGGGTACACAAGAAGCTGGGAGGTGACACAGCTGGGACAGCTGACCCCAACTGACCAAACGGATATTCCATACCATATGCTCAGCATATAAACTTAGGGGAAAAGAAAGGACGGGGGATGTTCAGAATGATGGCATTTGTCTTCCCAAGTAACCGTTGTACGTGATAGAGCCCTGCTTTCCTGGAAATGGCTGAACACCTGCCTGGCAATGGGAAGTGGTGAATGCATTCCTTATTTTGCTTTGTTTGCCTGCACAGTTTTTGCTTTAGTTATTAAACTGTCTTTATCTGAACCCACAAGTTTTCTCACTCTTCCGCTTCTCTCACCCATCCTGCCATGGGGGCAGTGATCAAGTGGCTGTGTGGTGTTTAGCTGCCTGCTGGTTTAAACCACAACAGGCATATTCCAAGTACAATCTTCCATACATGTGCACCAAGCCTAAGGAGACACCTATTTGCCATACAAATACTGCTTTGGGAAAATGCTTCAGAACTTGAGCATTTGTGATTTTTATCTCCAAAGTGTGAATGTAGATATGGAAAGCACTCAAGTGTCTTAACACAGTCATTCTGCCATTTGAAGACATATTATTAAACATTTATATATATGGCCTTTAAAGTACTTCTTCAACTTGACAAGTTGCATTCAGACAACACATCACTACTCAGAGACTTAGGTCTGACAATCCTACGGCTTATTTTAGTCACAACAGTTTTAGTACAAACATATTTTAGCCAGAGAATTAACCAAGTATTCAGTGAAGTCATTCTTTTCAGCATTCACAATTTGGACCCACTTCTCTACATGAAAGGTCACCTTTGAAACGGAACACGCTGCTTCTGTTCTCCAACTACTTAATGCAGAAATACTTTGTTCTTAACTGAGCTGGACTACTACCCTGACACATTCTGAATATTCAGACCATAAAATTTGACTTCTTAAATGTATTCTGCAGCTTTTAAAAAAGAGAAAATAAATAAAACCAAAGCTACTGTCCTTTAAATGTTCTTTAATAGTGCATGTGCTGTCCAATAGAAGTGACAGTAGGATATGGTCGAAAGGCTTGGTTAAACCCTAGAGTACATAATTTCTAGTGTAAGAATTTCAAGAAATGGAAACTACACAGTATTAGGGAAAGGGCACTTCTCAGCTACTAAACTGGCTTGGACTTTAATTTCCTTGCATTCTGTATTCATATAAAATATTCTAGGAACATAATCTAATAGCTTAAGAATTACTCCTGTAGTGTATTTTATATTTAAAAAATGACAGCAAACCCAAAACCTAGAAACATTAAGTGCTGTTGGGCCAAAGGAGACAAAGACAGCCTCTAGAGTTGGAGAGTCAAGAGCCGCAGTCTGTGATAGCATGCATTTAATCCGTCAGCAAAAACTCTGCTACTGAGTAGCATGTAGTGATGCAGAGGAAGAGGGTGCAACGAACAGAAGGGAACGAGGTAGCCAGACAGAAGCTCACTGAAGGCATTCAGGGCTGCTCTCAGCACTGACTCTCCCCAAGTCCGCTGAAAAATTCCCCAGTCCAGACACAAATAATTTACTGGTTCTTGTCACATTTTTTGTTATGGAGAAGTAACAGAATTACCATTCATGTTTTGGCAGGGTTCTTCCATAGATTTCAGCAACTGCCTTAGAGGATTCCTGTGCTTGTTCATACTTGTTAGCTAGCAAGTTAAATTGCTGTACTCACTTAATCTGACCTCATCATTATGAAGGTTTCAAAATGTTATGACCTAGCAAGACAAAAGTAATGCTTAACTGTTGTTAGAGGTACTCTGAAATCACCTAGCAAGTTCAAACAAGGTTTTTAAATCCAATACAGACATGGTCTTTCTACTTAAGGTCAAGGACAATTCTTCCTTACTGCACAGGTAGTAAAATTCTCCATACTGACTTTCAGATCAAGTATACAGATGAAAAATCAAGCTCATGAAAAACATATCTTAGGACTTCTCTTTAAATAATCACTTAACAAGTATACCTCATGTGAATGTGTACACCATGTAAATCATGTGAACTACTATAAAGTTCCCCACATCTATAAAATACTCAGGGCTGCAAGTAAAAGCCACCACTCTTCCATGAAAATGCCTTTCATCTACAACAACCTGGAAGCAGTCTGCATGTAATATAGATGACAAAAAGAAAGCCAGTCTCCAAAGGTTTAAATTTTCATATCAACCTTTTGGAACAGGTAAAATTATGATCAATATACCTTCCTCTGAATTCTATTTGGCAAATAAACATTCTAGCACATGAAAATCTGGAATCTTGATTGTTATTTTTAAGTATTTACAATTCAAGTTTTCTTCTCTGATGGAGGGTAATTCATCTTATATTACCAGATGCATGGCATGTGGTAATTTCTTGGGACATAAATACGCCAAAAAAAAAAAATATGATGTCTTTGCATGGGAATAAGGCTCACACTGGGGAAGGGATCACATGGAACAGAAATGAATGGCAGACGTTAAAGTTTCTTTAACACCACAGTACTGTAATTCTTGCACAAGACAGTGCATTTCCAATTTATGTTTTATAATAAGCAAGATCCACATAGATGCTGTGCTTTTTGCTCTTGAGAAGTTCAGCCAATACGATTGCTTACTGGATACCACAAGCTACAAGGAGGAGAAACACATAGAGAAAACCTTCATCCTTCGAAGTCATTAACATTTCCTAAGCACATCAACCCATTTCTAATGAAGGAAACCAGAGGCAGTTAACCTCTCCTGCAGTGAGAGACAAAAGGCTGGAGTACAGCCCTACAAAAAGAGATATGAGAGTTCCAGTTGATGGTAAGCTCAGTATGAGTTATCAGTATGCCTATGTTGAAAACAGGGACCAACCATATGATGTGTGCATTAAGCACATTATAGCTTGTCCCACAAGATTGTCCCACTATACACATCACTGGTGCAGCCTCACCTTGAATACAGCGTGCAGTTTTAGGCTCCACTACATAAGATATAAAAACATTCGAATGTGTCCAAAGGAGGGCAAAGATGGTGAAAGGACTAGAGGGCATGATTTCTGAGGGACAGATGATGAAACTAGGTTTGTTCAGCTAACAGCAGAGGAGATGGATTGGTAACCTTATTGCTGTCTACATGCTCTCCTGATGGGGAGCAGAGAGAAAGGTGCCGATCTCTTCCCTCTGGTGTCAGGAAGCAAGGAAATGGCTTAAAGCTGCATGAGGGGAAGTTCCTATTGGATAGTAGGAAAAAAATTCTTCACTGAGAGGGTGGTCAAGCACAAGAACAAGCTCCTCATGGAAGTGGTCGTGGCTTCAAGCCTGTCAGTCTTCAAGAAAGTGTTCGGAAAATGGTCTTAGATGGGTGGTTTAACTTTTAGGTGGCCTTGTGTGGAGTCAGGAGTTGGATTCCATGATCTTTGTGGGCCCATTCCAACTCAGGATATGCTACAATTCTATGATTCAGCGAGATGGGAGCATAGCATATTTCAACTGTGCCAAGGAACATTTCCCTTATGAATGAAAACCTTTAGCTATAGAGAATGCTTCACAAGTCTTTACAAAACTAAGAAAGGGGACTTAATACAGCATATTCTTCAAGAAGATTTGGCCTTGCCAAGTATTTCTGGCATCTGCAGAAAGATTGTTCTGTATTGTGCTGGATATTGTCACAGACTGCAAGGCTATACTGGATAAATCCAGAACCGCTTGTCAAGTTCCTCAAATAACTGTTTCTTGTTTCTTTGTGTGGTATGATTATCAATATACTAACTGTACCTAAGAAAAATTCTATTTCTTTAGTAACGCTGCATACAAATTTTAAACAGGAAACTGACAGAAAAATTTCTATGACTTTTCATACACTTCTCACATGGTCTTAACTTTGTGTGGTGAAGTCTGCTCTTTCTTTTGCATCAGCTACAAGTCTAGCAGAAGAAGAGTCAGTCACATCAAACAAAAGACATACAAAAGATTCTATCGCTCTGTTTTGAAGGTTCAACAATGGCAAATGATATCCCTAATATGCTCTCATTAAGATTTTAGTTAAAAAAAAAAAAGCTGAAGAGCAAGGCTGTCCCAAAAGATATCAAGTATCTAACTTTGTATTAAAGGGCTCCTGGCACCAGTTTAAATTGAACATGCAGAAGTCCCAACACTCTTTGCAGAAATTCTTTTAATCGATACCTGGCTAGGACTGTGACACTTTACCCGGCGATGAACAAGTCATCCCAAATGAAACCTGCATGTTACACTTCCACAGAAGGTCTCAGTCAAGAAGGCACGGCAGAAAAGCAGACTCCAATTCAGAAGCAGAAACTGCAGCAAGAGGTAATAGTACTGGAAACATGCTAAATAGGAAGTGAATCCTCTTGAAAAATAATGCTAATGTGTTTTTGTGAGGTTCCTGCAATCTCTTAGTGTGCATATTTATCAGTACCAATATAATAGGAATAGCCTCAGCAACAATAATATGGCAAATGACCCCTCTGTTTTATGGTTTTACCAATTTCTCAGTTACCAATGAAGTACATTTTATACACACTAAACTGTCCCTTCTAATAATTTTAATTTATTCAATACATATTTGGAAATGGACAGAAGCATCATTCCACTATTTTTCTGAAGTCATTGAAAAAAGTAATTAGTTGAGAAATATGCAAGTTCAGACAGTAAAGGCCAGAAAGGATGTATTATGCTACTGCATTCAGAAGAAAGACTCAGATTTAAGTAGGGGTATAGGATCACCTAAAGATTTTCACAGGTTACCAAATGAAGTAATTTTCTTGTCCTTTCAACAACAACATATAATCTATTTCCTAATCTCCTCGAATGCCTGAAGTAGTAGATCATTTCTAGGTATGAAAAGATGCCAGTATTTGTACTGTGCTAGAGAAGTCTCATTGTTGCTTTTCATTTGACTAACCCAGCGAAATATGCTGGAGTAAAGCTACCTTCCTTTACTGCTTATACCTCTAAGCAAATGTTTCAAGTCCAAAGTTGTCTTTCTTCCTTTGTTAAAGGAACTTCAAAGTCAAAGTTAACTTGGTTGCATTAATTAGATCCTCTCTGGTCTCTGTCAGTAATGTAGCAAATAACATCAATAATAAAAAAAAAAAAAACACAGGAGAACTTCTGGAATACACAGGCCAGTATCATTACTGTTGCTATTTTGTACAACTGTGAGTGGATGTAATTAGAGTTCTGAAAGCCTTAACTTCAGTTTTGGCTGCAAACGTAAATAGTAAAAACTTTCCTAGAATAACCATGTCAGGGCCCTGAGCTTATCAACAGGCTCTGCAACTTCTTCCCCTAATCCTCAGCATTAAGGCATCTGTGCTTAAGACCAACATTAACACAATGGAGCTGAGTAGCCTGTATGGAACCTTGTCAGGGGCCTCCTCCACCTTCAGCTGGGAGATGAAGTTCAGGCTCTCATTCTTGTCCCTTGTGTCAGCTATGCTACAGGTATGCCTGTACTGGGCTGTGTACCTCACTGATCCTGATCCACCAGCTTAAAATCCTGACTTGACCTCAAGCCTCCCTCCTCACGACTAGCTTGTCTAATAACTGGACTGCTGTCTCAGCATGTCTTACTGCCACTAGACTTGCTCTGATCTTCTTGTTTGGCAACTGTGGGATTCCATCACTGCTCAGTGAGCGTACTGATCCATACCTGCCTTGCTGTCACCCTTAGCTCCCAGCTCCCACTAACACTGGGAGTTAGCAAGCAGCCTCCCCATCCTGCTGTTCCCTGACTGACTGGTCAAGAACCACAGTTCCTCTAGAAACACATTGTAAGACTGAAGAACTTAAGCAGTTGAAGAGTTTAATAATATCACTCAGTATTTCGTACATCAGTTATCAGCAAACTGTCAATAAATTTATGGAACAAATCCTCCTAGGAGCTATCACAAGTCAAATGAAGCACATGATTGTAAAAAGCCAGCATGGATTCACCAACGGCAAATTGTGCTTGACAAACCTGATCGCCTTCTACAACAAAGTAACCTGCTCAGTTGATGTGGGGCAAGTGGTGGACATTGTCTACCTGGATTTCTTCAAGGTTTTTGATATGGTTTCCCACAGCCTCCTCCTGGAGAAACTGATGCCTTACAGTCTAAACTGCAGTGTGGTGGGAACTGGCTGACAGGTTGCACCCAGAGGGTGGTGGTAAATAGCTCCTTCTCAAACTTTTAACCTGTCACAAGTGGGATCCCCCAGGTATCGATATTGGGCTCAAAGCTTAATATCTTTATAAGTGATCTGGATGATGGGATCAAGTGTATCCTGATGATACCAAACTGAGCGGGGAAGTGAACACTTCGTAAGGGAGAGCTACCCTTAAGGAAGACCTGGATAGGCTGGAAGAGTGGTCTAACAATAACCTTATGAAGTTCAAAAAGGACAAGGTCTTGCACCTGGGAAACATAATCCATGAGTGCAGCACAGGCTGGGATCTACCCAGCTGAGGACGAGCTCTGTGGAAAGGGACCTGAGGGACAACAAGTTCAAGATGAGTGAACAGTGTGCTGCAGCGGCAAAGAAAGCCAACAGGATGCCAGCTTGCATCAACAAGGGCATCACCAGCAGAGATAAAGAAGTCCTTATCCCACGCTACTCAGCACTTGTCAGGCCACACCTGGAATGCTGTGCTCAGTTTTGACCCCCACTACACAGAAAAAGACAGGGACAGGCTGGAGAGGGTCCAGAGAAGGGCCACCAAGATGATGAAAGGACTGGGAAGCCTGCCATATGCAGAAAGGCTGAGAGAACAGGGTTTTTTCAGCCTTGAGAAAAGAAAGCTTAGGGGACACCTTATCACCATGTTCCACTATTTAAAGGGTGGCTACAAAGAAGATGAAGACACCTTTTTTACAAGGAGTCACATGGAAAAGATGAGGGACAATGGGTACATGTTAGTCCTGGGGAGATTCTGATTGGACACAAGAGAAAAAATTTTTACAGTGAGAGCAATTGGCCATTGGAATCATGTCACTAGGGAAGTGGTGGATCTGCCAACATTGGGCACTTTTAAGATTCAGCTGGGCAGGGTGCTGTGCCATCTTCTCTAGATCATGCTTTTGCCAAGAAAAGTTGTACCAGATGATCCTTGAGGTCACTTCCAACCTGGTAATCTATGATGCTATGTTAACAACTAAATAAGCCATTAAGAGTTCTCTTGGTAAATTCAATGAGAAAACCAAGATCATAGGATAAATCAAAAGATCACTGTCATAAATGGAAATTTACTTGCAACGCTGTAGAGGGCACATAGCAGAGGTGTTACTAACCAGATGACCTGTTGAAAGGACTTTGCATTTCAGGAAAATCACAAGTAAAGAATGAAAAGACTGAATTCCATGCAGAAACAAGCCTTGTACCTTCAGTGAACCTTAGAGGTCATCCTATCCAAAAGTCACTTTATTGATATTTACCTCAAAAATAAAAATGCACCAAGAAAAAAAACTGTTTCCACAGAAATAAGATCTGTCTCAATTTAGGAAGGCATATGAAAATTGACAGAAAAGCCCCTCTCATGATTCAAAGATATGATATAGATGTAAAATGAAAAACAAAAATCCTATTCCAAAGAAGTACATGCCAGACTGACTGGTTCCTTCTTTTTTCTCACATTTCTTTTATTTATTTTTAATTCTTTTGGAAGCCATTTTGGTCATAATGCTCAGACACAACACTGGGTAAAGCAGCTGCCCATATCTGAAAGATCTCTCTGGTGTAGACCCAAAGCTTCACCCAAAGATCTCTCAGCTGTAGACTGTTGCTTCTGTAGCTGTAACTTCTATTCGGGACCAAAACTATGATCTCTGTAGGAGCCATAGGAGGAAGAACAAAGACAGGAAAAACGCTGAGTAGTACACTAGTTAGGACTGCTCTGCTGCATTCAAGAAAGTCATAATGAAGACTGTAGTTTGAAAATAAGGGTTTAGACTAGACCCAAGAATGGTTGCAATATGGCAGATCAAAGGTCCACTAGTTTGAAATGTCATCTCTAGAAGAATTAATAAAAAATACATTTATAATGTCATCTGAAATTAATTAAAAATCCTGTCCTGTTGTCTGTTCCTACTTGAAGCAGTTAGTTAAGTCAAAATACCATGTTGGTTACTATACATCATGCCAAAGCCAGACACACCAATGACTTCTGCTTCCAAAACAGACACGCAATCAGGCTACTGAATTTGTCAAGGAATAATGTGATTTGCCTGTCAGCAGCTGCCATGAGAACAGGCACTTAAAAAGGAGGTCAAGAACAGCTAAACCTGGTACTGCATGCCAGACAAGAAACCTGCGACCTCTACAGCTGTGGCCCAAAACATAACTCAATGCAAGGCTGAGCCGTCATCTAATGTTGAGTGGAGGTTCAAGAAACCCTTTGCACAATTTTATACACACGGCTATGTTTGGTTTTGCAGTGCAACGCAACTGCAATTCTGCAAGTGATTCTTTAAACCAGTTCCTGATAATGGATTTGTAAAGCAAATAACTAAGAGAAACAAAAACAAAAGTCAGTTCTGCAGGCAAAAAAATTCAGAAACAGCACATTATTGTGTGGGAGGAATGCAAGTATGTACCACTGTCATCCCGGATGAACATTTTGTACTAGGTTCTTCTCAAAATTCCAATTTTTGGAAGACTTGTTTTCTAAAGCATCATCTTTTGATGAAAGAGAGGTAACAGCACCAAAAGAGAAAAGAATGGTATACAAAGCAAAAACTGAAAAAATCCTCTTTCTTCACAGAGAGGGAAAATTATAAGGTATAAGAGAGTACTGATTCTGGGAAGAATTCTACTAGATGCCACTGCAAGACTGCAAAAAATTATTTTAAAAAAAGAGAATGTAAATTAAAAAATGCATAGGAGATGCCAAGTAAACATTTATAGTATCAGAGAACACCAGATGCAAGAGGTAGAGGAGTAGGAGCGGATAGTTTTGCTCAAACGCAATCCATCTGGTTCTAAATTCATTTTCATATGGCCATGACTCTCTGGTCGTGTAAGCTTTCACATGTGGTTGCCCAAGTTTCACTGAAGTTAGGTATTCGCAGTAATTCAAGAAGTAAAAAAAAAAGAAAAAATTATGAGAAAAAACAGTTAATGAGGATGGCAGCATTTGCCCTCAAAAAGTTACTTTCTTCCCCTTGGAAAATCGAAATAGAATTTTTTAGAGTTGACTATCGACATTACTCTAAGAGTCAATAGAAAATACGAGGCTATTTAACACACAGATCAGTATTTCTCCCCAAAATGGGATTTATAAGTGGTATATTACAATAAGAAAACAGTATCCTTACTACAGACACTATAAGAAATCATGATCTGTCTTGCAAAAATTCTTAATGACATGTTGAGATTTTGGCATCAAAATCTGGACAGAATGTATTTTGTGCTCCAGCTTCTGCATTACTGTTCCATGCTAGGAAAGCACAATCATCTTTGTGATAAGCATTGAAAAAGGGATACCTCTTGGGTTAAGGCACAAGCAGTCACCTGATCACCAATGAACTGGTTTTGCAATTAAGTAAGTCCAGTTCAGTTATGTACCTTAAGAGCGTTTGGTACATTCTCAATATTCAATTTCAGGACACTTAACACCAACAGAAGTACACCAATTAAAGCAAAAAGGGTTTGCCATTCTTCCATTTCCTTTTCCAAAATAAGGGAAATAATGATTAATTGTCCAGACAGATACACAACCGGAGTTAACTTCTGTGGACTAACTTCACTATTTAGTTTAATCTTTCTTACTTTTTCCTCTTTGTAGAAATGTAAGTCTACTCCTTACAAATGTGCTACGTCTACATTACTGAACAATTGCTTAACTCACATATAAGCAGATATAGTAAGTCATCCGCAGTACGGACTATTCTCCGTCATCTTCACTTGAGAATGCTCAGTGTTCACAGGATGGACTATCAAATTTCCACAACCAGACATTATTACATTAATTGAACAATTATAAAGCGTCTTTCAAAGTTAAGTGCATAGCTAATCTACCAGCTCATTCAAGTGAGATGACAGTCCATACAGCATTACACAAGAGTCAAACGGTAGTCGCTTCCCTCTGTTCTGAACTACCTTTAAACTGCTCAAAGAATGTGCACAAACCTCTTCCTATCAAAATCCATAGTGGACTAACCACCTTTAACGAAATTTCCTATAAAAATCTTTTTAAATTACATAGTAATTTTTCTTTCCAGAACAAAATGTTCATTTAACCAGCTAATGAACAAAACCAAACAACAATTCAACAGTGAAAAGCATCTGACAGTTATAACTAAATTTGCAACTCTGATCAAGAGACTTTCAGATGGGAAAAAAAATAACGTATCTGAACTATTCATTCTGCACAGACAGAATTACACAGACATCCATCCAACTGACATCCAACTTAGAATTCAATCATCCCTTATACAGAATACCTACTCTCATATTCTTTATTACTAAGGCATTTGCATGCTCTCAGATATATTTTTTGAAGACTGACGGCATTCAGTATTCACTAATTTTTTTTAAACTTCATTAAACAAACACAAAAACTTCAAAACAAACAAGCTAATGGAGAAGATGCATACCAATGCAGAAGAATTGAGCATTTCACTATACTCTGGAAGAAAGTGTACTTTATGGGTTTAATTAACAAGAAATTGTTAATTGTTATGTATGGTCCAACAGAATAGATTACTACTACAGTAATTCAATGAATATGTTCAGATTTTTTTTTTTTCTAAGCTGTAAAGATCTCCATATATACTGAAGTATGATTTTTAGTTTAGCTATAGAACTAAAGGAAATGTGAGGGTGAAAAAAAAAGATTAAAAAAATGAAGTAGGGTTTTAACAATAACATTAAAATGAAGACCAGCCCTGATGACTAGGTTAAACTGACATTAACCAGATCAAA
Source organism: Rhinoptilus africanus (assembly GCA_013400135.1). Lineage (NCBI taxonomy): Eukaryota > Metazoa > Chordata > Aves > Charadriiformes > Glareolidae > Rhinoptilus > Rhinoptilus africanus. The sequence goes on along the minus strand of VXBO01002200.1, from coordinate 3,039 downwards.
ACAATTCCAACATACAAGTAGAGCTAGTAATGAGACAAAAAGGTAAGAATATGCCTAAACCACAAATCCAGAAGACAAAGGTACAACACAAGAAGTAAGATGGCAAAAAAAGCCCCCCCAACTTAGGTGTTTGGGTTTTTAAAAGCTAAACAAAATGCAAGACTCCACAGCAAAGTGACTGCACGTACGCAATGAACAAAACTGTGTTGTAGAAGTTTCAATACAAAGTCTGTCAGTCCTATCAGTGATAATTTATATTAATGTCATGTGCAAATATATTCTACATCTCTCAGCTCAGGAACTCAACTGAGATTGAACTCAATCTCAGGAACTCACCTGAGATGCATGAAAGCATAAGGCTAAAAAGCGTCTTTTTTTACCCCGATTTTCTTTGTAATTCAGTTGAGAGTTAAAAATCAGAAAGATCGGCCTTAACTTCACCACAGGGCTTAATAACGCAAATGCCATAAAACTTAATAATAAAGAGATACTATTCTTTTCCATCTCAATCTCTTGCCTAATGCCATTCTACAGTTAGGCTAGTCAAACTGTAGGTCTTCATGAGATATTACATAAAATTTGAATAGGAGAAGTCACTTCATATGTAAATACTTTGTGATACCGACCCATCCTATGTGAATATTCATTTTTATTTAACTACTTCACTCCAGTCAGGTTATTTCTTCTTTTTGCATGCAAATACAAGCATACAGACTTCATTTTAAAGGTAAAATAAAGGCAAAACCAGACTGCCATTTCACTTACACAAGACAAATTTTAGTTTTTAACAAAACAGTAGTATAAAAAGCTTTAGAGCTCTTAAACCCGCACTGCTTTCAGCTTGGATTTGTAATTCTTGTATGTTATAAGCACTTTCACATAATAATTGTAAAACAAAGAGGATACTTGACAACACACTCTTCACACTCATGATTCAGTAGCTGCATGGCAGAAATAGACAGGTTTCTGTTCTCCTAGAAGTCACATACATTTGTTTCCTTTCACTCAAACAGTGCTTCGGAAAAGCAGCTTCCCATCTCTTCATTGTTGAATAGCCAATTAATCTGCTATAGTTCTTATACCCAAGAAACAGTACATTCTTTTTATTACAAAACAACTTCTGTTAGATTCTATACTTGCTCAGGTACTTGGAAATCTTTGACAACCATCAGATTAAAGCATGAATAATGAAAATATTGAACTATGATGTTTCCTAGGATGTATCCCTAACTACAAAACTATCCAAAATTCATAAATGCATGATAAAGAATTACTTCTGATAAGAACTCTAAACATAGTACATGCTTGTAATTGCTGATAATTTTTATACATTCGTAATAACCTAAATATAATAGCTTGTTGCAGAAAATACAATCCAAAGAGGGGGATTACTAGAATAAATTCCACTTGCATAAGTACACTTTTTTAATGGAAAAGTTCTTGCAAGAAGCAGGGTGGGCCAGGGAAGAAGCCTGAAGAAAGGAGGAAAAAGGAAAGCATACCGCTCTTATTAAATTGTAAATGCTACTTTTATCTGACTTCTGCAGTTGTGCAATTTTATTTAAAAGCGCTAGCCTATGAGTATGAAAACAGATATAAAGTTATGCAGTTATACAGGCAAACTTTACCTCTCGCAAGTACATTGGTTTGGAATTGTAAGTTAAGTACCTTTTGTAATGTGAACTGTAAGTGTTCTAGTAGTAGCTGAATTGTCTACAGAAAATACAATATGAAATGTCAGTTTCTATGTGTAAATGGGTCGTTCTAATCATGTTTAGGTTCAGTAGCTAAGTTACAATGGCACACAGAGACTTCAGTCAAGTACAGACAACTTCTTAAGATTCTGAAAGCAAACAATACAATTGCAATTACTTTTTCCTTTAAAAGAAACACTAAAAACGTGCGCTTTTGGCAGGGAAGACAAATACAAAATCTGAAGGAGGATATGAGGAAAAAAACATGGATAAATGAAGAGATTTCTGAGGTAAGTACTGAAAACAGAATGGATTAGAGTCACAGGAACCAACAACAGATGATGACCAAGCAACAAAAGCAGCAAGACTGCATTGTTTAATGACTGGAGACAGAGGAATCCAATTCAGAGGGTGAGAAAAGCAGACAGGCATCTCTGATGCTTATCCAAGTCCTCCCCTTTCCTTGCACTGCTTGTAAACGATGTCCTGAAGATGAACACAGATGAGAAATAACTATATTTCCTAAACCATCTGTTTTGAGACTTAAAGAGCCTGATTCACTATGACATTTGCATCACAGCAAAGATTTCGGTTTCATTCAACTTTGGTCGAAGACTGGAGGACCGCCCCTTTTCTCTCCCATTGGTACAATAATACCATTCCATGTACTTTATTTGGTCTCTTGTGCCCAGCTTCTCTCACAACTCTAAGCAGGTTTTACACTCCCTAAGCCACATTTTACTATGATTTCTTCCTGCTGAAAAATGCATCTCTCCGTACTTCCTCTCTTGCACTGGTCTGGCCATCTGCTGCTAATCCCTTGTCATGCCAGTTGAACCTCCTCTCGGTTTCACGCTATAATTTAAGATGAATTTACTGACATTATCTGTACTATTTCCCTGTTTCAGAAAGTAGTATTTCATATCTCTTAAAATGGCACCTCCCAAATCCTACCAGACTCCATTTGAAATGCAAATATTCTAGAGGAAACTACCAGTTATCTATTTTTAGAAAACCCCTTTGCTGCTTCTAACAAAGACTTTTAGTTCTGCAGTCCTAGATTTCAGTCTCTGATACCTAAAGTGAAAGCCAAAAAATAGCCATTTTAAAATTATCTCTAAAGTAAAGTCCTGCGCAATTTTGACTCTCTGAAATCTAAAAAGCATATCTGGAGATACAACTGTACCTTAAAAATAATTAACAACTAACATCAACAGTCAGAGATCACTATGCTAGGTACTACGCACATATTTAATAAGAGATAAGCTTTTAGGATAAAAGCTTGCAATTAAGCTTATCAAAAGTGACACAAAGACATGTGAAAGAGACAAGATAATAATACATT
>VXBO01002199.1:402478-543808 GCA_013400135.1 Rhinoptilus africanus | reverse complement strand
CTTGCACATGATGCGGAGCCTGCGAATCATGTGAGCCAAAGAGAAGAAAACATTTACCTGCAGAAGTTCAGGGAGCTCTGAAGCGTCCCTTCAAACACCAGGCTTCACCTGTTTATAACTTGCCTGGATTTCGTCATGCAGCATCCATTTCCCCTCCTGCCCAAGAGGAGCTTTACTCAGTTCCTTATCCATATACCTGCTCAGACGGGCTGAAGGGAAATGAGCCGCATCCCTGTGCCAATGTGACAGAAAAGGGACTAGAGAGAGAAGATAAAGGGTACATCCATCCTCTCCAAGCCCCTGGGAGGGATGGAAAAATGGTGATCTCATACAAAAGCCTGCAGCTGGGAGAGCAGTAAGAGGTCCCGTGCTCCAAAAGAGATGCAGCCACTTGGGCTTTTTAATTTTATTTCCTAACAATAAATTCCAAGCAATGGGAAGGGTAGAGAAATAATTATGATACTCTGCACCCCAGGAGGATATCACAGAACTCTCCCCAAAGTGATTTTGCTCCTTCAGGACAGGTAATATGAATAAGATGGCCAGTTCAGTCACCAGAGGATGCGGGGCTTGGCCCCTGCCCTGCACTCGGACAGGCTTCCGTCACGGCACCCCGGCACACACCACCTCCGCAGGATGGACAGCCCGGTCAGAGCCCCCCTGTGGAAGGGGACATCCAACCCACCACAGCCCAGGAGGCCAACCCTGCATCCTTTAAAATCAAGTATGGAAGCGGGACTTTAAAGCACAGGAACAGAACAGCTAATGGCCGAGTTCCAAAACTTTTTCCGATTACTTGTTTAGTTGAGATTTCGGTATCACACCTAACATTTCCTTTACAAAGAAAGGGTCAGTTTCAGGTAAAATACATATTGGAAGTACATAATATACACCCAGAAAACAGATTTTGCCAGTGAATTCGAAATTAAAATACTTTAACTTGACAAAAGACCAAGTCGATGCATCTATATCTATGTAATCTTTGAAGAGACTGGTCCTTGTCCCAGTTATTCCCCTTTCTTTATGAACTCAGGCTATAAATACCCTAAATAATCCATTTTCTATGAACTGGATGTGAGTTTGTTATAACTATTGTTATAACGTGATATAAACGTTACTGCTTAGAGAACGACGCAGACAGTAATATACACAAAGTAAGCAGAAATGCTTCCGATCCATTAGAAAAGTCTACCTTACTCAAAGTAAAACAGTGAGAAACAATTTTTTCCACTATCTTTACTATAATCACCACAAAACTATACTGAATTTATCAAAATGAAGGACTATTTCTCACTTGGTTTTGAATTATGACATGATAAACCTGGAATAAAAAAGGAAGTCTTTTAAATTTCTACTAACTACTATATACTAAATGGATGCTAAATGATCATAATACAGTTGATGTTAATATTCATATTGCTGAAATGAAACTCGACATATTGCAAATTATATCAGAAACAACTCTTTTAACTTCCTATTTGTATTTTCTTTTCAGTTAAGACAGACTATTGGAATATCCTAAAAGACTTTTTTATTTTTCCCCAATTACGTATTTCCTGATGGTTTTTCTTTAGTTTTCTTTCCTGTGAATTTCCGTGAAGCGGCTGTAAGAGGTAACAATTACAGCAAAAATGTTTAATTACCCAACAAGCTTTTAAACAGTACCTGTGGGCACATACAGTCCTCACATGGAGTTACTTAAAAGTAAACCCACAGGAATTATTGTTAAATAATGGTACGATTATCAAAGAAAATTATTCTCTGTGAGTCATTTTACATTAATTACAATATATTATTTGAACGGTAATGTAGATGCAGTTGATTCTCAGCGCTCCTGGCAGAGTTTAATGAGCGGTCCCATTAGGAATCGTAGGCAGGAATTGGACTGAGACGGCTCTCGCACAGACTCGCTGCCTGCACCGAATCCACCCGGCGTATGCCGGAGTCTACGTCGAACTTGGCAGGAACGGACTGAAGCAATAAAACTAATGAAAATCAGTTACAAGAGGCTACAAACAGCTGTAAAATATTTAGAGAAAAACCATGGAATTGAAGACCTGACCAAATTTCAAAGTCCCGTTTTCCAGCACTCTTTAAATACCCACTCCACTTCTTAAAAAATCTCCCCAAACAATGGTTTGATGTAACAGCACAATTTAAAAATAGGAGAATTAATGCAAAAAAGCACTATTTAAATAGCATTTATAACTGATGGGAGAATATCACTTAGGCAACATTTATAAATGTATAAAGTAGAAAAGTAGCTGCTAATCTCTATGATTTTTGCTATTCCAGTAGGAAACTGGATCATGCGCATATATTTTTGAAGACAAAACCTCTCCTTCTACAGCAGTCATCATTTCAACGTGAGATTTAATAGTACACATAGCTCATATATTACTCGTGTGCAATACTGTGTTTGTATATATTGAGCTCAACTGGAGCAGCGCTGATTGCTCAGTCCTATGAATTAAACTACACAGATGGGTTTTTTTCAGAGCTTGCTGCAATTATTCACAGTACCCTTCCATTTCCTTCCCAAACTCTTCACTGATGAGTCTACCTAAGGGAGAATCACTGTAAATACGTGCAATTACACTTATTAAGATGTAAGAGCCCCAGCCTGCTGTTGTAAACCAGTGTAGCTCCACTGTTGTCTTCTGTCACTTCGCTAATATTTACAGCAGCAGAGGCTAGTCCCAGAAATTAAACCCTGGCCAGTGGCTTCTCCATTATATGAATCAGCAAGTTTACATAACCTCAAAATCCTAAACCTTACATGGTTGAACCTTATTCACTATCCCGTCATTGAGTCCTCCTGGCCAGCAGGGAATTCCAGAATTCGGAAATTATCTCTAATTCACTGTGATCAACACTCAGGGATTACAGACGGCTTTATCCTGCCCCAGGGAATTAAAGCCCAGGTTAAAGAGCTTCCTTACTGAGGAACTGCAGCTAAAATGCAAACCAGCACTAACTGTTTCTACCACAGAAGAAAAAAGCACCAGGAGCTGGAGCCAGACCTTGGAGGAGGGAACAAGAGAAAAGCCGGAAAAACAGAAGTGCAAGAAGAGAACAGAAAAAGCCAAAAAGAAGGAAGGAAAGAGAGAAAATTTTCCATTAAGATATGTCAAAAGAGCCCAAGATGTCAATGGGATTCAGGCACACGAGTTGTTCTTAAAAGGATGTGCCATAATTAGCACTCCAGTTTGACAGTGAGTGAAAACAAACACCAGCAGCTGGAGCTGCCCAGACTTCTGCGTCCCTTCATTCTCCGGGCAATATTTTAGGTTAAGAACTTTTGGGTTGGAAAAGCAAGTAAAAGACACAGAAATGGTTACATGGTGCCTCCCTGGAGTAACCTTTGGTGGAAATAGGTTCTGCAAGCATCCTGGCCGAGCTATGTCCCGTGGGCTGCAGGCGGCTGTCCCTGCTGCTGCGCCACCGCGCAGCCTGTCGGCTCTGGGGACACCCAGCACGGACCAAGGGCAGAAGGGTGAAGCTCCTCGGCTACAGCACCCAGCAAGCATCGTAACAGCAGTTTCAAACCAAAGCACTTCTTCCAATGCACTAGATATCTCATGTAAAAAAAAAAACCCAACTGCTTAGCAAAAACCACTCTCATTTCTGTGAAAAGAAACCAATTACAAGTGTTGATTATTCATATCAAAAACTTATCTTCCTTTTTTTTTACCACAGAAGCATCTTCAAAAAGTTATCTGACATAAGAGGAAAATGAAACCTGTTTTTCTTCGGTCAGATGGCTCTGAAGATCTCAACTACACTTTGACAACTTTAGGTGAGATGAAGAAACGGCATCAGGATTTTTCCATGTTAAAGGGAACTATTAACGCAAAGTTAAGCTGTCAGCATTCTAGAAGTAGGAATGGTTAAAAATTCTAGCTTTTTCTATCCAGGTTAGCCAAGGTCAGACAATTTTAGAAATTATTCTTCATAATTTTTTGGGCATGGAAACTATTTGCCAGTATTTTACAGGAAGAAAAAATTACTTCAAGTTATTCCACATGAACACGGTTCATCGCTTAGCACAGAAGTTCATAAAAGAAAGCACAGTACTTTGGTACGTAGGACCTGATCTATATAACCACAAATGCAAATTAATCTGAAAGATGAACAGCGTAACAATGCCTATTTTTGAATTCCTCTGATAAGCACGTACTAGAACTCCTCCAGGGAATACACCCAACCTTCCCTACTGTCTAAACATGTTACCTTGAAGTCTCTACTATCATCTACACATAACATACAATGACGGGTTATCCTTGTATAGTTCCACACAGCATTAGGAGCAGGACTTGGGAAGCTAGCCAGTTACCTGAGGCCAAATCCCTAGCACATTAAAAGTCTATTTTCTATTGCCCATAATGCTATTTTACGTATAAAAATGCAAAAGGAGATCCATATGGAATTAACTACATTGTTAATTTCTGTGGTTTTTTCTTTTTCTTTTCCTTTTTTTTTTTTTTGAAAGAACTAGGTCAACATTTTCCAGAATTACCCGACTTCTTTAGATGACGACAAAGGAAAAACGTTCCTGTTACGAACATTTTGGGGAGGAAAACAGTACAAAATTTATGGGAATTTTTCTCATTTGACTCTTTAGAAAAGGAAACATAGTAGAAAAACCCTCCACTATGTGGAATAATAGAGATTTTTATGTGAAATATCAGTACAGACATCTACCACTGGAGCTAATAAAGCAGTAGCAGTTATTAGGTGGGCCACTCACCAGAGGAAAATGAAGACTATATTGTGCCTTTGGGTTTCACAGCTCTGTTTTGATTTCATAAGCATGCAGAGAAATCTAGATGCTATGCGACATTTAACATACCAGCTACAAGATCCGCCTATTTGATTTTACCAGTATTGTCTTCTACATCACTTCTCTCCAAATTTTTTAGCCACTAGATGCCCAGCTACAGGGATGCCATTGCTCTCCTCTCTTCTGCTACGCCTCTGGGTGCCCCACTCTCAGCTTTCAGTCCTCCGATGAGAACCCCAAATCGGCAGCAATGCCAGAATAGATCACACCCAGTAACGCCTGTTTAATTTAGCTGCCAAACTCCACCAAGCCTCTAGCGTACATGCCGAAATCAAAGTTTACTAGAAATAAAATCTGCCCAAACCTGGACAGATCCTTCACAAATATAACAAAAGTACACACATAACAAAACTCTGAAGTCTCTCCTCGAGTGTACAAGGGGTGACAGAGCTCCTCAACCAAACCACAGGAACAAAAACCACCAACCCAACAATTAGGGGAAAAGATCATCCCCCTGTTAAATTTGTCCTGAGAAACACAAAAGTGCTGGTTTTGCTAACATAAAGAAAGCTTGAAGCAGGCAATGGTCCCAGTGGTCAAAGAGCCATAACGTATAGATATTCCTGCAGCTGAACCATTTGACAAAGAGCTGGACAACTTTAAATATAGGCAGCACTATCTAGATCGCCTGTAATTCTAAAGAGAATTTAGGACTTCAGTTTCACTTAAGGCAGCGGGCATGCTTGTGGCATCCTACCTTGTCAGTGAAGATTCAGTATTTTCAGAATTAGCTGCCTGAAAGAGACTCCACAGACTTCATTAAATTGTCACGTGGGAGGGTTAACAGGCGTTACCTTCTCAGGAGTTAACACATGGTGTTAAAAGAAAGCGCAAGGTCTGTATGAACCCCATTGTTGATCCCACATTTACGTTAATATCTTTAAATCCATCCAATTCTGTCTTTAATCTGTTTGAAATTAATATAAATGAGATATTTTAAATTTTTTTTTAAAAAAGTAAATAACTCTTTGAGTAGAAGATGGCAGGCAAATTGGCAACATGTGTGTTCATTGAACCAAAGCACCTGGTGTAGGTCATTCCCAAGAGTCCTGCCCCACTTCTTTCCAGCCCCGCTACCAGGCAAACGCTTGCTGCCTCAATAGGAGTCAAAAGCCTAGAGAGTGCAAAGAGGAACACATCATTTCCCAATATATACCTTCTTTATTACCAGCCAGACATAAAAACCACAGAGATGGTCTTAAAATGCCATAATTTATATAGTTTATAACCACAGTTTATGCATCACGGGTAGATCCCCACTTCTGCGCGCTGCTACAAACTACACATAAGTCCCTTGACAGTTTATATCCAAAATGTTCTGGGGGTGTTGGGCTTATTTTAAAGTTTATTCTATTTATTTTTCCAGCACACTGACATTCCAGCTGATAGCTCCGGAAGCGCATTCACATTCCACTCTTTCTACCCAAAATATTTGAAAGATTACAGTAAGCAGAGGAAAAGGTGGCAGATACAGGTAAGTATAGTGAGTCACATACTCACCCCAAGGGAAAGTATTGCTTACCTTCGATGAGGTAAGTAAATAATTAGCTATACTTATGGCACTTCTCTTCCAGTCTCTCAAAACAACATTACACGGGGAAGAGCTTTTGAAGACTTTAAGAAGGGAAACACTCAAAATTCATAATCTCCCTGCACAGGCAAAATATCATGCCTGCCAAAGTGAGCATCCGTACACCAGATCTTGAAGTATTAAACTGATTAATGATGGTAATGGTTTTTCTTGATAGACTGCCTCATAAATAAAATTGACAATTTTGCTAAACCCAAAGTATTTCTTTGCTCTATTTGATGAAAGTTTTCTAGAAAAAGTTTAGGGACTTTGTCTCTCTATTTATAGAGAAGCAATGGCATGAGCATGTAAGACCAGGGTCTAAAAAACCCTTCTCTTTAGAATAATCCAGTGATTTTCATTTCTTATTTAAGGAGAGGATAAGTCAGACTGTTGTATCACGACCATAAATATCTTAAATGTCAGATTATGAACCACAGTGAAATGGGCTTCATCTGGCTAAATATAGACCACTGTCTTCAAGCTAATCACCCTGTGCATGACTGATAGTCAGGGGAGTTCGAGGCATAATTAATTTTTTCATTAAAAGAGATACCTAAATAAAGTTATTTATGCCTTTAAATCTCTAATTGACTACAAAAGCGCAATAGACTATAAAGGAAATCAGTTGGATTAGCTTAGGTGAATCCTTTCCTGCTCTTCACTGTTGGAACATTTATTTTTACCCTCATCATCATCATTACAAACCTGAGGTAAATATGTAAGAAAAAACAGAACCATTTATCATTACATGCTCTTACACTAACAAAATTATCATCTTACTTGTGTACCCCTTAACACTTATTATACAAAATAATTTTATCCTCTGGATAATGGATTATAATATACAAGAAGTAGCATAACTAAGAAACCCTACTTAAAAGATCTGAGTAGTGGCAAGATCCTAATTTAACAACAGATATTAAATAGATACAATATTTCAAATAATTAGGTATTATTCATATTAAAATACAGATGATGAAAGTCCAGAGTACAATAAATATAATTTTGTTTCATGTTGTCACAAGATAAATCCATACAATAGGGCTGTCATAGGTGTTTTTTTCTCATTTTATTTTAGTTTTTACTGTCTAGTTCTCTGGAATGACTGTTCTTTGTTTAAAGGCCATTCTCATAGTGACTTACTTAAGGAAATTTTACTGAACACAAATACTCCACAATCACTTGTGGAAAGTCTAAAAATCTGTGAAAAAAGGGTGCTTTGAGGATGGAAGGAAAGTTGAGTCAAGAAAGAAATACTGGAAAGGTCCAGAAGAAAATCAAGTTATGGAGCATGGATATTAGCTGATAGGGCTTTACAAACCCAGTGCCGCCTCTTAACCTTTTGCCTTCGGTGGTTTATGGATCTCTAGGAGCTATGGAAAGCACTTTTCAGCTCCTATCAACATTTGGTACCACTGTCCCTAAAGCTGCTAAGAATTTGTAGCAATACTTGGTCTGTTTGTTACCGACTGACTTTTTGTGTAAGACCCTGGCCTTCACGCAGACTCTCTAACCTCAAGTAGCATCTCACTGGTCTGCAATATTTTGGTGTCGGCAAAGAAAATTATTTTATATACTTGCTACTTAAAAGATTTAAAAAAAAACAACCCAACAACCACCCCACCAAACTAATTAACATCAGAGCATGATTTAAGACCAAGCAAGAAACATCAAAAGACATTACAATGTTGTTTGATGCTCCTCTCTTGGCAATAAGCCTTCCCCAATTTCACAAACAGGGAAAACAAATGTTTCCAGTTACACGTATCCTCACACAGACCTTTCTCTGTTACTACATTGGTATGCCTTAGCTGCCGATTGGCGTCAAACATTTCTCAGAAATACGAGGTTCCTCCTGCAGCAATGCTTAGATCACGAGGGACGATTATGAGATGAAAACATACTCAATTCCAAAAGAGAATAAATGGATATGAATACATTCTGTATATGAATACGAATTCTGAAGAATTTCATTCCCTTATAGGTGACCACAGAACATAAAATTGTCCTCAAGGAATTAAGGTAATCGCATAAAATTTACTAGAAACTACAGACTTTAGGGGTAGTTGAAAGTCTGTGCTTCGCTCAGAGGGAAGTAAAATGAGAACTACCCCCATCATTCATATAAGCAAATGCTATCAATTAAATGAGGGCCAGCTAATTAGTGCATCCCATCCTCTCTTACCGCCCACTCTCAGCCTGGCCACCCTCCGAAGGCAGTCAGAGACCTGTGGGAACGCAGGAGCAGGACCAGGACCCTTCCTGGGCTGTTGCCTCTGAGATAAGGAGAAAGACTGGATACCACATGAAGGAGAAGCAGCATGACTGCCTTGTCAAAATTGTTCCAACAAAAAGGTAGAAATCCCATCAAAATGTTCTACGCTTCATAGCATAAAGTGGAAATCTTACACACGTCTAACATTTTGAAATGATTTCTTAGCAAACCATAGAATCATAGAATCATAGGGTTGGAAGGGACCTTAGTAGATCATCTAGTCCAACCCCCCTGCCAGAGCAGGGCCACCTTAGAGCAGGATCTTTAAAAATGATTTCTGGCTATAAAACTGGGCATAAATGAAGTGGAAAAAAATAACAATTAAGGTGGTACAGATATTTACAAAGAAACAGACGTAAATACATAACGTCTGTTACAACAGACATAAATACATTGGTGTCCCTCAAAGTCTAGAACACTAATCAAGACATTTAATAAACCTATTAAAGTGTTGTAGATTGATTTCTCAGTGCCTAGTGTCTAACCTGATATTGGATAATAGATATCTAAGACCTGGGCGTGTAATTCAACATGCAGACTTTGGTAGTAGTAAACCCTTTCTCTCTACCTGCCTGGTTGAAATCTCCATCTCACTAAACAAAACAAATGAAAAATAAAATAATAATCAGAGAAGGTAAGACTGCAACAGGCTATGCAAAAAGCAAAAGGCTTTCAAATGCATCTGAACCAGAGATGGAACCACTTGTCTGTTTCCCTCCTAATCAAAATAAAAGTTAATTATTGATAACTTCAGCACGTTAATCAGCTGCTCGAAAGAATGTTCACCAATCAAAATCAAGTGCAATTGCTTTTAAATCCTTCTGTGTGCTTGCATATCATCTTGGAATAAGAAGCAGAATTAAAGCAGCTTGCTTAGGGGAACTCCTGAGAGTTAAAAGTATGAGAGATGAAAGAATATTCTGCAAGATGCTAACACCCTCATTTTGCTTTGCTGTGCAGCTTCCTTTGTGCAGACAAGATAGCCCTAATTGATGTTTGTACAGAACACTGGTAAACTTGCCTTTGCGTATTGTATCAGGCACAGGTAAAATTAAGCCGCACGACATGAGGACAGACAAGAGATTTAAGTAGGTTTTGCATTCCAAGCTGTCTTAACTGGAAGAAAGAAGTCATTAGGAAGAAATATATTTGGAGACTCCAAATATTTCTTCGACATGATAGAACCTCTTTCCCCAAAACAAAAATTGTACAAGAAAGCCTTCCTTTCATACGCACCTTCTATTTTTGTACACACCCTCCCCGTTTTTTAAATAATACTTTGGCAAAACATACGAAAAATTCAAAAATAATTGGTTGACTTTTGGTAAAGCTTGGAAAGATAGGGAAAGTCTGGAAAAGAGAAAGCTGGGCATACGATAATGATAACTTTGTTCTCGTATACAGGGTGAGTTACTGATAGTGCACTAATTCAGTGTTTGCCTGGATTCACAATTCACAGGTTTTATGCAAGAGTTTGGATTTCTCCAGGAAGGTCAAGTCTGCAAGGTTTTTCATTCCAAAATAAAAGGACGCCAGCATGAAGCTGCAATGTACATGGTAACTGAAGCTTGCTTCGAGCAAGGTGTGACTTAGAACAATTAAGGCGTACCTGTTGCATGTCACCTCTCTGAAGAGGTGCCAACCCCAGCCAGACGAAATCTCTAACACGCTGTTGGACGCCAGGGAAGTTTCGGCATTAAGCACAGACAGTGCCATTCTCCAATTCCCTTCAGCCAGAGAGAACAGGGATGCTTGCAGGGAGGAGGCTTGCGTAACCTAAGAGCTTGTTTTCCTCTCTGCATTCCAGTGGTGAAATTTAGAGATGTCCATCAGTAAACCCTGTATGCGCTGGCATTGCATCCGCTTTTCCCACAAATGCATTAATTTGGCTCTTTGACCCTTTGTTTACTAAATCAACTAGTCTTCCAATACCTTTTTAAGGACCCCATAGGTGTTAGTGCCTCTACTTGGTTTCTACTTTTAAAAAATTCTGCTTACATATTAAAACAACAACTTGTTAGCCATTTAGATTCAACTGACTATTGGATGTCATATGCAGGAAATATTCTACATAGTGCTGTCAAAGGAAATTAATTTCTCACCTGTAGGGAAGTAAAGGCAGGGGAAAAATATGACAACTAATGGGTATAAAATAGCAGAAAATACCATTTTCTCCAAAGCACTCCACCAAAAAGCCAGCAGGGAACAGCTATGGGTACAGAAAAGTCATGTATCTTTTGAAGCATGACCATCATTTGCTTAACTAGAATAAATCACAAAACACAAGTAGATAAGCCAGCTAGGGAAGGCATATCTAAATTTCACATCACACTTCAAATTTTTTCAAAGCACCTTAGGAGTGTGAGTCGCAAATACCTGATTCTTACTTCCTTCTAGTGACCACTCTGAAACAGTTTGAGCAAAGTATTTTTGCAAGCTTCAGTGAGGTCATATCATACTGAATTAATAATATGATATAAAATATCTTTATTACCTTAAGAAACAACTACAGCTCAGGCAATTTTCTGGGGCACCTTCAGCACGGTACAAGTTGCTAATAAAGTTTCATCAGCTGGAGGGCAAGGGGTAAGAGACAAAAAGAAGAGTCCTTTTGGGAAAAGTAATTTTAAAACAATTCGTTTGGGAATAACTCATTCCTGAGTGCCTGCAATCCAGCAATGTGCCAGGCATGACCTTGGGTTTAAAGTGCATTTGAAATCCAAAGAGGAGATGGACAGAGGCTGGAGAGATTTAAGTGGCTATGGACTTGTGTGGTTTTACTGTTAGCTGGTGCGCAGCTCTGATTTAAGATGTGCTGAGCAGGCCTTTATATAAAATAATAATAAATTAGTGATGCACATGTAGATTTATGTGTCAGGAGTCCAGAGCGCAGAATGCATGCTTTATGAGTTTTATAAGTCTGTATAAATAAATATAAATGAAATCACACTGTGGGATGTCCCTGTCTTGTGTCTCTCAATAGTATCTAAATTAGATATGGTCTATTTTCAACATGTACATAAATATGCTCACAGAAACACACTAATTATCAGCCTGCAAAATCAGCTTGGGTTTTGAGAGCCAATTAAGCTCCCTGTGGGTTCATTTTTGTCAGGAAAGTCAACAGAGACAACTCAAAACATACACAGGAAGTATATCTGCTGCCTAAGATGAGATTTGTACAATTACTTTTCTGACCATAAAGACGCTTACTTCATTTCGTCTTGCTAACGTTACATTTCCCATATATGATTCATGGTGTTATGCCAAGGTCAACGAGGTCCTTGGTATTAAAAGGTTATACAAACACATCCCTGGAGTAACTAAAATGAATCAGATACGTAGCGGACAGAGTGCAGGCCTGAACTTGGAAAAGGAGGGAGTGTGAAAGCCAGAGTCCTGACATGAAAACAACAAAAAAATTCACTTTAATTTGTAACTTCATACAAAACACAAAAAAATCTCTATGACTGGGAAAGAAAATCAGCAGAAAATGTTTCCGCTGGGGGAGGAGGAGGGAGGTAAGAAGGCAAAACCCCCAATACTTGCACCTTTGATATCTGCGGACCTCTTGGCACTCTGCTTTCCCGCGCCACCCCCAAGCCCAGCACCTGCGCAGATCCCTGCCTTAGCGCCCGAGCACTGGCAAGGACTTGAGGCCGGAGCCTAGTCTCAAATGGCCATTTTGCAGTTGGTTTTCTGTCAGGCAGGCTATTCCATGGGTGAAACAAAATTAGAAGATGTAAAAGTTGCAGCCTAAGAGAGTATATCATCCCCAGAGATAAATTTCCTGGGTTTGTGGGTTTATGTAATGGTAAGGTTCTGAGCACAACTCCTCGAACGATGATCATCTGCATCTCTCTTGCCTCAGTACAGCCTTGCTGTGAATGCTAAAAATCCCTCTCCTGATACTTAATTCTGCTTTGCTGCGAATGCCTGTTCTTTCTATTACTCATCAAATAAGATTCAAAGCATAAATGGAACGAGGTGGCAGAAACTAGCTTCCAGCTCTGAATTCCTGACAGTACAAACCAAAGTCTGTAATTTATAGCGAAAAAAAAAAAATAAAACAAAGCAATGACTTCTTGTTATTGTTACCTTTACTTGAGAGGTTACAGCCAAAAACTGTCCGAATTCCAGACAGCGCAGGAACAGTCACACTTTCTCCTGCCAACTTACAGCATGTTAGGACAGGAATAGCTTTTTGTAAGAGGACAACATGGTTGAGGCTTTTTCAGAGCACCAACGTCTTAAACAATGAATTAAGAAACACTATCTATATTCACTGACAAACTGATAACCAATCGTCTGGCACGCAACCTGCCTGTTCCCAACCAGACCAACACCTATTTCCTTTGCTCTTGGTCTTGTGCTATGGATTATCTTTGCTGGAAACCCCAAGATTCCACTGCAAGTTCATTCTCCCATTTAATTTTTGCACATTCCTAGCTAAGTCAGCTCTGTTTCTCCAACATCAGTGAAAACAGTTTCTGAAATCCTAAATCCCTTTTACCAACTTTTCATCCAGTGTTCCTCCTTGCCTCCGCTTCCTTCCCACACATAATCTAGAAAATTTCTTCTAATAGAAAATATCAAAACATAATACCTTCATCTTTCCATTTTCCATCATCTTTCATATCTACAAGTCTTTCCTCTCGCATTTCTGTCCCAGCTGCAGTTTCCCTCTTCTCATCCAGCCTCTTCTTTCTCTTTTCACTCCTCTACTCACCCCCCTAGACTTACCGAACGCATCTGCTTGGGTCCTCCAAATCCACATCCATCCTGTCCCTCGGCATTTTGGGTTCTCTGACTCATTCATTCCACAGAACAAACATTTAGTTTCTACCACTCTAAAAATCGTACTCTTCACCCCCTCTGCCCCAATCTCAAGCCTCTTCCCATCTCTATGTGCAGCCTCATTCTTCCAGTTCTCATCCCAGACTGTCTCTAATTGACATTTTTCACCACAGTCTCTTTCACACACATCATCTGATATCATGTTTCTCACCAAGATTCGAACTATTTTTCCCCATATTCCAATGATGTCACCTAGCATCTATGTAGGTATGCATGCTTGTCTTCCCAAAACTTGGCTGCAGGCATCCCTTTCATTAGTTTCCTATATTTTGATCTTCTGTAAGAGTCTTGCTGCCTCTGTTTCTTTTCTCCCCTTGCAAAGTGTCTTTCAGCATGCCTAGCTATAAACATAAATACAACTACCATTTTCATACTGAATACTCAAATTTTCTCTGTTGCAGCGTTTTCCAGTCTCTTCTTCAAACTTCTTGAGCAACATTTCAAAAAATCCTTGCAGAGAGCCACCGTCAGCCCAGGAATGATGTGGATACAGCCAATGATTTACCTCCATCACTTTTCCCACTCATTGTGAACCAGAAAATTACCCTGTCGATCAAGTTTATAACTTAATCACATCTGTCTCAGGCCATTTCTGGAGTTCTTCACACTTAATGTGAGATCTAAACTTTGCAGGTTCTTTCTGCAAAACATTTCTAAAATAGATGCACTCATTATCAAAATACTCCTAACTAATCTCAGCACATACTGATGTCCTCCATCACTGACTCATTAGATGTTTTGTGTACTAAAACCAAACACACACACAGAGCAAAATCTACAACACGCTATATTGCCTCCAGCACTTGGACTTTGGAGTGTTTTTGCGAATAATCTTTATCCTGCATGTCCTATCTGCACTTCTTCAGACTCCTCACAGCTATGAAATACACACACCTACATCGAACCCCACAATTCTTACAAAATTTAGTCCGTTAACATGCTGAGGCCAGTGCATGATCTCTTTGTTGCTCTGCTGTTTTCACCTCTCTGCCTGTAGCCATTTCTTACCCCAAGTCTTGTGCTGGGATTATCACTCCTTTTGGTCAGAAACCTTATTGGCGCTCTGCCTCTGAGAAATGGGCTGGAGTCCTCAAATACAGTCCAAAGGCATTACGACTTGGTAAATAATGAAAAATTAAAGTTTCTGCCCAACTATAATATTTCAAAATGAATTAATGTGTAGTTCTCTCCTGTGTGCTAGCTATTAAAAGCCTAACCAGAATCTGCATTTCTGAGATTTTTGCAGGCCTTTAATACCTGTGTTATGTCTCTTTTTCCTACGGCAAAAATATAAAAACAAAGCAAGCATGCCACTTTTAGTGTTTCACGCTAATTAAAAACAAGCAACTTCAGCTCTCTAAGCATAAGTATCAACATTTTCAAGAGGCAAAAGTATTTCTAAAAACAGCAGAACTTCCATTTTATTGATAGAGTAATGGAAGGTAGAAAAATCAATTAGTTTCTACCAGCTAAATCACACAAGCTGAGAAACAGACCTTGAAACATAACTCTATCTGACGTGCTTTCACTTGGTGAAATCTGCAGATAGGCAGTACCCAATAAATTAAGTACGAAATACTAAAAGGGCAATGGAAAAATAATCCCTTCCATGATAAGCAAAGGTGCTGAATGTTTTGCGAGCAAGGCATTTGAAGAGCGACAAAACCTCTCCTCTTCGCTTAGACGGAGCAATCAGATGAAGAAGAAATACCTTCTTGATCTGCTGATTCCGATTGGATTCTCTGCCAATTAATATTGGTAAAACAAACTAATGAATTTTATTCTAAACCAGAGTTATTAAGAATGAAGTCCAGGTTACTGACAATATTCTCAATTAAGTTTGTGAGAGGAAAATGTAAAACTTTTGCTTGGGTGTGCTAGCTTATTATTGAAAGTATAACATTACAAGCCGTGCTTATGCTTTCCAACTACCAAGAAGCAACAGGACTTTGTAGAAATAACTGCAGTCAAGTACACTTGCAGTAGGACCTAACAAAAATATATTGATGTTTCATTTCATACCAAGGACTCCTAAATCAGGAGATACTGTATCACTGCATCCACTAGTAAATCACAGTCACCTCTAGGGTGGAAGGTACGCTGATACAGTTATTTTGCACAGGTAATATAAGTTAACGCTTTCCAGTGAAATAAGTCATCTTCCAAGACATCACTCCAGGTGAGCCCATCTGGGGGTCCTCATTGCTGACATTCACAGAGACACCTTTTGTCACAGAGCTGCCTCTCAAAGCTGCCAAAAATCAGCCCTCAACTCATGGCAAAGGGATGGTGGGCCAAAGAGAGCTCATGCCTTCATGCGAGGTGGCACCACCAGCCAGTTCCGTTCACAGAAGATGCATAAACCCCGTATGGACATGGTTCACACAGTGCTAATACCAGCAGCGCATCTCCCGAGGGAAGCTGGAGCATCCACAGCCCGGAGGAGGACCTCAGCTTCTGCCGGAGACCTGTTGGGCACGTCCCCCCTGCCCTCTCCCTCTGATTTGTGCTGTGCTTTAAAGAAAAGCCTTGAAGTTTTTCTCTTCCCGACAGATGCAGACATCGCATCGAGCACGTACCAAAACCCAACCACACCCAGCCACAGGCAACGCCGTGTAAAAGCCTCTGGCTCCCTCCTGACAGTGTCAGCAGGTGAAGCAGGCACTCGGCGCCCTGAATAAACACAGCGGGACGAGGGAGGGAATTACTGACATTTCCTGGTCTGAAAAGAGACCTCTGGAGCCTCAGCTCCTTTCCAGGTCAGACTGGCTGCCGCCACCAGCGCTGATGGGGAAAGGGAGAGCAATGATGCTCTCCTGATGGGGAGCGAGGGCCAGGGGGACAGACGGAGAGAAGGAAAAATGTATTTCTAACACCCCACAGACTTCTGGGTTAGAGAAACCTGTTAGCCCAGCCTTTCCTTTTTTTTCTTTTTTTTTTTCTTTTTTGTTGTTATTTTATTAACAGGATTAAGATGGTTATCTCGGTAAGCTGTTTTCTTCTAATTGAAAATCAACATTAGTTATGGAAGCTGGGGAGGAGAAATGGACTGAAAGGCTTGTCATTGTTCGCACATCCTGGCTGACGTACCCACCGCACGCATGCTCTCCTCTGGCTGGCGAGGCAGGCAATTAGTTTTGATCAAGTCATTTAGAAAAACTAATGAATGAAGAGAAGAACCTATTCCACCCAAATCCAATTTCTCTACTCAAAATGCAGGATTTTATAGGGCAGAAAGACAGAAATGGAGGAAAAGCGAAACGGTTTCCCTAAACTGTTTCAGATTAAGATCATGGTATTCAAAGGCTTCTCAATGTTTCTGGGAACCTTTTGACTTCAAACTGCACACCCTGATTTCCCTACCTCTGAGCATTAGCATGAAGGTGTAAAAGGAAAAATCCCGGGAGAATAACTGCAGTTCTCAGATGCAGAGATACATCTCCCTGTTCCTGGAGCTGGACTTCAAATATAATTTACTCAGCAGACACATAGTTTCTTCAAGCTAAGGAGGATGAAATGGAGACAATCTCATCATTTCAAAGTCCCCTCTTCTCCCCATTTCACTCGCAGTGGGACTCAGTCTGCTCCTCACCCTGGGGACTCGAGAAGACTGTGGCTGGGCAGGGCAGGCACCCCAGCTCACTGCGGCACTCGCCTTGCACACAATAAATTGTTTAGCAGAAATTTTTGGCAAGCTGAAGGTCCTTTCAGAACTAGTTATAACCTTTCATCTTCAAGAAAGATGTAACTCAGTGTCACCAAACTCAAACGCACAAAATGCCACAAACCATTTTCAATATATTTATCTGCTGAAGCGTTCAGATGTCATCTATGAACAGCCTGTCATTTTCAAATTCATTTTAAGGGGAGGGGGGAAGGAGCCCTGTAAAAATGCTGAACGTGTGGTAATTTACATTTTTTTCCATGTAACACACAACAGTATTCCTTAACTGTATCCTGTATTGTTACAAAGCCTGTGTTATTTTATCAGCTATTCGGGAGCATCTATGCTTCAAGAGTTATTTACAAAATTCAACTATTACAACTGAATCTCTCTGTTCATTTGAATAGGTGTCACCTTCTAAAGCCTGTTGCTAAGTCCAGAAGAAAGAATTGTGAATACGCAGGCCGCTCCACCCTTTCAAGAGATCTTTTTTTTTCCTACTTCTTGCAGCAGGGCTTAGGAAACGCATGGCACTGAGGAGAGGGGAAGCAAGCACGGCGCAGCTGCCCCACTCCACAGGGCTTGTCACAGGCAACCAGTCCCTCCATGCGCTTAACTAACTCCCTGAACTGCAGTTTCGACTGAGTACTTACCTTAAACTCACATTCTGTTTATATTACCCTAATTGTTACAGCCAGAATACGACCTTCCCAGGACTATACAGGTATGGTTTGGTTCAGGAGGGAGGAACATTTCAGTCCCGCCCAGGACATAAGGAGTCAGAGAGGGCTGGGAAGGGGCTTGCCCTGCTGCCAGACACCCTTCCTCTCCCAAGCACTCAGGATCCAGCTTCCAGACCCCTTGTTTCTTACTGCAAAGTTTTCTGAGTCTCTGGGTAACAAGGAAATGAGTGTGTGTATGAGACTGGTAGGAGAGTTTTTAACTAATGGCTTGAATAGAAAGTGTATGCACATCTTTGTACAAGAATGGTTTTGGTTCTATTTTTTTTAAACTTACTACAGGTGTGGAACCAATTCTTTTGTTTTCTTTTGTGCTGTTTTTAACATACCACCACTCTTCTGTGGTTTTTCCCCTCAGAGCTGTCTTGACTTGACAGCAAAAGTAACACAACTATTTTTTCAACAACAACGACAACAAAAAAATTATTCAATCTCCCGTACTCTTTCTCTGACCCAGTGAACCTCTTCTGTAACTTTACACCAGGAAGAGCCCTGCTCTGTGTTTCAGTCTTATTAAATGCTTTTAAGATTTTAATCATTCATTCATTGGCTGCTAAGTGAATATTATATCCCTTTCCTGTAGGCAATCAGATACCGTAGTGCTTTAATGTTAAAACTTGTTACTGCTGCATACAAAAAAGTAACAAATAGTTTCTTATTTAGTGCTGGATTGGTACCCAGAACACCACCTAACCGGCTGCAAGTATCCTAAAGGCACCTTTATTAATAGAGCTGATCCAACAATATTTGAAAACAAAATTGCAAAAGACAATGCTTATAATGAAAAAAACAGGCGCAGCTGTAAAACAATAACTAGCAGTTGTGACTTTGCATTTTCATGGGCAAATGCTAGAACTGTCTCAGGGTGGTCCAATGACATTTTTAACGGTCTTAGTGAAAAGCTCCACTACTGCTGGGATTTTTTGTTTTGCAGTTCTCCTGGTAAATATACCACTTGGTTGTGTATATTTTGGCAATTACTCTAATACACAAGAGAGAAAAAACAGTGTAGGTGCTATTCCTGATAAACATGCTGGTGCTCTGTACCTGCAAGGACGGAATTTAAGAAATTCTTGTATTCTTTCTTAGGCATCTACAGTTTGGCAACTGCTAGAGACTGGAAATTGGACTAGAGGAATCCTTAGTCTGGCTACTCTTATGCTCCTGATAAAATAACCCGATGAATTGTCAGAGCAGCTGTGCACACCTCACCGCATGGTGGTACCTTACCAGCTGCTGGAGACTGCTGCTCCTCTCCCAACCAGGCATTCCTGACTATTCCCACCACCGCATTCCCCCCAGCCCTCTCCCGTCACAAGCACTTGTGTGCGTCAGAACCAGGGAAATGGAAATCCAGTTTATTTTTGCTAGGCTCTTTTTTTTAGCTGAACTCCTCACTACATATCACCATGAAGGCATACAAATGTACACGCACCTACAGAGCAGGGGGCAGCAACAACCACTAGCAAACGCAGAATCATAACCTCAAGCATTAACACATGCTCAGTTTCTTTTTAAATGAATACGTATTGTAAAAAAACACAATTGCCATCACCATAAGATTGCATTTTAAGTCTTAAAAATACAAAATTTTTCATATTATGACTATTCAGTAAAGCTTTCCTTATGAAAAAATGTCAAAATTATTTCTCTGTACTCAGGGTTAAAACACTTGCTCTGAATTAAGCTACAAATTCACACAGCAATCAAATAAGTAACAGAAAATTATTCCTTTTCAAACCCCTGGTTCTGTTTTCCTTTCCTGGATTTTTTTCAAAGGCCAAGCATCTGACTTCAAGCACAGCAAAGTCAATGAAAATCTTTCCACTGTCTTCATCGGATTTTGAGTCATGACCAAAGCTGGATTTCCCCCCTGCTCCCTCCATAATAGTCATAGGCAAAACAGGCGGAATAACAACCTGTTGACAGGTAACACTAATTTCCAGTCATACGAGAAGCAGAAGCATTGCACACAGATATGCTGTAAACTGAGCTCAATAATATTTGCAACTTATATAACTTCACGTCTCGGGTTTCTTTCCAATCATCACAACAACTTTTTTTTTTTTTATAAAGACAAGTTTTCCTCCAAATTATTATGTCCTTTAAATCATGAGGTATCTCCTACTCTGTCATCAAATAATAAAGAACACAATAGATGTATAAAAAGTCAGAAAGGAATCCTTTAATGCACTTTCATCAAGACGGTTCTGTCAGTTTTGCAGCTCAGATCACGCACGACACGTTAATGAGACAAAGAGATTCTCATTTTTTAATTATGATTTTTTTTTAAAATGTTTTAAAAACCTTCCTGCTACAAAAACACATGGAGGGCGGTTGGGGGACAAGGAACAATGAACAAAACAGCAATTCCAGTGAAGGTTTTTCCTTCAACCCCCCTCTCAATCGTGTTATCCCGCACCATTCAACATTCCATAAAAACAAACAGAATAATGCATTATCTGTTTTTAAATTCTGAATAAGTATATTTGCTCACAAAGTATTTTTGACTGTATTGCATACCCACAAATATAACTTCTAAATTTCAGTATGCACTACCGAATTAAAAAGAAGGTATTGCTGTTTATCATTTTATACTACATAGTAATAATGTCCTTCATACCAGATGGACCTTTATTCTGGCAATGGAGTCCCTTTATCTTTCAATAAACTATTAAACCATTACAGATAGAAGGGCAACTGTAACTTCTGGGGAAGCTTACAGCATCGCTTACAAATAAAAACAAACATCAGGTTTCTTCCTTTACACCTTGACCTTATTTGATTTTTTTGTGGGGGTATGTATATATACACACAGATCCATACTTCTGATACTTTGAAAGTTGTATATACATGGAAATCATGCTTCATGGCTACTAAGATCACACTGTTTAATAGAAAAAGTTGGCAGGGAGGGAGAGGAAGAAAAGCCGGTATGAAGCTGTGGCTTTGCTGGACTGATACGTTACGTGCCCATCCGACAACACGACTCAGTTCAGCTGCAGCGGAAGCATTCCTCTGAGCTTCACACCAAGCACACGCTGATTTTTATGGAAGTGAAATGAGGGTATCGTTAATCCACCACACTAAACTAATAAAGGACGTTTTTTCAGTTGGGAAAGAAAGGTTAGATGGTAAAGTTGCCATTCAAAAATCTCTTCTTTTATGCTATTTAACATAAACAAGAAAGATGCAAATTAGGACGGAAACATGATGCTTCAAAGTCCTTGATTTATCGCAGCGTAATCTAGCCATTACTGTGCAATAAGAAAGGACTTATCATCATTACTACTGCTGGGAGCTAAAAGTTGGTAATAAATTCAATGTAAGACATTTTGGAGGTGATCGTCATCTTGTCGGTCTACCAGTAAGCTGTTATCAGAAAGCCGAAATGCCTGTAAACTCAAATGTAAACAACTCATGTATCACAGAGTCACCAGGCTTTTCTTTTTCATCGGTTCAGGAGACTGCATCAACGTATTAATTGGCATTGATGATCAGAGCATCTTGAACAGGCTCACGAGCAATGCAATAAAAAAAGCGACTGGAACTACATGTTGAAAAACCCAAAGCCAAAAGGCCAGCCACATGGAACTGAATTTCACCTCTCAAGAAATTCAAGTGAGAATATTTTTCCTTGCTTTCATTCAGAAAGTTTGAATAAACATTCTCAGCATACTTTTTGCCTTTCTGAAATGACTGACTGTAACATTTTGAACTTAAACATCCATATATAAATATATTTGGGTTAATCGGGAATCATACAAAAATCAAAACGAAAATAAATTTGGCAAGATAAAACAAATGGGAGTTCTCGCCAACGCCTACACCCAGCCTGCGAGATACACCAGTGCAGACTTCCAGACAGATTTACTATTTATAACTGAAACTCACCTTGAAACAATGCAAGGTAAAGACGCAAACTTAACTTGAAAAACAAACAGATTTTTAATGCACCGCTCGCTCAACATTCTCCTCTTCAGCAAGCTGTTTTGCAAGCCGTCCCTTTGTGAAAAGACATACACCAAACGACGGCAACAAAAGGGGGTCTGAAGAATTTTGTGGCTTAATTTTGCTACCTGTAATAGTCACATTGCCAAAGTCATGGGAAAGGTATGAGCAATTCTTTAAACAGTTGTGTTTTAATTCTGATGCCAAGTCTTTGGGTTATGAAGAATTTTTTTGACTGAGTTGAAAGTCTATCGCAAGTACACAGAAAGACCTAGGGCAAGAACAAAGGTGCAGGGCAGAAGCTAGTTTATTCAGGCTTGTCAAGTTAAATCTTGTAAAATATGTACACATTTAATTGTTTTCATCATTTATATATGTTTCAAGCGTGGAAGGGGCCTCCTGAATCATTTAGGTAGAAGGCAAGCACCAATTCTGGAAGTCCTGCTTGATCAGTGAAGAAGTCACTCATTTCTGGCACAATCTGAAGCTTTAAAAGATTTTGTGTGTGTGTGTCACAATAAACACAGACAATTTGGAACCATTTAATATATTTCAAGCAAAAACCTCTTCAATGGCAGCCTGAACTTTGCAAGCAATCCTAACAGTGGGTTAGATACATTGTAAAGGATTAAACGAAGCAATAAAGTAATAGGAAATAAAACAAGGGGCAAGGAGCATGTGGGAGATGCTGTAATTGAGAAAGCATTAGAAAACGAGGTACCAATTGCAATCACTGCAGTAAAAGAGTTAATGAAAGCACAGCACAAGTCTGGCTTCTCTCTCTTCTTGTCACTTATTTTTCTGAATGACTGGATTTGCTGCCCTCTTTTCTTCGAAAAAAAAACAAAAAGAAAGAAAGATTACAAAAGGGACACCTGGAAAAACACGGATGTGGTCTTTTTAGCTCCAGCCTACCTCCCTGACCCCCCCACGCACACTCAGCACCGCCCGGGCTCCTCCCCAGCTTCTTTCTTTCCTCAAAAGCAGTTCCTCTCAGCCACAGGAATGCCAAGCCATTCTTTCAGGTAGCTCAGCCTCACCACTTCTCCTTTCACATGTCAGGATGTGCCATTCAACAGAGCTTTGTAGGTACATGTTGGGAGGTTGGGTTTTTTTTTCAGTATCAGTACCAGGAGCGCACAGAACGAAACAGGGAGTTCTCTGTCCCAAGCTACCAGGTCCCCAGAGACCATTTTATTGCTTTTACACCAAGATTTTTCTCTTACGCCCCTTTTTATCATTGGTTTGACAAATGTTAACTACAAGAGGAAAAGGTTACGTATATTCATTCACCAGCAACACTACTTTAAACAGAAAAATTACAACCGCAGAGGAATCTTTCTTGTACAGGTTAGTTGAGTTTTGAGCTGACCAATTTCAACACTGCAAAAGGTAGGTGGGGAAAAAAAAAAATACACAGCACATCCACTACGTGCCTTCCACCAGCCCCTGCGCTGATGAAAAGAGAAACACAACAGCCCACATGGAGCTTCCTGGACTCTGAGCCATTACCTGCGTTCACAAAAAATACCTTTTTCTTCTCATATCCTACAGTGGGGCCCTGGGCAAGTCTCCCGTCAGCTTCCCTACACCTAAAAGGGAATAAGAGGACTGATCCTGCTTGGTAACCTGGCTGGCATTCTACAGCTAAAGCAGCAAGCACACACAGAGTTCAGTGAGAAGAGTAGTGGCTAAGGATAAATAAGGTATTATCACTACACACTTAGGATGCTACTGTGAAAACTGCAGTTTAAAAAGTTTGTTCCCAAGTATATATTTCATGTAGTTTCTTGCAGTTGAAAGTAAATATTCAGGAAAATAAGAGGACTGGTACATCGCCCCTTGGTTATACAGAATACTAAACTTGACATGTGGCTAAGCCACACAGGCGACTCTGGGAACAAATGCAAAACTAAAAAAATCTCTCCCAGAGTTTACAGTACTGGAAAATATTGAGCAATTTTTTCCATGGTATAAAAGATTGACTTTTTTTTACATAACCTAAAGTTCTGCGGCATCCACACTGACAACAGAATGCAGTTGAGGTACAACGTCTCCTAGTCAGGGATAGAAAGGATGGCCTAAATGAGAATTATTCTGGGACAAGAGAAGCTTCTGTACAATCATCTGTTTGAACAAAAAGCACTGCAGGTGTTTTGGGGAGGTCTGATTTGGTGATCTTTGTGAAATAGCAACTAGGAAAGCATCAAAACGTTGCAGGATATTCTGAGAAATCAAATGTACGCTGGGAATCATAACAACTGACTGAAGGTACTCCTGGGACAAGTGTCTGAGACAATACATTTTTTTGTCTTTTAAGAATAACCGAGGAGAATTGAGGGTAATTGAGCCTTTTCCCCAAAATGCAAGTAACAAGATTATCAGCACACAACGGAATGCAATGGCAAAACAAGGACCGAAAGAATCAGAAAACATGCTCTTCTCTTCATATCTGCTGCCCGCAAAGCAAATGCTAAGCAAGCTTTAAGCCTCTTCTGGAATAATCTGGAGTAGTGCTTCACGGTACAGCCTTGGTCTCACGTGTTCCTCAAAAAGCATTCCACAACAATCCTGAAGAATTACATGGGTGATTTCTTCCCACAACGTTACCCAATAATAAATATCACATGGCAAGCATCAACAGCATATCGCTCCCATGTTAATTGCTTACCTTGCAAAGAAAAAGACATGCCCGTTTCCTTTTTTTCATATTAACAAAAGAATACTAAAAGGGGATCTTTGTATCGTGTCCCTTTCCAAAATTCAAAATAGTTGCCAAAAATATAATTTGTATATCGTTAGCGGAGAAAAATTTCCTGAGGGAAAGGTAGTGTGCATGTAGTTTCCGCTATCTACCACATGGAGTATTTAGGAAACAAACATTCTTTTCCCTATAATGGCAAAACAAGTTATGCGAGCAAGATGAAATGATTCGCCAGTTTGGGCTTTATTCCAAACCCCCTATATATTAAAAACCCAACCATCAGCTGGATCATCACCTCTGTTTTCTAAAGAATATAATAGATGGAAATCTGCTGCCTAAATTGTTTTTCATGTAACGGGAAACAGACAAAATAGCATCGCAACAGCAACATTCACAGAGACAAAAGCAAGTACTGATCTTGAAATCAGAGCGCTCTCTTGCTCAATGCTTTTCTCTTTCACAAAAATTGAAAGTGTGTCGCTTACAGCAACAATGCAGAGCTCAGTTTGCATCTATATCTATCTATATGCGTTGTATATTATTTTAAGGTATTTATAAATTAAACAGAAAAAAGTTCCATTACAACCTGATACCCGAGGCTTTTATACATCATTTCACGCCAGTCTAAAGAAACACACACAATATACATAGATACCTTTGTGCAGGAGCACACACACACAAACAAGGTTTAAAGTTTTAGAATGATTTAAAATACATTTTGAGAAAAAGTAGCATCTATCATTTATGATGGAGAAATATAAAACATTTCTGAAAGTTTCTCCCCTTCTCCATTATTTAAAATAAATTTAAGAGAAGTCAGAACTTTACAAACTTCAATGTGCAACTTCAAAAATAAAAATGGTTTGCCTCTGAAATTGTGTTATAATGGAATGAGGTGATCAAAATATGCATCTCACTGAAAAACAGAGATTCACTTGCCCCAAAATAAAAACTGTTCAGTGGACAAAAAATCAATGAACTTATGCGATACAATCTGGTAACTTAGCCTCAACATTCGAGCTACCAACCCTATCACCCCCTTGAATAAACACAGCTTTCGGAAAGGTTAAACCTGTGAGGTCCTCATCGGAAAGTCCCTGAGTAAATTATAACATGTGATGATGACATTCCTGTGTCTTTTGGAACCAGCAAGGGGAAGTAAGGGTAGGTCATTATAAGCCACTTGCCTTTACAACCGGCTGTAAAAGACAATGAGGACAGGAAGCTTCCCACCGAGATCAAGGTGCACAATCCCCAGCTAAAAATAAACAAGCCCTGATAGTCACATCTGCTGGAAAATATCATTGGAGCCTGAATTCCCAGGTGCCGAAGCAACGGGAAGAGAATGCCTTGGTACAGCAGGCTCCCGAAGGATCACAAAATAATAATTACAGGGATTGGCAATGATCACTGTTAGTGTTAACGCTGTAGATAAAAATATCAAAGCGTGCTAACTTGTTTTACCGGGGGGGGAGAGAGAAGGGAAATTAAAAAAAAAAAGGAAATTAAAATAAAAAAAACACATTAAAAGAATTCAAGTTTACTTTAAATTTATCCTTGTCACGCTTTAGCTCCCAGACACAAGTCCTGGAGTCACTCTGTCGCAAAACCTTCCTATCAAAAGTAACCGGAGCAGGAGAAAAAACCATAAACCTCTACCCCTTCTCGCCATGTGTCTCAACTTTTCCCATGACTAAGTCTCCGAGAGTGAAGTAGATGTTAGCAGTCTGACCCCAACTAAAGCGTTTCTGGTGTCTATGACATACCCTGCTTTAGTTACCAGCAGGTTAGGACCAAAGAGGGCGTGCTGTGGGACACTGCGGCAGGCTGCGCTTTTCCTCTCTCAACAGAGGACGATCCCTTTCCTCGCTTCAGCTCGCTCATCCTTAGCCAGTTAAGCAACCGAACTGGCCAGCACTGATTTAATAGGGGGAGCAGGCTGCCCCCGCACAGCCTCCAACCTCTGCTGCCACAGCGGAGGAGATGGCTGAAGCGGGAGAGGTGCCTTTCTGCAGGTGCTGCCGGAGAACGCCCGCACCCAGCACTCACAACCCACCGGCCAGAGCATCACTGCCGCCGTCAGAAGCAAACACAAACCACAACGTGAGCAGCCTGCGAACAGCCTCCAGACCCACCGCAGAGCTTAACCGTTATTTTAGCTTAGTTTACACGATGTTTTTCATCCGCAGATCTCAACAGTTTTCATGATGAATTTAATTTTTCATTTTATACCTCTATTCCACAGACCAGTGCTTTGCCCTTTAGACATCACCACCTCCCGCATAAGCTACCCACTCCCAGAGACTTCCCAGGCTAATCCCAATTGTCTGGGGGATCAACAGAGGTACATCTGTGCCAAGAGATGTGCACTTTTTGCTGAGAGAACTGAGTTTTTATAGCTGCTGAGATCTCCTCCCATTAAACTAGTGATGTGCAAACAACCAGGTCCCGTGGGCAGACCTGGCACAGCAGTGGAAGCAGAAGATTGGCAGTATCAAGAGATTGATAACCTAATTTCTTAAGAACAAGGTAGTTTTTCCCACTAGCACAGCCATGTTTTGGATGAGCAATGGAGGAGGAGAGTTTTCNTTCTATGATTCTATGATAAAAAAGAGAACTTTAGGGAAGTGGCAATCCTGCAGCTTTCCAGCTAGGGCAATGTTGGTGGACAAGAGAGCAAAAAGTTCAGAGGACACCAAACACAGCAAGCTCTTAACACGCTCCAGCTGCTCACGCAGGCAGAAGACACATGCCTGGTGGCTGGTTTGGTTTGGTTTGGTTTGGTTTGTTCGGGACTTTTGGTTGTTTTTGTTTTAACTTTGTGAAAAAAGAGTCAACCTTAAATGCAGCTTTGAGAAAGCAAAAGGCAAAGGCTTACGCAAAAGGTGAGCTGCAGCCCCTCCCCTGCCAATCCGTGCTCTGAACTGGAGGAGCATCCCTGAGGACTGGCATGCCATGAGCAGGCTGGCTTCGGCAACGCGCCTGTGAACATTGTGACTACAACTTGAGTCATAAAATTCTTTCCTATTCTGATTTTTTGGCAGCTCTTTCTGTACAGAAAGGCCTGGTGATAGACTATAGAGACTACAGTGGGAATAACGGAAATTTAGAATGCTCCAAAACCTAATTCTGACGCCATTAATGAATAAATTTATTGGACCTGAGGCAGTTTCGTTTAATTCATAGCTACCCTAGAAAAGTTTTCAAAACAACGGATTGGAAACCATTTCTGGCTGTCAGTACTAGGAACAGCTACACACAGGAACGTACCCTGAAACCTGATATAAAGATTACCTAAACAAAAACAAGACCTGGGACTGAAAACACAGAATGAAAAATATTCCAGTTGCAGGATGGCAGGAGGAGCATCGTGTTTCAGGCCCTTATGATGTTTTAATTATTTAAATTTCATGGTGTACCTCTTGAAGCCTTCTCTGAAGAAAAGCCTTTCACACTCCCAGTACTCCTCCCCACCATGCTCAGTGGTTCACCATTTCTTCTATTTCTTCAAATAGCTTTTAAAAACCACACTCTTTTTCAGTGCCACCCAAGAACAGCTACAATTGGTGTGGAAGAGTGACTTCTACTCACTATGGGGTAACCATATACCCCCTATATAACAACAGAATTGCATAATTATACAGATCATCTTTAAAACGCCGTACTCACATCCTAAGAATCAGCAGGAAGGGGTGAAAAACAGAACTTGCAAAGGAAAAAAGTAATTAGCCTTTTTTTTTTAATTATTCTTCCTTCTAGTCAAGTTTGCAGGACTAATTTCTGCAAAGTGTTAACGGCTAATATATGTCACTCTGCTACAGACTCGGCTGCACACCGTAACCTGAGAGCTATCGCACACTTATGCTCTTGGACACATTTTCCACATTATTTGAATATATCCTACCCTGAAAACTCTTCTGGCATGACATAAAGGAAGTTGTGGCTCAGGTGGTAAATCCA
This sequence comes from Rhinoptilus africanus, assembly GCA_013400135.1. NCBI lineage: Eukaryota > Metazoa > Chordata > Aves > Charadriiformes > Glareolidae > Rhinoptilus > Rhinoptilus africanus. The sequence goes on along the minus strand of VXBO01002199.1, from coordinate 515,241 downwards.
GGACCATCTTGAAAGGCAAGCTGGTAAATTAAGCTATATTCAAATTAAACGGGAAACCACTGGTTGTTAAGATTTTATAGAACTACCCCTAAGAACAAAAGGCATTTAAAATTTTTCTTGACTGCCTAATAGCAGGAGCTATATCCTGGTTCCAAAGCATTCATATTACAATACAAACAGCCCTCACGTATCCTCATATGGGACACAGCATTCAAACCATCTCAATCCAGTCCACTAAAAAACCAAATATTTCAGCTATCAACACAAAACTAAGTTCATTAGCTGAATTCTTTCTTCCCTGGGTTTGTCCCCCCCTCAAATAACTTTACTTTTGCAGGATTCAAATCTGCTGCATATGAAATGTTGGGAGCACTTCATCGCTTCCAGGAGAGCACAGAAATGCATGTTCCAGGATGGCCCAGGGTGTCAGACTCCAGGTGAGGGAAACCAGAGGGGCAATTTCAGGGCCTCCCCTGGATCAGAATTATCATCCAGAAGGGAAAGGAAAGCTTACACAAAAAAGTAGCAAGTTATCCACTTATTCTGCCAAACCACATTGTTTTAAAAAACATTACCTCTTTTTTAGATCTAACTTACCCATAGTACCTTGACAGTCTATTATATGAACATGCCAGTGCAGAAAAACAAGGTCAAGTTCTTTTTCTAACACTTGAGATTTTTGCAGCAAAAATCTCTGCAAAATAACTTTGTGCAAGAAAACGCACATCCTGGAGGTTCTACAGAAAAACCATCAGAGTTTATTAAAACAGTAATTCATTTCAGTATTTTTGTGCAAATCAGCTTGGTCGCCTTCATAGCTCAGTTATCTCCTCAGCTGCCTTCCCCTGCCCTCCCCCCCTTTTTTAAACAGATTAATATTACAAAGCATATACCAGATGCAGGAAGAAACTTCCCTAAGCCAGAATGATTTGGAGGACAGGCCCTTTAGTTGGATTGCTGCAGTGATGGAGATCAGACGTACAGCTTTGGGGGAAACATCTAATTTCACATTTTAAACACCTGCATAAAAAAAAAATAAATATCTCACTCTGATCAGAGGAATCAGGGGACTGGGATTTATGAGTAAGACTGTCAAGAGTATAAGAAACAGAATACAGTATTTCCAGCTCCCTTGCCAAGTATGTATTATGGCTTCAGTTCATTTTACATAGATTCAAGCAAGCACCAAGAAAAAAAAAAAGAGAGAGAGAGAGAAAAATAAAGAAAAAAAAATGGTCTTAGAGTCTACAGAAACATCAGGGATTAAATGTCAATAGCAAATCTCTCAGTACTTCCTGCCACCACGCCAAATAAAGCCTACTTCCAAGCCAATACATCTGCTTTGTCTGTCCCAAACAGGAACTCCTGAGAAGGAAATGTAGCACCCTTTACCGCTGCGGTCAAAAGACAACATTTTTTCAATTCCACCCTATTCAATGATTTACCTGTAAAATCTCTGAAAGAGTAAGTATTTTAAAAAAATAAAATAAAATTCTGCTATTTGTACTCTGTTCCTCAAGGGTTTGCATGTCCAAGACATCATTCATCAATCACACAAATGCTGCATTGGCAAGAATATTCACCCAGGCTAATGCTTTTTACAGAAGTTCCAGTTCCACATACATTAATTCTGAAAGAATAAACCAGACTGACATTTATTATGTGCACATGTATATAGAACCCTCTCTCTCTTTAGCTCTCTCAAATATGAGATTATACAAAAGTCAGGTGTTTCAGTAACATTAACACTACATTGGGAGTACAGTTTTCTCTGTGTCTGTTGCTGTCAAACCTCCACGATAGCTACAGAGGCTTCCATAGCGCTCCAATTTTCCTGCTCTTGCCTTCAACTAACAATATTATTGTAAACTAGAGTATAATACGGAGAATTGATATGGCAAATTAAAATATACAAATATTTTTCTAGGCCAGGATTTCCATCGGACTGCATCAGAGCTTTTGTAGTAGAACATTTTGATGTCCCGTGTACTGGATGCCTCTTGGGAATTCCATTCAAATTCCCTGCTGTTGTTTATGTAGGTTGATGAAACATTTTCCTGATGCATAATAAGACACCAAACTCTATGACAAGTTGGATCTTTTCAAAGTTTTTACAATTTTCAGGTAACAGACTGTACTCCTCCCTTTTAGAAAGGAAATCCCAGTTGGATGCCAAAAGAGGTGCAGGCAAACTGTGAAACCTGGTATGTATTTTGACAGCGACAGTATATTTTGACTAATGAAATTGTTCCTGTGCATTTTACAGAGCTAAAAATTTTTCAGATAGATTTCCCTCAAACAATTACATATTTTTTGTAACAGAACACAAATTTTTATGGTGATGTACCGAACAGTTCAAAACACATAGTGAAGAACAGTAAAATATATCAAATTATCTTCCATTTATGTTTGATCTTGCTTTGTTCAGCTGACCCGTACTAATATACACCATCTGAAAATCTTGCTGAAGTGTTCCTAGGACCCATATAATAATTTGTGTATGTAGTTAATTAATCCTCACCCAGTTTGTTGAGACACACAAGTCAGCTTTCTCCTTTTACAAATCCATTGACTAGGCTAATCTACAGAGCCAGGAGGGGGAAATCCAAGATTAGCACTTCTTGTTCCTTAATCCTGTGATGAGTCTTACAGATCACAGTGGACACAAGAGTCATGGAGTCAAAGGACGCAGAAACTACACCACTGTTCAGAAAAGAATTAACATTTAGAATAGTATTTCTTGGCTGTGAACTTCAAACAGAGTTCAAAATTGTCATGAAAACACTGCCACGGCTCGAACATTAAAATAAGGGAGGGAAACCAGAAGGAAAGGAGAAACAAAATTGAGCTAATCCACGTATGCACACAAACACACATAAACACCCGTCAACAATAAACAAATCCATAGCGCTATCAACAAACGAGCAAAAAACTCAATAAATTCAGCATCTGTTAATGACTGCGAGATCTTTTTTTAAAAGAACATAGTGAGTTCTCAACAACGGAGATAAGAAACCAGAAGTTTCAGGTCAAATTATTTATTAGTTATGAGTATGTGCGTAGTTCAGTTTCTTTCAGTTTAGATAAACCAGCAATGAAAAAAGAAATCCTAATTTTTTTCAGGAATACAAAACTGAGATATTTTTTTTTCTCCTGCTAAATAGTATTGACATTGTTATTCAGATCATATAAATGGCAAAAATAGACTGTAATAGTGAAAGGGTTTTCAACAAACAATAATATTTACTTAGCGTGCATTATTTAAAGAGAGTACTTTGTTAGGACTTGTTGGAGTTTTGAGTTGTTTTATCTTGTAAATCTCTTGTATCAGTTTCAAGCCAAAGTCATGTTTCCACATGAAATACTAATATTCTCATTTTACACTAGTGGGCATACTGCACTTCAACAAGCTGCAACTTGCTGTCAAATGTAGCTTGCATTGCTGGGGAAATGTTACGTTTTTAGGTCAACATTCGAAAAAACCCCCAGCCATTAAGCATCTCCATGCAGTACAGGATCGGTGGATGGTCACCTTCCCTTTGCTTCCCTTAAAACGTACAGCGTATTTATTAATCCTTATGCACATCGAGAATTCAAGGATTGCTAGGAGATACTCCTGCTTGATAAGGAATTACTCTGCATGAATCTATACACTGTTGGTGAAAATCCTTTGCTCTTGATGTAGATAACAGAGAAATAGATAGGAAACAGAAACTGAGATTTGCAAAAGAACTGTTAACGCATTAAAAAAAAAATAAATAAATTAAATCCTTCAGGCATTCAGTCCTGTTTCCTCAAATTTGCTGCTACCCATGGACATGGGAACATGGGGGACTTAGCTCCCAGTCAGACCACCTGGTAGGCTGCTGAAAAGCCAGGAAGGCCTGGGAACCTTTGTATCTCAGTGAAATGAAAGACCTTTTCCCATCCAGCCACCCGTAATTGCTCAGCGTATTTCCTGACGATCGCAAAGGAAATGAGTTGCTGCTCAATTCACTAGAGCCCTGTTCTATAGCTGACTTTTTTAAAAAAAAAAATCAATGGGGAGGGGAAAAAAGCATAAAAGAGTAGCTAAGCAAAATGGGTTACTGGACTTAAAGAAACTTGGATTTAATTCCTAGCTCATTTTTAGTTTCCCATACAGTTTTGAGCATACACATTGAACCTGTGCTACCACAGCTGCTCACGGTTTCACCTGTTTCTTAGGGGATTAATGACTGTGACCTCCTCAGATATTTCGGTGAAGAGTACCATTTATATCTTTAGGTACCACCCTACACCCACTCAGACGCCTTCCGCTAGCCATTTGTATCTTTTCTGCTACTCAGATTTATTTTTTCATAAAGGTATATTCCAGAACACAGTCACACAGCAGCTTCCTAACAGTTAGGACAGCAAGTGCTTTTCCATAACAAAGACCACCTGCAATTTCTTTAAAATTTGCAGGAGAAGTACACAACACTAAGCTGGCATGTGCTGGAATTAAATCAGGGGTGTACTTGGTTTTGGAACCTCAATAAAGTTTCCAAGGCACAAGAGAAAGCAAGTAGACCTTTAGAAAACTCAAGCAGTTAGTAATTTACCTCCTACCATGGGACCAATTTTAATCAACTTCCCTTGCCATCAATCAGTTCCCATCTTTTACAGGAACTTTCGTATCACAGCTCATTTTTAACCTGCCCTCGGCAGTATTTCCCGAGAGCAGTCCCTTGCAACTTGAAAAAAACAAACAAAAACTTTGACAAAACTGGAAATGAATGAGACACCATTAATCAGTTCTCTGCAAGTGAGAACTAAATTTCCAAATATGAATACTTAGGAAATTTGGACATCTAAAAAGGCATTAATTTCTGTGCATCTCTTAACATGGCATATATTGAAAGACTTCTCTTTACATGTGCTGCTGCTAAACTCGTGGAGGACTCGGACTCCTTCACTACTATAAACCAAATTAAGAATTTTAAATGGTACACGGCTACTCCTTTGAAATATCTTCACATGATGGCAGGTAAGAAGAGACTATTATTTGCTAATTAATGTAATTATAATCTAATTTATTGGATCTGGTTTTAGGAGACAAAAAACTTCTGAGAAGCAATACTTTTGATAGGATCTGGGCATCATTCACTTGATAATTCCTCAGGTGTTCGTGTAAAGTAACAGACAAAACTCCCTTAAACTGAAATCTGGCCTGTTGTCACACATTAATTATTAGCAGCTTGTGAGGGCACTAATGAGAGGGGAAAGGGGAAGAGGGAGACAATGAAAGAACACTGGGGAGTGAGAAGACACAGCAGTAACTCAGAAAATATTAAAATTATAGTAAAATGTTCACAAAAGGGAAAACAAATATTAGAAAATGTGAATGTGCTTTAGTTAAATCTAACAAGTAATTTAAACCATGTCCTAAGAGGCACCAATGACATCCCATTCTCTTCAGTCACAACTTGGTTTCAATGGTAGATTCTAGCGTCTATTTTCGGAGGAAGGATTTTCTTCCAGCTGCTATAAAAAACTTGCAACAAACTTAATTTGAGGAACACCTGATCCTTCTGCAGCTGGAGCACCAAGAAGATCAGCCACGAAGAACTGATGTCATACACAAGGAAATTGGCACGGTGGAGCACGGGTGACAGGAAAGGGCAATAAATATTTAAACATTAGGTTAGCTTCCCTTCTCTCCTGGTGGGTGGACAATTTCACTCCCCTAGTTAACCACACAGGGCTGAGTAAATGGGCAGCTCTACACCCTGCATTGTTTAACGACAAGTAACATACATGCAACCTAGAGTCCAACATGAAGAACAGACACCATTGCATGGGTGCTTATAAGTTTGAGAACAGAGCTCTGGTCATCTGGGCTGCTTCTGTGGTCTGCGTACTGCTGTCAGGAATAAAGGGGTTTTCCAAACCACTCTACAGCTAAGAATGGACCTTGTCCTGCTTGGTTCCCCTCGTCACAGCAACTTCTGAAATACAAATACAGCTGATCCAGCACAACATTAAGAGCTGCTTCCTTCTCTCATGCAGAGTTAGGATTAAATCAATTAGTTTAAGTATTTTTAGAACACAGGATATTTTAGAATTATTATCTAATACTGAATATAATCTAAAGATACCACTACTAGATTCAACCACAGCTCCAGTTTGCCTGTCTCATAGTGACAACGCAAAGGACTGGCACATGAAGTGACCCACTCTCTCCAATTCCCCTGCTCCTTTACAGGCTCAAAGAATTTATAGGACAACCAGAAAAAAAATAAATTGTGACTGAAGCACTTCAAGCAGGAAGGGAGGAATGGTTCTTTTATACTTCAACAACCTTCTAGTCTTCGGTTTCTTACAGATAAGCCGGGTGCAGCTGGACAAATACCCCTTCCTGAAGAACCACCAAAGCACGCGTAGGTTACTACACTTGGCTACGTGCAATATTGCCATAAGGGTACTCCAATCTTGTCCCACCTGTTTATCAGTATTAATTTTGTTGTGCCAAGATGAGGACAGCGATTTTCTTGGGGCAAGAAGCTTGCCTATACTTGTACTGATAAGGATCTAGCTCAGGTTTAGGCTTTAACAAAAGGAGGAAAATACAATGATGACACCAAAATACACATTGAAAACCTAAATTCCATTATTTTACAGCAACTGCAGAGTGTGTTTGCCATCTTTTTTTTTTTTTTTTTTTTCATATGGTAGCAGACAGACAATACTTTGGAAAGATTTACTTGGTATTTCAGAATAATTAAGATTAATGGAAGGCTTCCAGACTAGCTCGTTAATGCATCATGCACAGCCTATTAAGCTTGACACAGTAAGTTTTTTCTCATGGCCTTGACTGCAACGACTATTTAATGTATCTGGTGTGTGTTGTCCCCTAGGACCACAAAATAGACTTTATAAACTGTTAGGACAAACACTGACGTGCATCTAACTTTGTTTATCACTGAAGCCAGGCCAAACAGTGCTAATTGGAGTTCTTCTACTAAACAATGTTTACGCACTAATTAGTCCACTTCCTAAACTAAATGTTCCAAGAAAAACTAAGAATATATGGCAAACTGCCACTAAGTTGCGGGCTCATCAAGTATGTTACTGCGCAGACAAACATGGGCAGGTAACAATTGGTAAATTCAAAAAGATGAATCAACGTATGTGGCTACACAACGTAAAGAAAGTCTCCGGTATCTGAGAAAAGAAAGCAGTTCTACAGTTTTTATTCAGCTGAAACCAAAACATTTGATCCAAAAATACACAGTTGTACACAACCAGACAGAATGGCAAGGGTGAGAGTCTCTCCAAGAGACTCCAACACGCTGTATGTTGATTGCAAAGGCACTACACTAGTACTCCTTACAGTTTGAACTACTAACAAAAAACCTGAAGAGGACATGTCGGCCAAATGATTTAGAAAGCTATATCATTCAGAACTTTGAAGACAGCAAATTGAACTATTCGAGAAACAAAATCTGTTTGTGTTTTACAGACCAACAGCAAGTCCATTTTGCAGGGGGATGGGGAAAAGAGCCTAAAAAAAAAAAAAAAGGGACTAAATCTCCAATGAGAACAAACGCCCCTGCACACAGGCAGCTCCTGGGCAAAGAGAAAAGAGGAGGACAAGATGAAGAAGAAAAGCCACTGAAAGGGAGACTACAGGCTACAAGATCACAGCAAGGAAGGAGGCGGGAGAATGTTCTCAAGGGAAACATCCCCCTCTCCTTTCCAGGCTGGCTTCGGTTATGAAAGTAGGCTCCGGAATATACACAGGTTTGTTCACCCTGCATATGAAGAAGTATTTTTTATTATGTATGAATGTTTTGACTCTCTTTTTAAATTAGATACGAAGGTTTTCAGTGCCAAGCCACAGGTTACTTGCACAAAAAATGTGGTAATACATTTTCATGCATCAGTCTCTATTCCAAGAAAGTTCTTCAGAGCACAGGGGGTCAGTGCAAGGATCTGGATCTCTAGACGCTACTGTGTTATCAGCATCACTGGTAATCAGAAACGCCTTTTGCTCTGCTTAATGAAAGAAGGAAAAACTCTTGACCTGGAATTTCAAGCTAACTTTGCAATTTTTGTCTTCTGACCCCATAGTCTCTGACCTGCGTTTCATCTCACTCTGATGCTGAAAGACTTCCTCGCGCGGCTACAGCCGAGTGCCAGACATGCAGTCTGATCTGGTCCGGATCTTCAGAAGCCTTATCTCCAGCCAGCAACTTCCTCTGCAACTACAAAGGAGACCTGCACCATGGCTGAGTCCCTGCTGTACCTCCTAATGGGAGCAAAATCCATGAGCATGCCTAACTGCTCCCAGACACCTCAGGAGTCCCATGGCTTCCTCTCCCTGCCCTGCAAAGTGGCCTCTTGCTCACACACCTGGGGCTAAAAAGGGGGTCCCTTCAGCCATCCACACCTTCAGAGCCTATGAGACGCATTCCAAAGTCTCAAGAGGGTCCTTTCTCCTTCCTACACAAAACCTCAAATGCTCTCCCCCTCTATTGGCAGGTATCATGTGAAGTTCTTATAAGAGCAGCTGGCTCTGAACTGTCCCCTCTTAAGGGGGGAGATGCACGGAAGAGGAAGGGTGAAAGGTGCGTGGCCCCCAAGAAGCCGGGAGGGCTAAATGCCCAGGCAACAGGAGATAAAGTGCCCTGCAGCGAGCTAGAAGTCCCTTCAGGATATGAAAAAGCACACAGTGGCAAAAGATAAGTACAGCAGACAGGAGTGAGACAGAAATAAAGTCCATTAACCAACACCTGATCATTTCTAGGATGCACCTGGGAGCTGTGCTTGGTTTCCCTATTCAAACTTTCACATGGCGCTACGTCTAACTTGGCTAAAGAGGTTCACTCAGCAGTAGGATACGGCTGCAAAGCTGTGAATCTTTTTACGCCACTCTAGAAAAACTGGTGGTTTCTCCTCCCCATAGCTTGATCTTTTCTAAACCATAGGATCTTCATATGGTCTTTCCTAAATTACACATTCCCACTTCTGGAGCTGCCTTCTTTTGTAGTTCATTGGTTTCTCAGTTACCAAAATCCAAGGGCACAGTATTCCTCAGAGGTTACAATCATAAGAAAACAATCACTCCCAACAGTTCAGCGCTGACAAAAGCAAGCAAACAGCTCATAAGCTATTAAACCTTCGACTGAAAACACCAGCAATTTCACTTATTTATTAACAGGTTCTTATATCAACCCACATTTTCTTTTTAATTCAATTCTTAATTGCCAGTCTCATTACAGGAATAAATTGCCTTCCCAATGACGGGGAAACCCATGTAGAACCCAAGGCTACTTAGTGAATTCACAAGCACATCATGTTGCTGGTAGAGGAAAACAGTGTCTGCAGCTTTGTTTATGCTTGTGGATGCCAAAGGATATACTGAAAAGATACGTGTAATCAGCAACCTGCAGACTATAATTAAGAATAAAGGACAATGCTCCAGACACGGGATATATTACAAATGTAATCGCCTTCAGAAGACTTCTTTCTTAAAACATGAAAACCTTGAAAAAATACACGCCCTCGGTATAACTGAATTTGTCACGCAAGTTTTAAGAATATTGCTTTGCTTATATGTGATTTTGAAAAAACACTTCGAAATTCGAGCTGATGCTGTTGAGGATCCAGTATTCCTAGAGAACTAGTACTTGTGCACAAATCAGAATGTCAACTATGAAGTCGGGTGGGGACTCCTTCAGGGTGTATGTGCTCAAAAAAAGTGAACAGTAAGTTCTACATTAGCAAAATTTTGGGGAAAAAAAAGTAAGAAAGATATACCAACAAAATACAGTGCCTTTTAAACACTCAGGGTGTGATGCTCAGAATCCCGCTGCCCCCAGGAATACTTTTTGAAAAGCAACACTGCTAGCAGAGAATAACAGCAACTAAAAAGAATAGTAAAGCTGTCAGCAACTTCCTTCTTACTCAGGCCCCTGTGATTTCTATCCTTAAGAACATGTCTTCACTGATGAGAGAAACAAAAAAAAGAAAGTCAAGAATGACTGTACATGATAAATAACCCCGAGGTCTGGAAGCGAGGTAGCACGTATCTCGTCTTACTTCACCTCACAGCAAACACCCCCTACCACCAAAGTCCGTGACAGTTACAGGTGACCAGGCTGCTGCAAATGTTGGGTGTGATCCGTGTCAGAGGACGGCCCCGAGAGCCTTTCCACCAAGCTCGGTAGGTCCTGCCTCTCTCCCACACTGGTGCTTTTGGAGCTCCAAGCGGCTTCTCACACCACTTCATAGCCAAGGTCATGTTTCAGTAGACAGCACCTCACCTCTGCTGATATGCATGAACCTCTCCATGATACCCACAGGGATTATGGCGAGTGTGGAAAAACAACCCCAATGAAGTATCCCTCGACTTTGAACTTTGCCTCAGGCATGGTAATGAGTGTTTTGAACTTTTAAAAGAAAACTAAGGGAATACAGACTGCTTTAACTCCTCTCAGCCTTGCCTACAAAGACATTAATGGCTACGCTAATCCCAGTGGGACACTTGTGTTCCAGGATTAATGCTTCTTACCCTCTTCTGCTTGTATTTTGTACACAGCAAAAACAGAAAAAAAAGGGGACTCTTCACCCTGGCATACAAGTGTCCTCGTGAGGAGTTACACTGGGATAGCCACCACAGGATCAAAGAACTTCCTTGGAGGATAAAGCCTTTATCTCCACTGCTCATTTGTTCCTTTCCTGTTAACTTGAAACGAAAAGGCAAGCTAACAGCAGCCGTTCTCCTGACTGCTGGCCTGGGAGCCGCTGGACAGCTCGGGGACTATTACATCTAGCATGAGCATTTTGCTTTCTCATGAGATAACACAACTTTCTATGATTAAGTCATGTAGTTTCTGGGCCAAATTCTCCCACGGTTTTCAGCGTAGACCCAGTAAAATGAAAACATCTGGGTGCATAAAACAAAGACTAGAAATTAGCTTTCCGAGTTTGAGAAATACTGATGTTTATGGATCTAAACAGTTAAGATAATTTTTTTTAACAACTGCAATTTATTTTACAAATTCATATCGAGGGAGAGACTTGCGCTTTCCCCCCCCCCACTAAATTTACAAAACAAGTAAACTAACAAAAAAACCAACACCAAACAAACCAACCAAAAACGTATCTGTTGCTTGTAGCGGGAAACAGCCACTGTTTCGTTCCATGAAAAAAGAGGTCTGATTCTACCATAAGCTGACAAGATATGGATTATTTCTCATCGTTGCAGCTCTAACGCTGTAGATGTCATATCCTTCAGATTCCTCCTGCAACATCTGTCAAGAACAAAGACATTTACTAACACAGAACAGGATTTGCTGAGCTGGGCCTTAAGCTAATAGAAGTTCTGAACTGTAAACAGGCTGTGCTTTAGGACAAAACAAGTCAAAAGAGCAGAACTTAAACAATGATATGTAAGGAAAAATGAAAAACCAATCACTCGCAATTAGACTCAGAACATGTTTAGTCCCTGTTGCCCCCCGCTAACAGCTACAATAAACGCAAGGCATAAAAGCGTCTCCTTAGCAACTGTAAAAAGTAACATTTAATAGAGGGGAAGCCTTATTTGGTGCAATGGGTACCAAGTAAGTAAGGGAGAAAAACGTTCCACGACCTAAATAACAGGTTATTTCCTTAACTGCCATTGGAATCTAAAAGTGCCTAAACATTAGTTATTTCTACAGGAAGCATTCTCATGGTTTCAAGCTGCCCGTAATTCCAAAGCAGCCGAGAGCTTTAGTTACGTAGCTCTGGTAGTCGGTTTACATGAAAACTCTATGTTGGTGTTCCCTGCCATTCACTGGTGCAGGCTGATGCTAAGGAACAAGTAATGCGCTCCGGCTAATCTCATACTTCCTTCAAACATTCAGCCTGAGTTTTAACTTTTTTATTTCTGCTCACCGCAAGCAACAGTAGCAGTCAGCTCGGATCCAATTTTCTTTTTTTAATTAAGTACAGCAAATGCTGTACATTCACGCAGAAAAATAATAGGGCTTTAAATAAAAGATATCGTTATATTTAATACTCTAGTTTTTAAGCCCAAAAGTAAAAAAAAAAAAAGTATTCATAAAGTGAAAATGCTCCTTCCATGCACATTACTTAGAGTAGATTAGATTAGAAAAATCAATGCTTACTTTAATATTATTATGTCGTGATCATATCCAGAATTGTTTCCTAAGCTTCCCTCCGTTGGCAAAAAATAATGAGGTTCAAAAGTACAAATAAATTAAATACAGTTAAATATCTATATAAGTAACATTGCCATGAAGAAAAGAAAAATCCCATTCTGAAGAGATATACCCTTAGGTACAGGCTGAAAAGTCCAAATCAACGGAAAAAGGTATTTCAGAAGTTGGTCTAACAAATTAATAGCCATCATCTCTACCATGAAATACATTCCTAGTTTATTCCTACCAGGTTCTTAAATAGCTTAGTATCTCCAGTACGAGAAATTCCACAAAAGCTACAGTAGCGGTAAATAAGAAGTAATGCAGTAAATAAGAAATGGGATGCCTTACAAGGTGTAACACAAACTGATTTCCATTCTGTGATTTATTTTTGATACGAGGCTTTAGCTGTCATTTCAAAGTAATAACGCAAAATTAAAATTGTTGTTTTATTCTTCATCAAGTAGATATATCCTATAGACCAGGAGGGAATCAATGTACCTAATAATCTTCCCAATACATACTTTTCCTTATTGCCTTTTTCTCCATCCAGTCCGAGGCAGCGTGCTTGCTCTCCACACTGGGGTAGCTGTATTTTCCCTTCTTGACAAATACACTAGTTCCATTAACACTTGCAGAGCAAGTACAACAGTCTTCTGTGTACCTTTATAATACGCATTATCCATAAGCACTTGTGGAATCAAACAGTGAACTTTACCCTCGGGGCCGCGGCTGACTGGAAGGCAGCCACTGGATACAGAATGTTTTTGCAAACAGGTCAATCAGGAAGGTTAAGAGAGCACGCAAAAAAACCCAGATAGCTGAGAATAACCCTGCCACTCTGTTGCCAACTCACAGGAAACCCAAAATATATTTTGGTAGATGTCGTTGCTTAAAACTCTTGATACTCGCATGCTCCATGCCAAAACGGGCAACTTTATTTCTATGGCAACCAAAGCGATGCTGCTACCCACTTCTGCCATCACCAGTTCTTTTCCGTTTCTCCCTTTGTTGTAACTTTAATTCACTGGGTATCGCAGGGAGAGGGAAGGAGAAGCGGGGTGGCATCACTGCTTTTGTTACCCAAGAAATCACTTACCCATTTCAGAAAAGGGTCTGAACAGTCAAAAGACAGTGATAATGTGAATTTAAAACACAATGACTTTGCTTTAAGAGGCAGTAGGAAACAGCAAGGAAGGAGTCACAAAGAGTAGAAATTAGAGGGTAAGAAATAAAACTCACTGAAAGAGTTTCACAAAAAACCAGAACAATTTGATATTTAATATAGCAACTGTCAGTTCAAAACAAGAAATATCAGAAAAGGGAAATCTGGGAAGGAAGTGCAGAGGTGGGGAAGGGACAACAGTCAGTAAAGAAAGAAACGCAACTGAAGAAAATTTTGGGAGTGGGTAAAAGGAACCAGAGGAAAATAGAACTTAGAAAAATACCCCAAAGCCTTGAAATTTGGAATGAGATACTTAAAAAAACCCCCCCACAAAAAAAATTAATAAAAATCAACACACACCAAGTCTTAAGCTTCCTGAATTGTATTTTGCAAAGTGGTGATACCATCGACGTATTTTGGTCTGGTTTTACCAGGAAATTAGGTCCTACATCATCCCGCCATGTCCAAGGATAACTGAGCCAATATCATCCCTACCGCCAGCTCACATTACCCACATGCACCAGAAGGGCAGAGCCAGGATGTTTCTGCACGTGCCACGGCTGGAGGAGAGCAGAGAGAAGACAGTGACTCCATCAGCATCACTGCAAGGGGAGAGTGTGGAGCACCTTCACACCTTCCACCAGGTGTCTGAGACCTCCCGTAGCAAAGGCTCTTCCAATATTAAGAGCAAGAAGGTGATCGGAGTTCTCCTTCTAACTAGACACCCCTGAACCAGCTCCAAAGTCACCGTTTCTTTACCATGCTAATTACTTATTGTCTAGACTGGCACTAACTCCAGGTAAAGGTTTCTCCCTGCTGATGGGACATAACATAGCTCTCCTGCAGCGGGTTCTGTGGTATTTAATACACGGTAAGTTCAGCTACAGCCTTCCCGAAATTCAGCAGAAGTCAGTCAGTCAACCAGGAGACAAATAAATCCCTCAGAAGTTTCAATGGTTTTATCAGCCACGGTTCCAAGCGGAACCACTTGTTTTAGCTCTGGGAGGAAAGGATTTTCATGTGAAAAAGCCGATTCTGCTGCCATGAATTATTTTCAAGATACTTTTTTTTCAATTTATCATTTATTTTCACTTTTTGAGAATAACTATTTTGACTCGGCACCTCTCTTCACTAATCTATTAATTTGTAAAACCTCAGATAGTAAATGATTACTGGGAAAAGGGCAGAATCACATAAACCATATACAAAGCAAAAAATAGAAAAGGAAAGGAAAATTCCACACAATTGGAAATTTCCTTACAAAGGTGTTTGATTTCGCCAGAAGTGACAAAATGAGAGGTAGCTAGCATGAACAGGAAGGGTGAGACACACTAAGATGGAGAAATACAGTGCCCGGGGAAAGACAAGAGAAGAAGTACAATAAGAGAGGGAGGAAAAGCAGGCGAAAATGTGAAAGCATGAAGTCAACAGAATGAAGAAAGGTCAAGCTGGGAGCAACAGAGAAATTCAGCCATTGAATAGGCCAGTGTTCACAAAAGGAGCAAGTCAGAAGGAAAAGCATCATTAGTAGTGGAAAAGGGCAAGTTGTGGTTCAGAGAAAAACAATTGAGAAAGATCTGGGGGGGGTGTGGAAATCCACACAGAGTTTGGTAAAGACTAACTCAAGTGAACGAACGGAAAGAGTGTACAGAAGATACCACCCAGAGAAGAGCAAGATGGCTCAAACAGGAAAAAAAAAGGATTCCAGAGACACTGGAAACTAGTTGATTTTGACCTTGGAAATGGAGAACTTGTTTGGCATATCTGAGAAGAGTCTCAGATAACTTTTGGCATTAAAGTACAACTTAGCCTCCTTTTACAGGATGTGCAAGTTTTTCAAACTTGCGGAGATGACAAAGTGTAAAGACTGACAGTGAAAGAAATGAGTTTTGAAATTAAAAAAACCCACACCAAACCACCCCCCCCCAAAACTTAGGAACTTTGTATCATCACCATAATTCTTGACACTTGAAAGGATCCTGCCACTCCACCGCCTTTTGCTTTGCAAGCAAGTCTCCTGACACAGACCATAAGCAGGAAAAACAAATAGATTTTAAGTATGTGGGGGAAAAGTGAGCACAATGGCAATGATACAATGTAATTACATTTATACGTACATAACAATGCAGTCTCAGAATTACAGCACACGTTGACATTCAGCAGCTGCTGTGTGAGAAAGGAAAGAAGGTGTCCCTTCACCAGTAAACTGAATACCCGATACGATGGTTCTGGAACCACAACCCAATACAAACGTCAGCCTTCAACGACCTCGTGCCAGGGTTGCTCCAGCCATCCAAAATGCAATCTGTAACTTCAGCAGGATACAGGAAAAGCACTATCTTTTATGAACCAGTTGACAAAGGAAAACAAGAAGGCTCCTGGCAAACATACTGCTCTCTAGATCAAGGGATTGATTACTGTATTTCTATACAAGCCTCGCCTTTCTTACAGGCGCGGACCACAGTGACCATAACAATACCATTCCAACATAGGAGGGAACAGTAATTAATCTGCTCCCACAAATTGCCCCAGTCTTCTACTCTGCATTTGGGATAATAACAATCCTTTGGCTCATCCCTGGAAACTGACATCATCTAGAAGAAAAAAAAAAAAGTTAACAAGTGCTAGTTTATAGCAGTCCTTACATTCTGAGCAACATTTTAAGAAGTGAAATTGCTCTTAAACTCTATTGAATCTTTTGAGTGTGTCACCTTACTCCCTTTTCACTGAAACCTGGTGAACTACATAAAGAAATCAGGCTCTGGAGGCAGAGGACAAGACTGAGAAAACATGTATTAATCCCCAAAACAAAATCTTTAGTTATCTGTAAAATTCTAAGACAATTAGTTCAGATATATCTTTTACGCTACTTCAGAACTATTTCCTGATATTCGTGTATTTAACACACATCTTTAAGAAAACCAAAAGGAAAAAAAAACCAGACAGTAAAATAACTAAATTAATAAATAAGTAAGAGCAGAAGGTGCAGTAGTTGAGGCGATTCTTGCGAAAAAGCTGTGATAAGAAGTTTGCAGCTAAGGTCTAATTAATACTTCTTTTCTTTTTTCTTGTGAACCCCAAGATGGCACCTAACCATGTTTGAATTACAACCTGCTGCCATTTAGGTGGGCTTTCATCCTGGTAAGCTGTACAGCAGACACAAAGCCCTTGTGAGGATTTCACTTCACTATGAATTAGTGTCTAACACTGAGAGCGCCTTTCATCATCGGCTTGTATTGCCTTCAGGTGCCTATAAATTCCTCTCAGTCTTTATGTAGCACTTGTCTATCAGACCATGTCATCAATTTTACTGCAGGCAAGAGGCAGACACACCTCTTCCTGAGACACAGACAACACAACAATTACCACAGCCACTCTTGAATTATCATTGCATATCAGCTCATTGCCAACTGCTAATCACCCACGACTCCCTATGGAAAACACATCGCACTTTCCAGGCTCTCTTTACATCGCTGGCGTGGAGAGCTGTGAGGCTACGATGGCATCATCACCACCAAGTGTATCACTGGCCCCACCAAACTCATTCACGTGGCAACCATGCCCCGTCCCCTCTCTCCTTCCACTAATATACAGTGATAAACAAACTGTATTCCAAGGGAAAGATTTTTTTTATTATTATTATTCATTATTCATGTATAGTCTTTTTATTGACCATGCCAAGCCTACATGAAAAAAATCAGACATTACATGCTATCGGAATAGAAACTAATAGCTAACAAATACTTATAAAATAACAATAGGGACTTTCAGATTTGTAACCAAGTCTGGGCTGAACTTGCTTGTGAAATAAGTTGTTTTGTTAAAGAAGATCTGACTGAAATTATGTCTTCTCTTTTAAACGTTAAATAAATAATACCTGAACACACCTATCCCTCCAGGGACAAGGTAACTCAAGAGATGGGATAGGGAGTGCTTAATGTTGAGGGTCACCAACTTATTCTTGCCTATGGTCAAGAGAAATCTCAAGCTGTAACCTCACAGCTGTTTGATTAAGTGTGCTGATGCTCGGCTCTCTAGCTAGTATGAATGGTTGTTCATTCATACCACCCCTACCGTCAACCAACTGTGAGATTCCTCACTGAGGCACAACAGTCAAAGAAGGGGCACCAACCAAAGCGTTGTCTGCCTCAAGATATCATCCTCTGCCTAAATTCACATTTCAGGGCCTAATTCTGATTCCAGTTAAAATCTGCACTTCCGCTGATAAACAATCGCTCGGGTCCTAGACCAGAATCCTAAATTTAAGACTGTGCACAGAGACATATTCCAGCTCAAGATGAGTACTCTTCAGTTTCACTTTCACCACTGGCCCTATGCCAGAATGAGAGACTAAATACAGGGGACTATAAAGACAAGTCTTCCCATATATTTGAAACCTAAAAATGTATACTGTACAATGTAGGAAGCAGTCTCCTCAAATTAATTTTAAGACTCATTAGCAGAGTTGAGTGAGGAAGGCAGAGACCTGAAGAAAAGGCTGAATTTCCCAAGGTTGCTACTTTACATTTTTCAGAATCGAAATTAAATTTGCCTAAAGAATTTTTTTCCCAATTTGTCCCCAAAAGGGACATTGAGAACAACGGCACATTCCCGTAAAGAGTCCAGAAAAACTTCTCCCAGGCTGCAAGACTCAAACCTCAGGTGCCGGCAGCAGGTCCAGGTCTTAGCAACCTGATAAAAGTACAGAGAAACAATGAAAAGCTGCCTGAATTACTGCATCTCAGCAAAGTTCCTCCCCTTCGTCTGAAGCACGGTGGTTGACTTTGTCAGCCCTAACCCACTGCAATTAATCCCAAGTAAAATGAGTTCAATTAAACCACTTTCCTGGCTCAAGTTATGATGCTTGCTTTGGCACAGGAGAAGAACCCACGCATAATTCAGTTACTTCATCTCAGCAGCAGCTCCTAGCTCAGGGGTAGGAAAATCACGCAACATGATAACTCCATGGCGTGTGACTGCCAATCCATACTTTTATTGCATACAGTAGCGTATTGCTCTAGTCATGAGATGCAGCTAATTTTTCTGTATCACGTAGAAGCATTCCAAGGAACCCAGTTCAATGCAATTTACTTCTCTCATGTTTTAGTAGAGACCACGTCCCCTGCAGCGATGGAGCATCCTGCTGCTTTTCCACCACCTGAGGAGGACACTTCAGCAGCTATTCCTCTCCAGGTCCCCACTGCATGAGGGAACAAACGAGCTCCAACAAATTATCCTTACAGTTCAGTCTTCAAATTGCTAAATCTCATCCAAATGTGTATTTTGCCTGTCAGTCCTTTTATTCTGTTTTCATAGGAAGGAAGTAGTGACAAACAAATTACTGCACAAAAGCATGTGAGCTCTGGCAGGCAGTTTCAGAGCTATTGACAAAAAACAGTTTATTCACCGCAAGCATCCTACTTCTACAATCTCTCTCTCTGATCAGGATGCAGAGGACTAATTCAATAGTTCATGATGGACAACTACGTAGTGGGCGTGTTTGATTTGAGGAGACAATGGTTTGACACGTGGAGCTTTTCTCTACCTCCATCCCTCACTCCTTCCCCCATTTTTTTCCTTTTCCTTTTTTTTTTTTGACTTTTCTTTCTTTTTTTTAAGATCTGAACAATTTGCTTTGAAATACCATCATAACACTTTATTTCCGCAAAACCTACTTTAAAAAAAATTTGAAAAAAAAGAGAGAAGAGGAAGAAAAAAGTTGGGAGAGAAGCTTTCCAGTAAGGCTGCAACCTTACTAAGTACTCCTTAATTGGGACAGGCTGCTTCCCACAGTCAAGTCCACATTACATGGGCTACATATGCTAATAAATGTGTCAAAAAATATCCAGTATTGTAATTTGTCAATCAATGCAAAGAGAACCAGGTCCAAGGCAGGACTCTAAACTGGAGTATTTCGAAACTCCTTCTGGAGTGACAGGCTAAACACAGCAGAGCACGCAATAAATGCTGCTGAGTTCACTGCAATTCATACATTTACTGCAGACCAAGTCCCCGGCACTCCCAAGTTAATTTGCTCCCTGCTCTTCAATCTATGACAAGGCTTTTCATACATGAGCCACCAGGCACATAAAAAGAGCACGTGAAAACTCACAGCAAAGATCGCATCTTCCAGTGTTTTCCTCTCCCAATAGCACTGACCGCAATTAGAGTTTCAGTATCATTCACAGACCTTCGACAAAGCAAAATGTCATGTTTCAAACAAAGCTATTCCAGTTACAGTTTACAATCTCATTAAAATAGCACCCTCCCTGTCCTCTTTAACAATATTGTTAATATTTAACAACATTAGGAATGGAAGAGCTATCCAGTGCAGTTTATTTATCAATATTTCCCTTTGGCTCCCACAGGCGTGCCTGCTCTCTTTTGCAACTGAGCCTAACTGAGGTAGTAGCCTGAGATTTAAGAGGTATTACAGGTCTGAGCCCAAACCAGAAGGCCCCACCCATGTTTCCGAAAGGCACTTCGTTCACTTGTTTTTCTTATTTATTCCCCCCCTGCTCCTTTCCCCCTCCTTTCTATGGCACCTTAATCTTCTTCCAATTAAAGTGTATTTCTAGCCATAGCCTGTCCTTTTCTTGGCTCTCCAGGACACATTCTCTGAAAGGTGTTCCTGAGCCTTTTCAGAGGGAGAAGCGTTCTGCGCCAAGGGAGCCTCACCTCTGCAAAGAGACTGCTATCCCAGAGACCTCCAGGTACAATGACGGGGACGGACAGGCAGAAAACAGTGAAAAGGTGAATAAAATTGAAAAGAAAGAATTCTAGCAGCACAGAGGCCATCGCACTCCCACGAACTTGGCAATCTTCATAGCATGTCAGTTATAAATGCTGAAGACATAAGAGGGAATTTTCTAAACTGTCATGCTAGGAGGCAGAACTTTTGGAGGGGAATTAGGCGTAATTTTGAAGTTTTCTTCCTTCCCATAATCACCACAGGTCACCAGTGAGAGTCGGAGACTGGGAAAGAAGTGGGTGCATTCTTTCTTTCTTCCTTTTTGACCAGTAATGAAAACTGATTTGAATTTGAGGGTTCACATTAATTTACTAACTCTTAAAACAGAAGTGCTCCTTTAAAAAAAGAAAGTGTTGCCTGCAGATTTTCTATCCGAAGCATATTAGCTTAATGCTTCTTACTAAATTCACACAACTTAGCAGCTAATGTCAACACCTGAGTATTGACCATTAGGGTTTATACTTCATGTTCACAATTTACCAAAACTAAGCAGTGGAAAAACCTTCATATTCTACACATAAAGACTAAAAACTTGGTACTTTAAAATTTAGACCGTTCCCAAATCAAAGATGATATGGCACATTCAGAGGAGGGGTGGTTATGCAGGCATTTCCACAGCATTACCTGTGGGATTTTAGACAATTTTATGTGGATGGAAACCTCTTTTGGCTGGAAGAGACCAGCATATGGGTCTGTAAAATGATCTTTATTCAACTACACATGCAGAGATTCTAAAGAGGGAAGAAACTCCCTTTTCTTTTCATATTGACAGTTTTATACGCATGGTAGAATTGCAGTACTATAATCTCAAGCTTCAAAGTACAGAACAATCTGCACAATCTCAGGAATGATTTCCTTTCCGCAGGTGACACTACAGAAGAAGTCAGGTGCGTACTGGAAGGACATGGATGATTAGATCTCAGTAACCACAACCGAAAACGTGAGCAACAGCAACAGACAACATACAATAATCAAGCTGTGATTTCCATAAAGCGAACAACTTTCCAAAAACCTGAATTCTGAACATCCTACATATAAAATAAAGATACCTGACCCCATGAGTGAATATTTGGCAGGTTTCTCTTGAAAACTATCTCACAAAATACTGGCTACTCCTTATTTTATCCAGTACTTTTTAAGTTGAAAACCTACAAAGACACTTCACCACATTGTCAGCATCTGCTGCCCCTGTGACCAGTAAGTAAAGAATAGAGCCATTAACTCGTAATTCAGACGTAACACTAAGTTTTAGGCCAATTCTGCAAAAGAGGGGAAGCTGACAACAGCTTGGGGCTTATCACCTCTTATGCCACAGGAGCTTTAACTTGCAACTACATCAATCAGCCAGCTTTTCAGTTCAGCACACAGTCCACTTAGATTGCTCTCCTCCAAATCCGCCTGCACCGCAAATCCAGGGAATCAATCCAGAATTCTTCCTCTACAGAACAACACAAACCAGGGTTACGGTACAAATCCAAAAATGACCAGAATGAAGAGTTTTCTTTCCATTATCTCCAGATTCTGCCCAAAAAACCCAAGAAGCAGAGCTCAGCCCTTCACAACATAAAAAATACAGACTGATTGATTGGTTCAGCTTCAGAGAACCCAGAGGTTAATATTTTTATTAATACCTGGCACTGCCACAAGTGGGAAGACTGCAAGTGTAATGTAGGACCAGAAAGAATGCTTAAGTCAGCCCCATCATCTTATGCTCTGATCAACAGATGGCCTGCTGCTATAAGTACTGCAATTGGAATAAATTATGCCCTTCTGAAATTAAAAAAGGATGTCAGTGATACCTCATTAAAATGTACAAGACAGATGGACAGAATGGTTGAAACAGTACTAGGCACAATGCTAGGGACTCCTTGGGTTATATTCTGAGATTATCTTTGTGCTCTAAATTATATATATATTTAAGATTATAGTAATTCCTGCTAGCAAAAATTTAATTTATTTTTATAACGAACGGTGACACAGAGGAAAAAACATGGCACGTGGCAAAACTGTATTATCTCCACCCTACTGGTGGAGACAACAGCATTAGGTGTAGTATGGAATTAGCTACCTGCCATTTCGAACTGTTTCCCTCAGTTTTGAAACCCATGTTGACAGCAGAGGTGGAGATACCCCAACATACCGCGTTGCTATCAATCATTGGATTCATGGGAGCACAGGACTAGCAGGGCCCTCAGGATTGCTGCTTCTTTGATGTTAAAGAAAGTCACACATTTTCTGAAAAAATAGTTTCAGTTGATATTGGTCTCTCTCTTGACAATAGCTAAATCAGACTGGTGACTTCATTACCAGAAGAAAAAGTAATTTTCTTCATGCCACACTCTATTTTCAGGTTGATTTTTACACCCGCTTTGCCAAGAAATCACAAGTTCAGGACTCTCACAATCCTCTTTGTCCTTGCTCTCCAAACATGCACACACATACACACCATTAGAAGACTTCTTGCACTTTCGCAGCTTTTCTTTATTTCAACAACAATCCGGATGGAGAAAAAACAAAGCCCTCTCCTCCTTTACCACTCCTCTCCCCCTAAATGATCTACTTTTAATCACAACTAACACTTGAAACAGACATTAGAAAGGAGAGATTACCCCTTTATAATTACTGAGCTTGATAATTACCTGGTGACTTGTAACAGACCCGTTCTCAATGCATCTTCCTTCCTCTCTCCCTTGATAATGTAATCTAATCTCCTGGCTATGCTTTCATCTGGCATCCATTGCTGCACGTTGTTTATCAAATAACAATCTTTTCTTAGGTAATGACAGAACAAAGGCAAGGAAGAGCAACCTTGGTAATACTACAGCACTTACCACTTCAAAAGTAACTGCATCGGTGTAATTTACATCGCTTGTGTGGGATTTTTTTCTTCTTTTAAATCTAGTATTATCTCCTCTGTGCAAGACCGTGACCTACCCTCACCCTTTTCATGGACTAACTATATATTTACACATTACAGAAGGTAACATGCAAAATGTCAACGGTGGAAGTCAAAACTAAAAACCTGGGTTCCAAACACGGAAAGCCGAGATATGCCATATATGTCTTCATATTTAAAAGAACAGGCATTTTCTATGACAAGAAAATCATATGGTTTATGTTCCTGGACTATCACAAAGTCTTAGCAATAATAGGTAATGATTTTTTTTTCTTTAAACGCACATTTTACTCTCCCAATAGCACATTCAGAAATTCCGGTAAGACACTAAACACAAGTTAAATTTCTCAAACTGCTTATACCTCAGAATGGAAGAGAGGTCAGGTTGCACAGGTTTCTGCTTTGCATTTCCTGAGGCCAGTGATCCTGTTCTCTAAAGATGCTTGCATTCCAT
This sequence comes from Rhinoptilus africanus, assembly GCA_013400135.1. Lineage (NCBI taxonomy): Eukaryota > Metazoa > Chordata > Aves > Charadriiformes > Glareolidae > Rhinoptilus > Rhinoptilus africanus. The sequence continues at coordinate 491,805 of VXBO01002199.1, read as the reverse complement.
ATCCCCTATTTGCCTTAACTTTCAGTAGTTCCTCACATCCACAAATCTGAACAGGATAATCTCTGCAACATCCCACCTGTGCTACGTTCAAGACACAACTCTGATGTCATGAAGAACCAGGGCCCCAAACCCCTAATATTTTGTCAGTTTACAACTATGAGGACTATAAATGGCAGCACAGTAGTAAAAATAGACCTGCCATCAGCAATTAGCAGCTTGGTATCAAATCAGACAGAAACAGCTGGGTTCATCTGTATGAATGGCATCTGCAGATCCATCATAGTACTAATCACTGAATCCCAAGCTTGGTCATTCTTATTAGGTGTCTTTCACCCCCCAAAAATGTAAAACAATGAAAAAATAGATCTGGGTGAAGGAAGAGAGAGATACGTATGAGGTTTACAGATACCCAGTACCATGTTAATCTAAGCTTTAAGATCTTTGTACCAAAAGAAACTAAATACTTGCTGTATTATAAAAGAAAGCCCTGGAGTACCACTCTCAGATTCACATCAGCAGAAGCCCTTCACAAAGGTGAAGTGTATTAGGCACTGGTTGTACTTGTATTTATGACTGATTACCAAAGCATAATAGCTTTATGGTGCATGACTCTGACCCAAATTAATATTGTTATTAAGATAATGATAATACGCTTCTGCTGCTCACTTTTCATGTGATTTGAACAGATTTGGGGAGAAATTTCATCTTCCCTAACCATAAGTTGAAGCACACAGCTCTGATGATGCTCGCCAAAGATACAGCATAACCACCTACTTAAATGGGAATGAACCAATGAAGGACTGAGATTAATAAGTCAAAATCCACAGAAAAGTATGGCTGTGTGGGTATGAGGATGCTGCCAAGTTGTGTGCTGTTCCAGTCTCTGATTGAGAGCACTGTCCTGCGACAGGCGAATAAGCTCAACTCCAGAACTAAAGGTAGCGGAAAAGTGGTAACAGCATTGCAAGTCAAGTGCAGGATCGGTATGTTCTTCCATAATTCATCGGGTAAGGCACACATTCCCTGAAGCATCAAGTTACCCAACAACACTAAGTTAACCAACATTATAAAAAAGAAAGAAAAAAAAAAAGAGAGGGAAATAAAAGGCTCATGATTTTTTTTCCTGAGAACTCTCTGTTTACTTTGTGAAGTCAAAAAAATAAGCAAATAAAAAAAGTTGTGTAAAAAGTAATTATTATCCTTCATCACAATATGATTTCAGAGACCTTTATAATAACAGTTTTTGCAGACGCTCACATAGTTGTAAGGAAGCTCATAGGGACAAGCCAAAAAGAATTATGTCAAAGCTTTGGTGACAGAACAGAAAACTGCTCTGGTTCTCCAGAAAGAGGAAAGGCTTCAGGACCTAGTTATCTGGCTAAATTAATACTTAAAATAAGTAACTCACAGAACATAGTTTTCATTGACAGTAATTTCTGCAAAAAACCCAAGGCACTTCAGATAGGAATGTATAATAAAATATTTTTTAAAAGGCCACTTCTGTGATAAAAGAGCAGTTATAAAGCGTTTCTCGAGCACATGAAGAGCGAGCTATAGAACTAGGAGCTGATTTCTTTAATGCCAGTGCTTCACCCGAGAGAGCTTTTACTGACTCAAAGACATTATGCCTCTGGCGATCTTGCGAGAAAAGTAGGGCACTTGGTTTCCCCTCCGCTGCTCCCCCCATGCGCAAAGGAAGTTGTTATGACAGAGACCAGGTGCGGAGCCTTGACTCAACAGCCATGCACGACTTCCCATTATATACCTATCACTTAGGGGACCACTTACACTGTCTTCCGCCAGGAGGTTAAGCTGGAGGTGAAAGAAGCCATGCCACATCCTATCAATCCGGCAGCCTGCACACAAAACCTGTCTCTTTGCATTTGTTCTGTGAAGAGACCCTATATGTGCTGTCCCCTCCCATGCGTTCCTGCTCCGGCCTTTTCTGCTTTAGGGAAAGAAAAAGAAATAAAGAGAAAAAACTGGCACTCTGAGAAGCATTTAAATAATAGGTCCTCCAAAGGAAACAGAATAGATCCTCCAAAGGAAAGGTTTGCTCAGCAGGCTGACCATTTAATTTCCTCCCAATCACTTGCATTACAGCAGTGAATATTTAGATGGATTGAGGTTGTTTCTAATGGTATTTATTTTTAAGCAGTTATACTACCCTATCATGAAGCAAACAATAGTACTGTAATTGGGCCTTAACAGCTTTTGCACCTGACCCTTTCAGTAAAATCCTCACAGCAATTCCACTCATATCCCCCCAGCAAAATGCTGGGTCGTGAGAAGATACCCAGGACAATTCACAAGTTAATTCAGGTACCAGTCATACAGTTCAATTAATTAACCCTCAGACTAAATACAGAGCCATTTCTCCACGCCATGTGAAGAGCAACACTCCTATTATTGCCACCGTAGTGTCCCCTGATACCTGCTCTGGCTCATTCAGATCTAGTTTATCTCTGTGCAGCCCAACGTCAGGTGAGACAAACTCACTGATTGTCCTGCTTCCAAGTCACCCGGTTCTCCAGTCGAAAAGTGCTTCCCAAACTAGCGTGGGTAACAAAATAGTTTCTAAAGGAAGCACTGACAATTCATCTGTCTCTCAAAAATTCTGTAATTATTTAGTAAATATCTACCTGTTTTTCAGTGCACGCTGGTTGCTACCCATAAAAAGCTAAATTTTGGAGCAGCTGCAAGTGTTAAAATACTTTGCATCTGTTTTTGTATCTAAAACCCTGGCATTTGAGCGGCCTCAGCTTTGGTTCAGTCCTGGGCAGAGCTGATGAGGGTGGGAGGAAGGCAGGACGCACGCTGCAAGGGCTCCGCAGCTGCAGAGTCAAAGGGGAGGGAGGAAGAGAGGAACCCAGAGCACATCTTCAGCTCCCTTCCATAATTCTGTAATTAAAAAAATCTCTTAGTAATGAAACAATTTCCATGAATGTCACCTATCCAGCAAATTACCGCTACTCCTCGTAACCTATACCACTGCCAATAATTCTTGGTAAGCACAAGGGTTAACAAACCTGCAATACTTACTGGATAGCTCTTGTAAAAATGACAAACGGTAAGTGAATCATAGCTTTATTAGCCACCGATTACCCCAGTCTATAAGAAAACTGCCATAATTAACCTTCCCATTGCTGTTCCCCACCTTTCTTACCTTTTGTAATAAAATTTTAGCACGGTTACTACTTCTATTTTACTATAAAAGAGTCGTGCTATTATTTTACCACAAGAGAACATCAAAGAGCTAAAGTATGTTAAAGCATAAAGTTAAAGTGTGTGTTTTAAAAAATTAAAGTTAGGGTTATTTTCTTGGTTTTCTAAGAAAGTACCGTACCAGCTGAATAAGGAAAGGTTAAAATAGCCTCCACAGGCTATATTTCCTTTTTTTTTTTTCCCCAAAATTATCTGGAGCCGGACAACACAAGGCTGCTGTGCCCTGGGCTAGAATGGAAGGGGGGGATGATAGGAGAGGGTCTGCCTGTTTACAATTACTCCATTCCTGTTTTTAATGAATCTTTCCGAATGACCACTAAGTGCTGGTTTTGTTCTGTGGAACAAGGGAGCTATTACTGAAGGACTAAAAAAAAGGGAAGGAAAAGGGCCAAACTCAAAGGCGTTTCAAACATTTCAGCTATATGTCCCGGAGGTGATCTGCTCCACAGGCACAAGACCATCCCTATACATTTGCAGTCTCTTTTCTTCCTCTTCCTTGACATGCTAAAATGAAACAGCTTAGATAAGGGGAGACATGAGAAAGTCAGAACTAAAGTAAAAAATCACAGATATCTACTAAAATACGAAGAATTGCAGTATTTAAATTTGGGTAACTGGAATTTAATCACCGTAGCCACTTGCAAACAAGCATTTCAGAACCACAGAAGCAGCCAACTTCAAGAGGAAGGGATGGGTCATGTTTGTCTTGCACCATCATCTGCCTTCCCTGCACAGCATCAGATAGGCGCCCTCCACAAGAATCTCACCTGCCCTTCCAGATGGCTACAAATACGACACAAAAAAGAGCAAAATCCCTGTTCTGCCTCTCTGCTGAACACACACACTTTCCCTCCCTCCTTGCAAGGGGCCAGAACTTCAGAAATTGTACTGTTAAATACAGGGTTAGGGATTTAAACTGAAGGACTAACAACCTGGAGAGTTTTCACTGAGGATCCTGAGTATGTCACTGAGGAACCTGGCTTTCTGGGCTTTTTCCTAGGCTGGTAAGGTTAAAAAGCATCAGACTTTCTTAGTCCAGCAACCTCATAAGCAGAACAGTTATTTTAGATTTAGTTCTTACCATATTTTAGTGAAATATTATCTTTTCTTACAAGCACAGGGAGGAGCGTATTTCACGATTAACCAAAAAGTATCATAACGACAACTCATATGTTTTTCTTCAACAAAGTTCTTTCAAAAAAATTCTATGGTACAGACATACAAGAACGGCACTACGTGGTTTGTTTTGTGTGGTGTGGTTTAAATATTCTATTGACACACATTTAGAGAATCATCCTTACGGCCACTGAGTTGGAGTAACGTAGCCATGTCAAATTTATTCCAGTGAAAGCACCATGTACCTGAGCAAATTTTTCTACGTGCGTAACTGAATATGTCATCAATCCACTTTATTGACAACGTTGCTTAGAAGAAAATAGTTTTCCTCTAATTCTCAGAAAAATACGTGCAATGCTACATGACTTGCTATATGGCGGTCCATCTGTAAAGCTGACTGGGGGTGGACAGTTTCAATTAGTTAACTGTTCATCATTTATGACGTTTGCTTACTTACAAAAGGGACCGCTCCTCTACTGTGTAAGAAATTATCAAAGTTGCACAAGGATGTTAAAACATCATGGCTATGACCTTCCATGTTGGTAGTACTGCTCCTTATTGCACCATTTCCTACGTCTTCAAAAGCCGTCAAATATATTGAGGCTTGTATAAACATAAGTTGTACAGTCTGTACTGTATAGGAGTATTTGCATCTAAAATAAACATTAATATTCACCTGCTGCACACACGGCAAAGAGGGCAATAACTTTGCAGAGCTTTTCTGTTTGCCTACTCATATTGTATAGAAGTTGGTTTTACTTTTTGCCCCTGTTAAATGCCTGCATGGTATTGCAGAAGAGGCAGCTCCAAAGCAGGAAAGGAGAGAACATCATGCAATAAACGTGCAATATTTCAAAGCATGGGGAAAAAGAAAAGAGGGAGGAGAAGGAAACAAACCAGGAGAAAGTAGCTATCTTTTTGGCTTTTTTTGACATTTAGAGAAGCTATAAATCAACAAAAAAAGTTGTTTCTGTTTACCTTCACGGTAAGCGTTGGGCACAGCAGAAAAAAAAAATGTAAGGGAAAGATTAAAAAAAAACTCAATTAGAGTATTACTTCTACTTCTGTGAGAAGCAGCAGTGAAAAAGAAAACTTTCCTTGAACGCAATTAATTGTCATGCACGCATAGGATTCCTACCCTATAAAAGTGAAATAACATATATCGTTTAGCATATTGATTAATTCTATGTGTATTTGCTACAGCTCACCATAAAGGATTTGGCAATACTTCTGCAGCCAACATGATAAAAGCAATAATAAAAATAATACCAAAAAGCTTGCAACAACATATTCTCTCATAAAGTACTGAATAAAGCAAGAAACTGTTCTAAACAAACAAACAAACAAAAAAAAGCAGCCATTATTATATAAACCCAGCACATTCTAACATCTCATTTCACAAGTATCTTTGACAGAGAGGCTGTCTTCGGGTAAGAAACATTACCTGCGTACTTTCCATCCCTCAAGCTGAGCATGTACTTGCAGACTGTGAACCACCGTGACTCATTTGATGACAAGAAGTGGCATTACCTTTACATTTTCTATGTGGCAACCACATTTTGCCTTTCAGCTTCCCTGCCACGGCCGCTGGAACACACATTTTCCCCGCAAGGCAGCTTATGACTCAAATCAAGATGGGTAAGTTACCACGGTTACCGCAGGAAATAAAGAGGGATGTGCCATGCAAAGGGTGGGTTACCACAAGGCAAACGACCACCTTGGCTGCTGTTTGTGTATCAAAACCTTCAGTCTCCACTTGGTGGGGATCCTCCATGCTCCAGGAAGCAGAGGGTGACTAATATCATCAATTATAAGGATTTACACTCATTTTAAAACATAGACATGACAAAACACAGTTATATAATACTTCTTCTTAAGATCTGGATAATTTTATTACCTGAATAAATAGAAAATCCATTGTGTGACCTGGCTAAGATGCTCATCTCAGTGACACTGTTTGGCAGTGATCGCTGTGAGCTATTTCTCTCTTCTCCGATACGTTTTAAAATTCATTTCTTTCATTTGCCACTTACTTTGCACTGTTAGCCACCAATTAGCCACAGATCTGCTCAACATAATTATCTCCTTCACATTATAAGGAATGTAAATAGATACTTTCATTCCATCTTCTCTCCCATTCACTGTTGCGTTTGCCTTCTTTTTACTCATGTTCAGCGAAGATTAAAATTGTAACAATAAATGACATGTTCCCTTGCCGGAAAGTTGTTGAGATTGAGATTGCTGATCCCTGAACCTCCTCCACAGCACCATACCAGCACTGGCCACATTGGTCCATTTGAGTGCGTAATGCCAAACTATTTTTACATCACCCCTACACTGCTCAGCATATATCTTAACGCTTTATTTGGTTTTTGATTGTTGCTGCACTCAAAGCAGATATTTTCACTGGCGCTGAGCCATCCAGAAGTAATCCCTCAAACAAATACTGTGCACTGGTGAAATTTCAGGAAGGACCCTACAACAGACGCAGAAAGGAGAACAAAATAAAGTTGCAGCTGCCCATGGAGGTCTGGTAAACTCCCAGCATCTGGCTTTGCAAACTTAAAGCGTCTTTTATCAGATTCTCTCTATGTATGACTTTTTTCTTAAAAGAGGAGCTATCTGCAAGTAAAACCAGAGAGAGCCTATCGCATGGCACACTGCTGACAAAACAACAGCTCAAGGTCCTCACCTCTTATGGTGGGCAGGGACAGGTTTTCTTCTGTACAGTGCCTGACACTATCCTCGTCTATCACAGGGCTCCCAGTAGTCTCCCGACATATACAAACATAAATAGCCGATCCACAGACCAGACACTCACCATCTGGGTGAAAAGAACAATTTGTGGTAGCAGGAGGATGTTATTCTGTACGTGGACCAGCCACTCGAAAGCCCTACCACAGATCCGTAGCCTGTGGATTATACTACTATTTGCGAGGCAGCAGAGAAATTATTTCTTTTAAGACTTGGCTTCTTTTTCTGGCCCCTAAGGAGGAATGTGGTCCAGTGGTTACCAGCATCACAACCAAACACAGACTTCTCTGAAAGTCTGGGTGACTAAATGGATGCTATTTAAGAGCTCTGGTGCAGTTACAATTAGACCTCTGCTTCTCCACAAGTATCTAATATGACCACAAGCAACATCTCAATCATGTCGTTTGCAAACAGGGTGAGAGCTTCTTGCTTGCCTTCTATCTGTGATACCGTGCCACAGCGACCATAAAACGCAGAGAATTAACCTTCCCTCAAGAGAATAACACGCATGTTTTTTTTGGATACTTTTGCCCTTTTCTTTACCACAAAGGACAGTGGGGGAGCTTCTGAACTCTCACCTCTTCCCTCTCCCCGAGCCTAAAGTCTAGTTTTGTGCTTCACAAACAAAAGACATCATGGAAGACATGACTGCAGTTAACACACAGAAAGCAGTATGTTGTCCAGACTACCCAAAACACAGAGAAGATGTTTGCAGAATTTTGTGATAAGCTGATTAAATTTGCTGAGCAGATATATTTTCCAGGGCCAAATCTAGGTGAATCCTCCCAGGGAAAGCAATTCTCCTGTTTGGATCATCACCAGTGCTAGAAAGATGAAGAGCCTGGAGTTTTTCAGAGTCTTGATTTAATCTTGACAAATTATTCCCTTTGTTGTTTGTTGGGTGTTCTTTTTTTTTTTTTTCAGTTTTCAGAATCATCTACAACATTGTCATGAAAACTTAAAGAAACAGGTCAGCCCAAAACAAAGAGCAAGCCCAGAATATTTCCTTAGGGGTACACATAGGTTTTGATACCTGAGCAGTCAAAGAATGAGAAAGAATTGAGGCTTTGGGGTTTCTTCCCTGTTTTACTTACACATGCACACAAGTGCTTTTTTTTTTTTTCCTTGCTTTTTTTTGGGCTTGGCTCACATCACTTAGGGAAAAGGGACAGCTACATCAGCAGAAAATCTCCTCTCAGAGCATGTTGATGCTCCACCAGAGCCTCCTGCCAGCTTTACTAAAGAAACACAGCTCTTGGGGACATTCAGCTACACCAGCACGCTCACAACTGTACAACTATCACCAAATTACTTCTATTTCTCTTAATGCAAGTCTGTGCGTAATTTGCATTACCTTGCACAAAAGTGCAACGATTGAATTTCTTTTCGTTCCAGGGCCCGCACATACAACATTGCTACTGCTATTCTTTTGCCAGCTGACATTGCTCTAGGAAGCATATCTTGTACGGAGATTAAAGAGAAAGCAGGAAACAAGGGTATCTTAAAAGGAAATTCCCCACATTTTTTTTCCTCTCAGACTATAAAACAAGACGAAGACGATTTCAGGTAAACACACCATATCTTTGGGGTGTCATTTACAGACCAAATGAAAACTGAAGTGAAACTGAGAGCATGAAGACAGGAGACTGGTTTTTTCACAGCATTTTCATCAGAGATTTTAACTGGCAAATACGTAAAGCTACAGCTAGTAGCTTCAATTTGAAGGAGAAAAAACTACCCTCCTGGCTAGTGGTTTACTTTTTCTATGCCTTTTGGGATGCAAGAAACCACTTCATGCATCCTAGAGAGCAGCTGTGTCCCTACATCATGTGGTAAAAACTAAATAAAAGGGAAAGAACCAGTGGTACAGCCCAGTCTAAACAGCGTCATGTCAGACAACAGCAATATTCTTGTTCTAGTAACCCTTACACAACTTATTTTCTGTCTTTTATATCTCATACTTCTCTTTTTTTGCTTTCTCCTGCCACCAACATTTGGATACACCCTACCGCCTGACTGCCTCATCCGCATAATGCAACATTTCCGTAGATGTAAGTGCAGTACTTCAAAACACAGCCATCACGGCAACACCATCTTCCCACTGAAAGAAAAGAAAACAATTTCTGTTTTCTTCCAATTGCTCTTTCCCCTTGCCTCGCCTTCTCAGTTCCTTGTGTCTTTTCCCATTGCCACATGACAGGGACTTATTTTTAGAGCTTCTGTTCAGATGGGATGGCTGTTTCGATGGGATTCTCACTGCTGCCATATGATTGCATGGAGAATTGTGGGCAGACACTGCACAAAGGCAAAACCCCTACCCGTGCTCCATTCGGCAAGAAGCTGAAGGAGAGTAGGAAGGGGCAGGTATGGAGGGTATTGCTTGCTCTCAGGACAAGCAGCATTTGCAGTAACTGCGGGCAATTTAAAATTAAATAAGGTCTAACCTTTCCATGCTACATAAGTATTAGTCAGAAGTTAATGCTAGAAAAAGAGATGGACACCAGTCCTTCTCAAGCCTAATGCAAGTGGCCATTACGAGCACGGTCGGTTTGCCACTAGCCTTGCACGTATTTTGCCTTTCTTCAAGCAAGAAAAATTGCAGGGATTATGCCCAGAGCAATCACGCTCTTGAGTCTTACTTTCAAAAACCAGAACAGGCCCATAAAGATGGTTAAGAACTTCACCTTCCTCGCCATTCATGACACAAAAGCTGCGCTGCATTTCTCTGGCAACCCAGGATGGCAAAACTGAACTAAAACATGTTTTTCTGAGCAAAAAGTATCTTTCAGTCTTTACCATTTACATAGACTGGGCCATCCTGGAAGAGGTAAAATGTCCCTCATCTACCATCGCAGAAGACAGTCTTACCAGCTTTTACAGATCATCGTGTATTTTTGCTGAAGAGATTTAGAGCATTCAGAGGACCAGAGGAAATTAGGCCCTTTATCAGGCTCTTTAGGTGGAAGAAGTGGGTGTTCTTCACCTGTTCCCAGCACACTGCTACAGCTCAAAGGGTTGGAGGAGGAGAGAGAGGAGCACAAAACAGAAGAGGATGAAGGGACCGCAACAGCTGACAGCACTAGAGCCTTGTGGCTGAGAAAAGACCCAGTTTGCCATTGCCAGGCACAGAATCATAAAATGGTTCAGATTGGAAGGGAACTTAAAGACCATCTAGTTCCAACCCCTGCCCTGGGCAGGGACACCTCCCTCCAGCCCAGGTTGCCCAAAGCCCCATCCAGCCTGGCCTTGGACAACTCTGGGGATGGGGCAGCCACAGCTTCTCTGGGCAACCTGGGCCAGTGTCTCACCACCCTCACAGTAAAGAATTTCTTCCTAATGCCTAATCTAAGTTTCTCCTCTTTCAGTGCATGCAACTTACTCCCAGACCAAGAGTCATCTCGTTAAATGCCACCATGTTATGTGGGACATAGTTTACCCTCTGCGTCTTCGGTCTGGGCAAGGTGCAAAGCAGATTGGAAGCGTAGCCCAAATTCCCTGGTAGGTGTGCAGTCTGGCTTTGATCCCCTGAGCTGTTCTGGAGGAGAGAAGGCTTCCTCGCTGCATTTTCCTCTATACCCCAGCAGCTGTACGCCACTAACGCCCATCTGAGTTCAGATGGTGCAAACGGTACGACAAATAAACAATAAATGTAAACATCATCAGAGGACTTTCAACCCTTTAACAGAAGTTAAATATTTTCTATTAATTTCAAAGTTAATGTAAAAAAGACACCATTGCCTTTATCTCTGATCTTTTTCTCCTTCTCTAAAGACTCAACATAAATTTCAGAAATAGCCAGATGGTCAGTAAGCAGTAGAAAATGGCTTTTGATAATAAAACCTAATTAGTTCTGACCTGATCTCCATTGTGTATTATCAGCTTTGGCCATCATAAGAACTCTGCAATTCCACAACCACTACAGACAAAACTTGGACACAAAGTCTGGTGAAAATCCTTACTCCCTGGGCTCTCCCCGGCCCCCTTATCTTTTGCAACTGACTTTAAATGGGACTGATAGATCTACAAGGAAATTAGTACTTGCATTAATAGGTCAAGTTTATTCTGAAGCTTTCAATTCCTTTTAAGACAGACACATTCTGCAGATTTGCTTTTCTATACGACAGTATTTCAGGCTTACTGGCAAAGTACTACAGTCACAGAGAAGATTCCTTGCTGAAACTACAGTTTTCCCTTTATGCCCTTTTAGAGCCAAGTCAGGATAACAAAAAGTAAAGAAACAAAACAAACGCATAGCTGTCATTTAAAAACATATATTCTTAAAGGGCTCTAGGGGTATCATTTATGAAACACAAAGAGATTTCCTTCTTTAGCAGTGTTCCAACACACTACTCTTTCGTGCTTACTCCAAGACATGAATATACTTGCCTAAAATGTCAGTGAGGTATTTATACAAAGGCAACTCTTCAGAAACCTATTATTGTGAATACAAAACAGGAAGTACAGTAATACCACCAGTATATGTTAAATAATGCTTAGTATAAACTGTGCTCTTCAATTAATAAGCAGTGTTAACCCCTTTAGGGGAAAGGGAGATGTGAAGTGTGAACTGAAAATACTGACTCATGATAAACCCTCAGAGTATTTTTCCCACAAGGTTTTCTGTTTCGTTGGCTTGTTTTGGTTCTTTTTCCCCTCCCCTCCTAATAGCAGACAGAACACAACAGAGGACAGAATTTGCAATATAAATGAGAAAATAAGGAGAAAAAAAAATAATGAGGAAAAGCAAAGATTGAAGTTTGATGATGTGCTGCAAAGTGAAAAAAAAAGAACAATATTAATACATAATAAAATAACAGTACAATAAATGCTCAATGAGACTTTGCACTCTGCAAAACCTTTTGGTTCTCGTGCTTTCACCAATTAAGCCCTGTAACAACTATGTCATATGGAAGGTGCATCTTTAGGAAACTACTCCATCAACTATTCAACTACAGCTGTACTGGTGTACAAGTGTCACAACCATTTAGAACAGGATGTAAATAAAAATACCATGTAATACTGAATATTCTTCAGCCACTTCGCTGGTATTCTACAAATCAGCATGATTAAAGTATAAGTTTAAAATTAACAAAAAAATGCTGTTTTATAAGCATTACCCACCATGAACTAGAAAAAAGTATGGTTTTTGGTAAAAAAAAAAAAAAAACAAAACACAACAAACCCAAAACTGATTAATCAAAATCACATTACCCCATAGTGAGATAGACACTCCAGGCATAAAAGCAAAGCTTTTCCCTCACACATGTTGCATAGGAAAATATTTTTAAATAGACAGATTTCTAGAATACAAAAGAGACAACCGAATCACCAGTTTATTCTTTTCAAAACATCCACAGCTGTAGTAAAAAAAAAATTCAAGAGCTTCCCAAGTACAAAGACCTGAAACAAAAACCACATGCAAATCCCAGATGGGCAGAAATCAAAGCTTCTCTTTTCTAAGGTCTGACAAACCTATATCTATTTAGAAATGTGTGAGGACATCTCTTCTGACACAAGTCACACAGTGTCTCTCTCCACTTTCTCCTACAGGCACAGTGTTTTGAAATCTTCATTGCAAGCTAACAGCCTGAACTTTGGTTTGACTGCCATCTGCTGATCCCATGTTTTGGGAACCCGAAGACTCATTTAAAAACACACGCACAAAGCTTTCCAAACGTTCAGGGTTTTTTCTTCAGTTCTTGGTAACAAGGAAATTAGAGAATTTGTGATAACAAGGTATTTATGTTTAAAGAAAACACATCAAGACCAAACGTCCTGGTATTTAGCATCCTTTAGCTAATTTCCAAATAGATCACACACACGCACAAAAAAAAAGAGAAACTTAATTCACTTTCAGGACCCTCAGTTTTGCTGTTTGCTTTCCTTCAAGATAGCACATGCTTCCTGAAGGGCTGAACGGGTTGCTGATGCTGAAATGATGGAATCAAGATGCGAATACAATCAAACCTACCAGCCTCCTTGGAAGTGACCATACCGTGGATAAGGTCAGGACTTAAAGTGATTTATTCTCCTGTTCCACGTAGCAATAGCTGCCCTGGTAAAAACAACTTTAGCTTGTGTTAAGTATCTACAGTAGGTGTCTGAGCAGCTTGTGCACACGCAGAAAGTTACCATCTCAGAGCACCAGGACCATCTGGGTGAGAAAATACCTAGTTTATTTTCATTCTCTCCCTCATCTTTGATGAGGTGGGAGAGCTCTTATACACCACTTTCCTTCTTCTGAATTTGTTCCTCCAGCAAAGCTGTAGTTCTTTCATTCCTTCATTATATGAGAAAAGAAGAACCATCAAGCAATTATATCTATCCAAGCAGACGATGTTAAAACCCAAAGGGTTCAGAATTGACAAAACAATGTCTGTTTCAGCCCAGTTTGTACCCACGGTATATTTCTGCCTAATCAATACTAACTTCAGTCACCTTTTTCTAGTTCCTGAAACTCCAATTCTGCAGACACTCAAATACATGCTTAGCTTTAAAGTAAAGCTTATGCATAAATGATTCCAGTGTTGGAAACATGCAATCTTTGGCTTATGGGAAAAGAAAACAGTTATAAAGGCTTGAGTGTGGACTGAAGGAGTTCCAGCAAACCTACTCAAGTTCCAGGTTAAGATCTTCTGTATCAGTATTTTTATGAGAATAAGATCCACATGAAAAAAAAGCAAAACCCATGGAAATCTCACCACAGAAAAAAACACAGGCTGCCATTTGAATAATGAGTTTGGATTTTTCTATGAGCCCAGAACATCAGGTAGCACGCCAGGTACACAAATTCTGGCGATTCTGAATGAAACCACAACTTTTATTCTCTTAGAACAGTACTAATTAAAATCATTTATTTTAAAATATATTCAGTGTCTCAGAAAGTTAATGGTTCCAATTCATATTTTTCCTTTTCCAAGAACTTACATTATTTGTGTTCTGTCACAGCATTGCTGGCAGATCACGTCAAAATATGCCTTTGTTGTGGAAATGTGTCTGCTTAAGCAGTTTCTTTATTTGTGATGTGGCATCTTCTCTGAAACATACTCTATTTTCACATGCAAAACAAAGACAGAACAGATTCCTATTCTCTAGAAAACTTGCAAATGATCTTGTAAAAATCCTGCAAATGACACAGGACCTCCAGTGGTGGCTTCTCTCCTTTTCTTGTTGTGTCTGCCAGAAATAAAATTCCCCAAAAAGAGGAGACATAAGACCTCCCCTTCAGTCGTAATTCTGAAAACTCTTACGACCCAGAGGGGTTGCACAGCCATAGCAGAGGGAAGAATTCTGTTCTTTTGTCAATGTTTATCAGCAATTTTCTCAAGAAGCAGTGATGGAACAACACCTAATGCCTCAATTACAGCACCGCCAGAAATTACATCTATTTTACTTTGTTTCCATCACTGCTACAAGCCCTCCCATTCAGGACGCACAGAGGATACAGAGGTGTTCAATAAGAAGGTGTCATGCTTCTACAGGCACTACATTGGTTATAATTGCAGCGAGGAGCACAACCTATTTCCACTTCACAGCGATTCTTTGCACCCTTACATCCCTTGACAACACTTTTTCTGGAGAGCAGGCAGACAGCTGAAGCAATATCATAATTGTACATTCTGATAGCAAAATGCACCCACGAGCAAGACAAAAAGAACCACTAGTAATTTTCCAAACAAAAGTGCATTGTCACACACTGGTAATGCTGAATCTAGCGAAGACATACCTTTCATTTAAGAAATTAACTGTTTATCTTCATTTCTGTTGCACAGAACCAAACCATTATTTAAGAGTGATATCCTCTGTAGCCAACGTTTCTGGGTGAATAATAAGGTTTGCACTCTAACTGCCCTGGGAAATGCATTATTTCTAAGTACCGGCAGGGAAGCTCAGAGGAGCACAAGGAATAAGAATCAATGGGGAAATCTCGGATGAAGGCAGTTACATTTCCTCACACCCACTCAAATGGCATCATTAGTGCATGAAGACAACACAGAAGCTCAGATATCAGATCAAAATGGTACTTAAGCACTAAAACAGTTATTTAAACACTTTAACACACTTCAGTATTAAATGCATGAAAAAATGGTGCTCCAATTTTATGAAGAAAAAACAACATAAAAAAGATAATTTTGTAAGCTAGCACAGAGTACTTAGATTCCTTAATAAAATTGAAATAAATGGCCATTTTGTAAGTGCAGGAACATGTTCCAAGGTGTGCGTTTGCCAATTACACACACCTCATATGCTGACTGATGAACACACACACACCCTGGCGTGTGTTCTTGCTTACATATCTCACGTGCCTCCTTGTTAAGTAATGGAATAAGACTTGCCTTGCAAACTGGCTAATGCTGCCTCTTCTCGCTCGGTGACTTCTGCAGAAAATATTCACTGCTAAGAAAAACAACTTCTGAAACAGAGTTAAGCTATTTGCAGTCTTAAGTACACTCTGTCTGCAAGACCCAGCTCTGTGATAAACTCCATTTTCTGTATCACTGTCAGGCATGTGTTTTCCCCCAGACCGGGTTGGCATTCAGGATTTTGCTGCATGCATTGCTGCCTAACGTAAAGTCATGGTCCTCCTTACAGATCGCTTTTTCCAGACCAGCCACTTACTCTCAATGATTGCCTGTTTCACTGTTTTCTTCTCTATAAAAAGATGGGCATGCTCATGCTCTCCAGACAAAGACAAGGTACACTGTGGTATGGAAATGGCCTTCTCTTACAATGATTTTTTCTCTTTAAAAATTTTAATTTTTTTTTTTTGCTTCAACTTGCTTGTTTTGAATCAATGCTGACTAGTGTACAACAGCTCTAACAGAGAGCCATGTTTTGTACAAAACAATAGATTTCTCAGCCTGCTGGAAGCCAATCTGTGATTTTATTTTATTTTTTTCTAGATATCAACACTAGGACCTGCAGCTCACCTATCATGGTCATTTCTGACAAGACATAGCAAAACCAGTGCCAGGCTTATTGTTCTTCTTCCTTTCCTTTTCGGATCCAGTGTACAACAGTGCAAAGGAATTCAAATTCTCTTAAGCTCATTATATTGTGTGATGCTTTATCTCTCATTCCTGTTTTCAATAAGAGGCCAACTGTGCTTGTCAGGATCCGTCTATAGATAACAGCATGTACTGGCAGGGTATAGGCCTTTCCTGTGTTACCTCTCTATTGCGACACAATACAGACCCCTTCATCTCATCTATTTTTCCTGTATGAAATTTGCATGTCCTTTATGAGGTCTAATACCAAAAAAATGATGTAATAGAAGAGCCATAATTTTTTATGATACAGTTATTCAAAGCAACAAGGATGAAGACTGAGGGTAAAGTCCAAGACTCTCAGGAGACTTAGCAACTGGATAATATTCAATGTAAGTAAATGTAAAGCAATGAACATGGGAAATTCAGTCTTTCCTTCATATACAAATGGATGGGCTCAGAGATGAATCATTACTACATCTAATTTTAATGGACTGTGATGAAAACTTTTGCTCAGTTCTTGGCAGCAGTCAAAAAAGCAAATCAAATGTTAAAAATCCACAACTGATAATAAAAGCGTAAAGACCAAAACAGAAAGCATCATTATTCACACATACAAATCCATGTTGCACCCACACCTTGAATACCAAATTCAGTTCTGTCCCCTTTCTCTCAGAAAGGATATAAAGATCATCAAAGACATAAACCAGTCCCCATTTAAGGAATAGCTGGCTCTCCTTTCATTCTGCATAGGATAACCTTGTTCACCTACTCGTTATTCAGAAGTTGATTTTATTAACTTTTTTTAAAGAAATGATTACATAGCTCCATAGCAAGGTAGAAAGGTGTGCATCTGGAAAGTAAAGTTTCAGGTGTGCACATCAGTCGTTTTGAGAACCAGCTGCTTTGCCAGAAACAGAGCACAGAGACATACGTAATGGGGGCACAAAGGCATGATTTGGCATGAAAAGCACCATTCCTATTTATTTCCTGAGAGAATGTGAAAAATTATCATCAGCTCTGTTCAGAAACAGGTTTTAAAATGCCCATAAAGTTGTTTGTTCTTTGACTTGTCCACGAAATACAAATGAGAAAGTCACAGTGATGTTTCACTTCTTCCTCTTCCATCTGTGAAGTGATGGCTGCTTCATTTGCCTTCCCTTCTCTTAGCAGTGTTTTAGGAGGTACTACTGCACGTGACACAGAAGTGTATTCATACACAGGCCACAATATATAAGCCAGCAATGGCTGCAGCCCGGTGTTTCAACAAGTTTATTTACCTTTATTTATCTTTATATTCCATTAGCTATCTGTGTCTTCACCTGAGAAAAAAGTCTAGTGGTACTGATACAAGTTCTGACATCCTTTTCTATCATCCTGCCAACCCAGTTCCCAAACGCAGTTTCCAAAACAAAACTCCCTGTACAGGAAATAACAAAGCGGATATGAGGGGGGAAAAAAAAAGAAACATAAGGGGATAGGGATGGAAACAATTTGCTACAGAGAGTTACAACTATTGATGTGAGCTTACAGGGGAAAATACCAGCAGTAGCGCATAACTTGAATGTATGTAATTAACTTCATAATAGATTTTTCTGCTTTCTAAAATCTGTTTTCATAACAGGCTTTTTTTTATGTTGGAATTATAACTTTGAGGGAGGCTATTAATGGGAAAATGGAGCACACGTCCTATTTGAAGGAGTGGTTAGTAAAACCAAAGCAGCTCATTTTTAGGTTTAAAGGAGATGAGTAATACAAAGCAAGAATTGTCAGTACCACGTGATCACCAAAACAAAAAGACAGTTCCCAAAATCACCTTTTTCAGCACCTGACAGGGAACAGTAACTCAAGAAGATACTGTAGGCAGCAATCAGAATATTGTTATAAAGTGTCTACAAAGCACAATTAAGAGAGGACTTTTTCCAAATCTTTTCTGTACATCTGGTATACGCTTCTCTCTAGCACACAGCTTACTTTGCCGTGGAGGGAATACACTTACATTTAAAACCAAGGACGAACTACACCCTGTTTAATTAAATTCCTCAACTGTGTAAGAACATGTAATAGATATAACCCCCCAAAAAGAGCAGTCACTCTGGATTTCCAGAAGAACTGCTGAGTCCTACCAGCCATTGCCTGTTACCGCTCAATCAAAATACTCATTTGCCTTTCAGACCCTTCTCTCTCAATCAGCTTCAAATACCTTGGAGTCTACAACCTTTTTCTAGGTTATCCTAAAAATCTAGCAAACTGTCGTGATTCTGAGCCAACTCTTAGAGTTGTATATACATCAAATCACACAGAGCTTCAAACAAGCTTTTGTTATTAAATTACACTGGCATATGCAACCCTGAGGTACTCCAGTGACCTAAATAGGCATCCCGCAAGTTTCCACTCTTCATAAGAGATGTTAATGTCTCATTTGGACTAGCTTTGCTCTCCTGCATGTATGCCTAACAATCCTTCCACATACCTTATTAAAACGATGTATTATGAATCAGTGAGCCCCAGATTGTGCCCTTTTCTCTTTTGCTGCATTATTATAGTACTGCCCTCGCTTAGCTTGATATTAAGAATCTTACAGATCTTATAGAAAGAACCTGTTTTTCATGAACAGATCTATTATCCTTCATTGTTATATGTACCACACATGAATAGTATTTCTATTTATCCCTAAGCAGTATGTACCTCACTCGTGCAAGACATCCAGCTTTCATCACTGGTGGAGCAAATAAATGTCAAGCTGGATCTCTTTCAACACACACTCCAAAAAAATTAATTAGTGGATATTCTGCCTATGATGTCCTAGTTTTCCTTCTCCCCACAGAGATTTCACAAACAAAAAAATGGTCCTAATCAACTGAATGGACTAATGATAGCATCTAATATCCATAATAATAACCTTAAACAAAAGATTACTAATATCCTTACTGAGAAACAAGTACATATCAGCTAATCCCTAAATTCAACAGTCCTTTACTAATGTAGAGAGCTTGATCGTGTTCCAACTTGTTCATTATAAAGCTCTGAGGTTCAGGGGTTTTCTAAATCCAAAACTAAAACTGGAAAGGTCACCACCTTGAAGTGTACAAGCAAACAATGAAACTGCACGCTGGCCACCTCCTGCTCCCGAGGTGCCTTCCGGTATGGTCGATACTAGCCAGCGATATCTACAATGATGGGCTTTCTACTTCACCATGGCTTCCATTTTTACTGAAACAGCTTCCACCCTATTAAGGGAGAGATAAGTATCAACACTTAATATAGAAGTCACTCAACATTTTACATTATAAGATCATGCATTTAGTAGCTTATGCTGTTCTGAGCTTTGCCCTTCTTGTCCTTTCCAAGCTGGCTGGCTGCCTTCAACTGATTTGTTTTGTAAGGTTCCAGTCAAAACATTTCAGCTGTTGCATGAGAAGGAGACCAGGAAAAATGTTGCTTCATTTACAATTTTTAAGAATGAATACAAATAAAATTATTTTATCCTAACCTTTGTAGGAAGGTCTTGAGACCTGACCACACTAGAAGGACTTGAAACATCTCAATCTGAAAAAGCTTTGTGACATCCTGATGTTCTTCAGATAAATTTTCCAAGATTTGAACACTCAAAGGCTGATTGTGCCAGGGCTCCCTTGAATCTGCAGGCCATTCTGGATTTCCCAAAATGAGAGCAGGAAAAAGAGTGCCTGGAGTTACTTGAATTTAGTTGAGAAGGAGAAAGAGGACACCAGAAAGGTCTCCACGGGAAAGAAAAGGCTGATATGAGGAGTGAATACATTGAAAACCATGAATCTGGACACTGGGGAAAAACTGATCCTTGTTAAGAAAGGACTCTAGATGTGGGAACCTGGGAGGAAGAAAAGGATTGGGGAATCCCGGCTGGGCAGGAATGCATACAATGAGAAGTGCAAGCACAGGCTAAAAATGTTGGCATTAGTTGAGCAAAAAGACGAGAAGCAAGAATCATACTGAGATTAGATGAATAGTTTGCTGAAGATCATGAAATCAGTAGACATAAGAAATATAGACCAAGAGGTTACTGCATAAAGAGAGCAGGCAAAGTAAACAGGGAGGAAGGAAAGAATATAAGGAGTTACGATTATGGAAAATTAGAATAAACGTTACCACTGGAAAAGTAATTTATCTACCCATTCTTATGTTGTCTTTCAGAAAATACCCTGGATAACAAGTAAAATTCCCATTCTTGCATAGTAGACATAAAGAACAGCAAAGGAGTTTAATATTGTTGCAAATTTACCACCTATTTCAAGCTAACAAGTTTTCTATGGCAGATCTAGAGGGCCCTGTACTGCTGATAACCACAATGATTTCAATATGACACCACACAATGGAATCTGAATACTCCTCCCAGAAACTAGCAATTGCTCATCTCATTTTAAACAGTGTAAACCAAAGGCCTCAAAAGTAAGGAAGAGTGGGTATTAAAGTAATTAAAGCAGAGGCAATCATAATGACTTGGAAAAATAATTTTTCTAAATTAATGCAATTTAATTAATCACGCACAATGAATACCACTTTAATTAATGTAAATAAAGATTGCATTATGATGCACAGGCACAAAGAAGGATGAATGAAGATTGTACGTGCAATCTTACCTATGGCAGTGGGTGCTCGACAAACACAACATTTCTACAATGCTATTTTAATAACGTATACACAAAACCCTGCATACACACTGTGCATTTTGCATCCACAAAGAGGAAAGCTGGGCAGAAGACCAACTGCAAAGCAAGCCCTAAATGTGTCCATGGCTCCAGCCCAAGCACCATAATTGCAGCCATTCCTCTAGCTTCTGTAGCTCACAGTACTACAACTAACACCCTTTTCAGCATCGCTCCCATAAATATTTAAAAAACAAGTCTTTTTGGAATGTCTCTCCCTTAACTGTTATCATGACCCTAAAGAAGCTTATTAAATATAATAAGACTCATGCCATTCAACACACTGGCCATGAAATATGCCTTGCTTCACTTCGCTTATCTGCCACAAAGCCCAGTATCCCTAATTACAAGCCGCCAAGGCCCTGACAGCTCCTGAGGTTGCTCCCACGGGAGCCAAGCCAAACCACACATCTCTGGAGAGCCACTCAGCTGTAGCCCTCCTCTGCACGACACAAAGACTGACACAAAGCGGGAAGAGTGAATTGAAAGGATTTAGAAGGAAGAGGTTATCATCATGTAGACTGTTCTCAAGTAAGAAGTGAAAACCCGTACCTTTATAAGCACACGCACAAGTTTTAGCAGTTAAAACTGGCTGTACAGATGCATTAAAGTTAGTCATAAAATTAGTGTTACTTCCATAAAGTTTCTTGCTCTGTCACTAAACCCACATGGAGAATAGAGTTGACCAAATCCAACACTCAGTCTACATGTACTGCTTGAATGCACCTCATTTTCAGAGGCATGATTCAATTTAACGCCGTATGTTCCCATGTCATCTTACAAATACAGTGTCATTTCCACGTTACTGTTTAAAAAGAACCTCAACAACAAAACACCAAAAAACCCTACCTGGTATCACAGTTACCCTCACTGAACTAAGGGATGGTATTTACGCAACAAACGTGAATTGGAGAGCCTTTCAAATTTCCCACTTTGTTGATAATCTGGAGGCTTTCTACCACGCTGTGTTCTCCATCTGGACTTTGTGAGTCTAGGAGGCATGAATAAGAACAAACTTTGGCCTTTACTTTCCCATCTTTGTACTTTTCCAAATGAAATAAACACGCTTTGATACCTTCAAGTAAGTTTTCTGGCATGTGGTGCAGAGAAAGTATGAAAGTATTAGTGATGCTAACTAAAATACATGACTGAGTCGATATAAGGAATGCTTTCCGTTATAAAGAATAAGAGCAGACATATTTACTTTTCCTTTCTATTTGAAGTAAAACTATTATATTTTTGCATACATTGTTTGGATGTATGTTTTCACAGGCAAAATAAAGCCAACATATCCTGGCCCTATAGTATATCTGTTAAAGGAGAAAATATGCAGCCCAGCAAGTTTTCCCTCCAACCCTTCTTTTCAAGCAAGTAATAAATCTTGAGTGAAAAAGTCACTGTGCTCTTCAGCTGTCACCACTAAGATTTTGTTTTTTAAAACCCTAGCAGCCTTAAGGCTGATTTACTACTCAGCCCTGCACACTCCAACAATCGAATAGTTGGAAACAAAAATCACTTTTGCACACCTGGAAATATTTTATTTGCTGTACTCATGAGAAAACAAAGTTTTCATCGGTGAGGAAGGAGGCGGGGGAAGGGAAAGAGAGATTCAGGTGAATCTTAAACCTTAGTTCTCGACTTAAAGAGAAACTTCTTAGGTATGTACACAAACACAGAAACTACCTCTGCGTTCAAACCGAGTGGTCGGGCCCTTTAGGCAGTATGGGTTCCCTATCCAACCCAGCCTCAAATCATCAACTCAGCTCAGCAACTGTGTCCTTTTAGACATTTCAGTTTGATGGGTAAAAAGAATGTGTCTTCTTTTTTTAAAAATAAACTTAGTGAGCTCTTAATCACCCTGAAGTGTAAACATCTGATATTAATAAAGGCAAAAATAGACCTTTGAGAAACAGCTACTTCCCAGAGCACCTCTTTGCCCTAGTCAGAGTTGCAAGTTTAACAAGATTAAGGGTAAAAACCTAAACACATACCAGAGAAAACCAATTGATGGAAAATGTGATGGTGCCAAGACTGTGAAACTATTTTAGAATATCAGATCCTCTTTTCAATGGCATGTAGTTTGATATCATTTCTCCCTAAAGCTTCATTTTCTGAAAATTTATTATAAGCTCCGTAACAATCTTGTCTTCAAAAGAAATCCTGCATCTCTGTTATTTCAAAGAACCATACTTGCACCTGGGCTAAATGATGTAAGTACTCTAGGTGCTGACTGACCGAAATGGAGACCCACAAAATCTCACTCTATTTTTAATCCCAAGGCTTTACAAGAATATGAGGAGTGCTCTTTAACAAGCAGGATTTCAGCATTTAAAGTAAAAAAAATAATAACTAATGGTTCAGCAGTGTGGAGAGGCATGGCGGTTCCATTTACGTATTTTGATTCCCACTCTGAAATACTTTTCCACCTGTTCTATTCTTGTGATGCCTACAAAGCTCATCTACAAATGAAGACTGATTTCAGTAATATGACATCAGGCAGGGAAAGCAGTTTAGCAACTTGGGGTAAATTTAGATTAGACATTAGGAAGAAATTCTTTACTGTGAGGGTGGTGAGACACTGGCCCAGGTTGCCCAGGGAAGTTGTGGCTGCCCCATCCCTGGAGGTGTCCAAGGCCAGGCTGGATGGGGCTCTGAGCAACTTGGTCTGGTGGGAGATGTCCCTGCCCATGGCAGGGGAGTTGGAACTAGATGATCTTTAAAATCTCTTCCAACCCAAAACATTCCATGATTCTAACTTACCTGTTAGTTATCTCTACCAGTCCCAAGGCTGGACTTCATCTCCAGAAACACAGCAGTGCCAAATTCAGTATCTAAAAAGATTTGACTCCAAGTTGTGTTTACTTAGTACTAATTTATTCAACTGTCATAAAATACTTTGCCAAGGAGTAAGTGTCCCAGCACCTCTCCTTCTAAAAAGCACCTAGTTTTGTGCCCCCGTCTTCCAGATCTGGATGAAATCTGTCCAGAAGTAATGATGAGAAATGACAGCCAGAGACTTATCCCCTTCCTCTGCTCCTATTGAATTACTGCAAGGCCAAGGGACACTTGACTGCTCATCCTTGAGCTAAATCCAATGCAGAGCAGAATGAAAAGCTAGATATTTACATTTCCTCCTCCAGAGTCCTTGAGCAACCTCATCTACCACAAGTTGGCCATACTCAAGGAGGAGGCTGGACCAGAAGACCCCCAGGGCCCCGTTCCAACCTAGAGTATTTTGCAATCTTTGGTTCAACAGGGGGTGGTGGAAGGGTGTCAACAGAGGGAAGCAAAGCACATGACAGACGGATTGTGTGGCTTGTAACTCTACAGGCCCACGCTATATTTGGGAAAACTGAAATCCTACCAAGTCAAAGCTGTAACGCAGGAAGAACCTTTCATAAGATGTATCTGATCAAAACGGAAATCACAAACAGACAAACATATAAATAGGAAAATATGTGGTAGTGAGTTAAGTTTGCGCCACTGCATCTGACTGCTAAATACGCTTGTAGCATCACCTGCTCTATAACAGCACACATACACATTTCCAGACAATAATGAATAAATATGCAAAATTCTTTCCTATTCCTTTTAACTTTTAAAACTGCAAACCTAAATATTTGAATTTCTTCCATAAGCCTTCAGAAAGACAGAACTTTGATGTTTTTAAAGAGGAAAGATTATTTACTTTTGCTGCAGGCAAGAAATTATACTTTCTTTACTGATTCTGCCAAATGGCTCTATCATGCATTTTTTATTTTCATCAAAACAAGCCACTTTAAATTAACGTTGTCCCATAACTACAGAGTAATCAACATTTTGAGGGTCAGATCAACTTGATGAACCTCTGTTTGACTTTTCTGCCCAAAAGACTCTTCCAAATACAAATGAACCACGGGGCAAGGGAGTTTTATTCCCTTTCCTCATGCTTGGCAGTTGCTGGGAAGAATACAGACTGCAGTTTTGTTTTAGTTTGTTCACGTAAGCAGAACAGAAAACTCGGTAGTATCCACATGGTTCTCAAACTAAATAATCTGAATTCAAACACAGTGGTTAATACACTGAAGCCAACAGAGCTCACCTAAGGAACAGCAAAACTTGCAGGTGAAGGAAGAGAAGACGGAAGAGGAAGAAAATGGGGAGGAAGGCTAGGGAGCAGGAAGTTTTTAAAAAGCAAAATAAATATGCAAAAGGAGGCAGCAAAAATCCTCTGCACTGGCACAATACACAGGACACATGTTCTGATACCAGCACGCAAGAGGCTTCAAGCCCTCCTATGCTAACAAAGGATTCGTAAAGATTCAGCTTTTCAGTATTCAGCTTAAACCAGAAACTATCCTGGCACGCTATGCCGAAGCCCATGAACACAGACGAAATCCAGACCATCATCAATCTAGAGACAATGGGCAACACTGACAACACAGCATCTCATTCATCTTCATTTGTCCTATCACATCCTGTCATTCTTATGCAAATAGCATAGTTGAGGATACATCTTTTCTGCACCCCACGATAAGGAGAAGCGAAGCTGTCAGGAGCACCAGGATGTCATCCTATACCACAGGCCATCGCTTCACTCAGCGCCTCGTGTTTTACATCACAGCTAATGTGTTTGACATTCAAATTTGACCCAGCAGGAGGTAAAACTATCTGATGCCGCAGCAACATGCATCTTGCTTCCTGTGCTAAAACATTCACCAAGGTCCCTGGCGATCTGGCAGTCTCTCTTCCTTCGCTGTACCCTTGCTAATGGAGATTGAAACACTGCTTAAGACGAAAAAAATATCTGCATAGGCAGGTAATGATAGCAATTCACCTTTCTCACCCAAGAGATAAACCCTGTACCAAAAGGCTAGGAAAAATGGTTCCGCTGAAAAAGAAAAAAATGGACACAAAAATTCTGATGAGTTGGTCTAGGTTTTCTTCCATGCATATCTGTCAGACTATACCTGATCAGTTGTCCACATACACGTCTGAATAGAACATTTAATTTCAAGCTAAGCAAGTTATACGCTGTGTTCAAAGTATTTTACACCAGGTTTGTGCGATAAGTGATCTCTCATGTTAGGCCAACCGATACATGGGAAAACACACAAGCTTTGAACTGTAAGCTGCTCCACCAAGTCACTGCAAAATGTATTAGTTACCAAAAATCACTCCTGAGTGGGTAAGTCACCAAAAATAAAAAGCATTTTTCCAATTATTGCTCATGAATTCTACTTACAGAATGAAGAATAAAAGGGAAGATTTTACTATTATTACTGACTCAGAGTGTTTTGTTCTGTATCACTTTCAAAGAATGTTCAGAACATCTTGTTCCAGAATATTTTCCTTCCAAGAGAAATCACTTTCTGTATCATACATGGCTGAAAACAGTACGTGCCGGCTTTGTTTTCTTACGAAAAATGGAAACTATCCCAAAGTACTTCCAGCATCACATGAACGGGATGCAAAGTAGCTAAGTGCTACAACTCAAGGTTGGAATAATATTTCAATACAATCATGGCATCTTAGAGAAATTACCTTATTAAGAGATGACATTTGTAACAAGTCAAAACAAGTTTACTATTAAACATAACTTTATAAAATCTGACTCAAAATCTATTCACTAGCTGAAAACAACATATTGCAGTATTTGCAGGGATGAAGTAGTGGGCAGTAGGCTCAGGGGAACACCCTTACATTTGATAGTCTCACATACTGCTTTCAAATTACAAAAGATTAATCATCAGATACTCATCAGTTAAGTAGCAGCCACATAAATGAAGACACAGAATGGCTTATTACCAATTTTCTAAGTGTATAATATAAAACTTACAAAGCATGCATTACTCAAGCATTTCTTGGTTTGAAAAATTAAAAGGTTTGAAAAGCTAAAAGAGTATACCAGACATCTTCCCAGTCCCTGGAAGCAGAGAACACAGACTGCCTTGTGCCTTTATACCCTATGTAAAGTTCATGCGTTAAAAATTACTGTGTAGTCATCATATACCTATGAAAACAGGACACTCATTTATTTTAATACATAACTGAACTGATATTTCCATATAAAATATTAAATCGATTTAACAAAACGTTATTTCTTCACAGGGATCACCAACCACAAAGTAAATTAAAAGCCCAAAGTAAACTAAAAGTAAACTAAAAACTGAAAGATTTCCCATTAAGTGAAGTTCACAATACAAACACTTTCTGGTGTTTCAGGGGGGAAAAAAAGTGTGACTCATGCACTGCAACTATTGCACAGACCTGAGAGAAGATGTTGGCCTGCTATAGGCTGTCTGGTCTGGATGAAGCAAGATGTGAGCAATATCAACACAAATGTGATTCTCCAGTCCCTTTAAATCACATTTTAAATCTCTCTTCCTCCAGACTGGTGAAATTTTGCTCAGCTATTCTGCAAGTGAATGACAGTTACCAGAACTTTTTTTCCCATTGTATCTTGGTAAAAATAGCTTTAAATAAAAATCTAAAATATCTATTCATGGTTTCCTGCTAATAAAATTCCTATAATCACACAGCTTGCTACTGTGTGATTACTTTTTCCTTTTCTTTACATTTAGAGTCAAGACTATCAGCTTTACTTGGGGAAGAATACGTAAGAAACGCTGTCATCTAAACACAACTATACTGTTAGCTCTTAAAGTTCACCATCCCCATAAAATTCAGATGCACAAAAGATGTCAAATTTTTACCCACCATATTAAAATGAAAACCTTCAGTCCCAGGCTAAGAGGTCTGGATTTGCATCAGTGATGCAGGTACAGTCAGTATATACTTAGTAACTCAGGTTCTATCTAAAAGTTCTCAGTACTGCAGGGTAACATCCTTTACACACAGTAGTACTATCACAATAATGCCAATATGTCAAATAAATACTGTCCCAGTGCGCCAACATTTCAAATAAAAACTAAAATACAAGAAAACAACATTTGCTGTCGGCTCAAGAGAAATCCAGCAAAAAGGAGAGCGTCAACAGAGACCTGAATTCCCAGGTGGTGATGGAGATAACACTGTACAGTGTTGAAGTGACTCAGAAGGAAAGTTCCCTTCTGTTCAACAAACAGAATTTTTTCAAATTCAGCCTAACCCCAAAGAATAGTCACCAAAGAAAAGCAAAATCAATTTGACAGAAAAGTGAAATCTTGAAAATTTCAATTTTGCACAAGCGTATTTTTCACTGATGAGTTTTATTGCCTTGTACTGAAAACTATTTGCTAGCTGTCCTTTGCCATGGCAGGCACATAGATAGTGTGTAAGTCAGCTCTAAGTAAGCCTTTGTCAGGACACCATCAGCTGTGTGGCTTCCTTCAGTTCAAAAGGGAAAAGGCTGTGTTCTGGAGCCAAAATACAAGTGTTTTTTTCAAGATTTCATGTGCATACGAATTTTAGAAGTGTGTCCTTTATATGTATTTCATGCCTGAATGCTCCAAGACAAACAGAAAAGGCTACTCCAGAAGCAGCTTAAAAGGGGAGAATTAGTTAACACGAAAAATATTTAAGAAATTTATAAGAAACCCTAGAAAAGATCAGGAAAAATAAATGCCACTAACTTGTCATCAAAGTCATGAACACTGTGAAGGTGAAAAGTTGTGGAATAAAGAACCTTACGAACGCTACAAAATGTATCTTAAAGGAAATCACTTCAGACTGGCCCGTCTACTGCACTTAGCTGTGAGAAGATCCAGCAGCGTTAGATGGTTTTAAAGTGGATTTTCTAGAAGGCTGCTGGGTTGGTTTTGTGTTTGGAGGTTTTCTGCATTAAGTGCTACAAGCCTCCCGTTTTTACAAACTTGAAATGTTCTTGTAGCCCCAGCAGAGCTGCCACAGGATCTAAGGCGAAATTGCACTGTTTACAGTTGGAAACTGTATTGCTGGCAGCAGGCTAATGGCACCGAGGAGATATTTAATCTTTTAAAAGGAAGTAACTAATGAAACCAACAAACTCCAGCAGACTCCTGCATAAACAAACACAACAGAAGCAAAAACCACAGAAGCAGTTTGACAGAAATGTTATTGCACAAGTTCAATGAGCTTGATTTAAGGAAAATTTCTTCTAGGAAACAGATACTTAAGGCTATCACAAAACATTTTGTTTCTGTTAAAAATTCTGTAGAGGAAAAAATATATTAAAAGCCAGGGGATATAATCCTTTCCTTTGCCTTGTCTTCATTTTCAAGCTTCTGCTCTTAATCACTAAATTGATTAAACGACAGTTTGTAGAGCAAAAGAAAATTAAATTATACCAAAATCTGTTTTTTTCAAGAGAAGAGGATGTACGACAGTGCATCTATTCGTACCTTGTCTATCATGTCCGGTCTGTTTGTAGCTGCCAAAATTGTCACGTCCTTCAGCTGTTCTATCCCATCCATTTCCGTTAACAACTGAGCCAAGACACGGTCTGCTACATTTCCAGCACCTGAAGAGCTGATTTAAAAAAAAAAAAGTCACAGCATTAGCTAAACAGACAAGGCATAAACTATTCTATGCATTTCTTTTTTTAGTTAACTCTGGTAACCTTGAAGTGCACGGAAAATTTGCTCAAATTGCTTAACTATATGTAACAAAAAGCATTACAGAAATAAACTCTATTATTTTCATTAAAGCTTCTAATATTTAAAAAAAAAAAAACCAACAACAACTAAATGATGTACCACCTTCTTCCTGGACAATTCTTTGACACATAAATAACTGTGCGCATACATTTGTATGTGTGTGTGCATGTGTATAACAAAGAATGCAGAAAAGGAAGACACTGCATAAATCAAACCAAGAGACAAAGCACACGTTGTGATAAATAACATAGCTCATGAACAGTTGTGGTTTTTATAAAATACCTCTAATTCTGAAAAAAAAGGGCTTTATTTCTGAAACATTACAGAAAACAGGTGACTGCACACCATATAATTTTTTATTTTTGAAAGGGTACTAAACCTAGGAGATGCTAGGACCACACACGGGTACCTGCATACACTCCTGTGTCGGCAGACGCACCACCCAAATGATGTATGTGTGTTCCTTGTAGCACCCAGCTCTATATACACACGGGGGGCTGGGGTGAACACAGGCAGTTGCTCATCCCAAAAGTTCCCTCTGCTGAGCTGGGGCAGGGGAGCCGAAGCAGGCTGTGGAAAGCAGCTGGGGACTCCCAGAGAGCGCTGAAAATGTGGGTTTTATCCTCCTTTGCCAAAAACTGGGAGCCCAGCTCTTGGCACACACCAAAAGCTTGTTGGTTTTGACACAGTCTTCACTTGAGGACAGGCATGCTCACACCCCTGTCCTCCTTCGCCAACGGGACTGCTCTTCCAGGGCTGTACCCACTCCGCTGCACACAGGAGGGCTTCATTTCTCTACCCTTAAACAGGTCTATTTCAATACAATTTAAAAAAAAAATAATCTTTCCAATTCTTCCAGATCCCTCTAACTTCACACTAAGTAGTGAAAAGAAGTCTGGAACTCAAAATGAGGCCAGGTTTCTTCCCGCAACGTACATTTTTCTATTGTCACCCCAAATCTACATAGGATTCAGATAATTTTTTAATCTAAACTTTTTGAAAGTCCTTTTCCAAAAATACTCTTAAATGTTTATACAGATATATGATTCTATGCTATACAGGCAGGCACCTACACACGCAACCACAGTACAACTATCCTGCCAAACACTGGTTTCCAAAACTAAATATGAGATTTTAAAATATAAGCGCTCCAATTATTTCCAACGGATAGAGAATACATACGTATTGTTGCATAGTTATTGTACACAAATATTGCTGCAGCGCTGCCACTCATTACCAGCATACCTGCAACCACAGTGCTTCCTAAATGTCCCAGAGCCAAAGCAAGAGGAACGACCCCATCATCGCTGTATGGATCTTCTTCAAATAAATTCTCTAACTTTCCTATTCTGCAACTGGTTCCATAATCTTCCAGTGCAAAACAGTTAACTTATCAGACCTAGTCCGGAAAATATCTTTGAGGAGCTATAGTAAATGTTGGCTAGCAGAACATTTAGGTTGCTAAGAAATATTAGAGAAGGGACTTGGGTTAGCTGGTCGTCAGCTTTTCAGTTTGCTGCAGTCGTGTTAGAAATTCCCAAGCGGTATTAGAGTGTTTCTAACACGCCCCTGGGTCACAGCCCCATTGACTTATAGAGGGCTGAACATGATAAAACACTTCAGGTGTTGGACAAGGATAGTAAATGCTTTTCGAAGGACCCAGAGCTTAAAGGAAATTAAAATCAACTTTGTAACGTAAGCTAGTCTCAGTAGGGATTCAGGCCTCCCATCTTGCACAGGTTTCACATTTACTCAACTTTATGCCCAACAGACTGCACAGAAGAAAAAGCTAAGCAAAGGAAAAAATAATTGTAAGATTGGGACCAAAATGTTAACATTATATGAGATGATCTGAAGCTAGAAGACTTTGGGGGAGATGCTAAACGTTTTGGGTTTTTTTTTTTAAAGAAAGAAATATTTGGTTTTGAAGAGAGGTGGCTAGAAGGGATATTACATCTTTCCCCAATATAAACGTTTCTCTTACAAGCTTCATACTGAAAAAAAAAAAAAAAAATTAAAGAAGTGTTTATTTTAAAGAAAACCCCCACTGTTACAGGGGAACATACATTGCAAAGACTTTCATGCAATCAGGGCATAATCAGAAAACTGCAGTTAAGCAATCACTGATGGCATAATACCACCAAAACAATGAAGGGGGATACAAGTGCACTATTAAAGCCTTTATTATTAACTGTTAAAAGTGGAGTAAAAAAATAATTTTAAACCACACACACAGAAGCTATGAATAATATAAATAGTATAAAATGAAGAGGTGTCTGGGACCTATGACACCAGCAATTTCCAATTTCAGTGCTTTTATTTACATAGTTCACCAAGCTGTCATAGGATGCACCATTTTTAGCACAGAGTCTACAGCAAATTAGCTTTTGGCTTAACAGGATACCCTATAAAAACCCCAGGCAGGCACAGGTTTACAGCAAGAGATCTCTTTACCAGCTGCTGGGAGCTGCACCGGAGCCGCACCATGCGCCCCGAGAGCCCTAGCGCTGCCCAAGCTGTTAATCTGAAGGGTGACACGCAAGTATGAGTTTTCCCATTTTCCCATCATTTCCCAGCAAGGGTTTCAAATTAACACAGGCAACCTTCATTAAGACTGCCCGGACTTTTGACGCAAACGGCAGCCAGAGAAACAAGTTATGATTAACCCTCCAGTCCCACGGAGGCACTGCCAAAACCAACTTCCAGCCAAGGGGCTGCCTTTGCCCCCCCTCTACCTGACCTCCGCACGTTGATGTCATCATCGCAACTGCATGGAAATAGTCCTCAAAAGGCACGTCCTAGTACAAACTAATTTCCTGTCAACACGCCGCCTGCAAATCCAGGCAGTCCGAATTAAGCCGCTCACATAATCCAGGCAGGGCCATGTGTGCAGGGGTGCGCGTATGCAAGAGCCGTGTCCCAACCAGAAATACCCTGAGCTTCAAAATAAAAAACATGTGAGCAAAGAGGAGTCTGGCTGCTCCACAAGGGCCTGAGAATTTCAAGTAATCTCTTGTGTTGCCCTAATGAAATACATCAGTCTGTAGGCTATGCGTTATTTTAATCTTTTTGCCAGCCCCTCTTTCTTTAAAATCCTCAGTGAACGAGTTTTAAAGGCAAAAAATGTGTTTGCTTACTAGTTTATTACATTAGTTAGAGCCAGATATCCTCCCCTATGTGATATTTGAGCTGGTCCTGTAAGTGTCCCAGCAGTCTCAGACCAAGCATATGTGTGTTCCTGCTCAGGCACTTCACTTACCCATCAGAGAAGCTTCCTGAATGGCATCAGGTAAAACTATCCATAGATTAAGGCAGACTATTGAAGGCGAATATGGAAATCAAAACTTGTTCTTGGGATTTTATTTTAGCTGATGGCATTTCCAATACGCATTGTGACAGACTGAAACATGCATTCTACAGTGTACCAAAGTCCTACATCAATCTGAATTAATTCTGGCCTTCTCTGATGGAACCGAGAGACTGTGAGCCCCAGCTCCAAATTCAGTATAGCAAGTGAAGGGTCTCCACAGGACCTTTTCTTTTTCTTATCTCCTTTGGCCCTATCCAATGATCGTTCCAAGCAGCTGGATTCAGATGTCCGAGGGCACCAACATTTCCCCTTGAACATTTTAAGCCACTCCTATACTTCTTCCTGAGGATATAAAAGCAATTGCAGCCTGATTCTATCACTACATCCCGGAGTACAGAGAGTTCACTAGCTTATATAGTTCTTCAAGTCAAGGAGATTTTGTTTCCAGACATAGCCAGATGTATGAAATCACCAGATTTAAATCTGTTCCCTTCCTTGTATAGGCATTTTTTTGACAGCAACTGACTTGTTGTTTTGTACGTTTTTACTTATTTAACTTCCTTTTCTTCTTCCCTCCCTCCTCCTCCCCAATGTAACAGATTTTTTAATATTTGAAAGCTAAAACCAGCCTGAGAACGCAGTCAGTACAGCTTCACCTCATGATGAAATTTGGTAAGCATCACCCCTGCAAGCTAATGCAAACCTACACTTGCATCATCTGACAACCTAGAACACTTCCAAAGCCAACCGAATGAAATGGTTTTTTCAGAACACCAGATGTCATTTTCATTGGAAAATGTACTTAAATCTCAATCACCATTTAATTCCTGTAAAGGAGAACCCATCCCACCGCTGACTTCAATGGCATTGAAGCCTGTCTGAACACCTGAGCTTCAGAATCAGGAACTTAATTTAGTTACAGCGCTAAACTGTAGACGTGGGAATGCAGGAAATATTCACGCAATAACACTTTGAGCACTCTTAAATTCACAGCAACTGCGAA
Organism: Rhinoptilus africanus; assembly: GCA_013400135.1. NCBI lineage: Eukaryota > Metazoa > Chordata > Aves > Charadriiformes > Glareolidae > Rhinoptilus > Rhinoptilus africanus. The sequence continues at coordinate 458,170 of VXBO01002199.1, read as the reverse complement.
GATACAAAAGCAGAAGGAAGCCTGGGAGGGCCCCTCTCCTGAAAAGCCCCATTCCTGCACAGATGACCCTACCTCAGGCAGATCCGCAAGGTCGAAGAGGCAGACCTCAGGAGAAGCATCCAGGATAAATTACTGCAGAGGGACTAATCTCCACACAGCTGAGATCTATAACACAGGTTTTGTGAGAAGGGAGTACAGCCCACCTCCTCTTCCAAAATGTCATATCAGGCAAGATTTACATACAGATAAAAGCTGCCTTTATTATTTTTTTTTTCCCCCTAGCAAAAGAATTGCAATCATAATCAAAATTTACGGGTTTTAAAAATACTTGTGGACATGCTATCCTCTCGAATAATTCTTTTGCTGGAATCTCTGGAAATAATTTCATATCAAAACAAATGTAAAACTCATTGACAGGACAAAATGGTTGGTATCAAAAAAATTAATATAGGTTGAAATAGACCTTTCTGGCAGGACTCTCCACTTCTCCACAAACTACCGAGGTAAAAGGTTCCTGAAATACCGGAGCCCCCTGCCAGCACAATCCCACGCAAGAGTCGCCTTGCTCGCACAGTCTGGAGGATTTTTATTGAGTCTGACATTTCTGTCAGGGCTTTGCAGGGGTAACCTGTCAGCAAGGAGCACCTGCCAAGGCTGGCTTTTCAGTCCAACTGCCGTGATCGTAATTAACTGTCACACTGTTTTATTTCCTTCCCTCACAAACTCTGGTGAAATATAGCTTTGGCAGTTCAAGGTTTTCCACAGCATTAGGGGGAAAAAAAAAAAAAAAAGTAATCTACTCCAATGGCATTACCAGAAAAATAATAATAATTGCAGCATCTTCCCAGATAGCGAATTTCTCTCAAAAAATTCTATCAGTGAGGCTATTTGCCCAGCAGGACGGACACTGCCATGCCAGTTAGAAATAGCAGGTTCTTCCACACAGATATACCCTGCTGAAATACTAATTCAGTCAGAATATTCTTATATCTAAAGATAGCAGAGTGGGCCCTTATGTTAGCTTAGTTTCCCTCGAATATCACTGGGGCTTCAACACCCAAGCTTTACTACATATCCAAGGTTTACAGAGACATGTATGTTTTCATAAGCAGCACAATATCACTGGTTTTTTCCTATAGCAGTTTTCCCTCTCCCCCTCAAAATCGCAACACCTTTTACATCACATACTTATTTCTGCTTGCAAGCCCAATTGCCATTTTGAGCCGCAGAACTGTCATCCACAATTATTAATTGATTCCTCTACGTACATGCACTCACAAAAAAAAAGAGGTATTTCATAAAACAAAAAGTTATAGCAAGCATACCTAGGCCTAAGCGGTCATGACTAAAACAAGGGGCCAAATTCGCTTCTGGCACATTTATGGTACAACTTCAATGCATATTATTAATTCAGATCACTACAGATACAACAGGCATGGATGTTATTAAAAAGTCTAGGAGAGACATACAGCGTGCAACTCTTGTATGTTATCAGTTAAATATTTTGGCTATACTTAAAAAAAAAAAAAGAAAAGAAGAAAGAAAAAACCTACCAATAAAAAAAAACCCTCTTCAGTGCTAAGATAAGAAACTTTCCCCATACTAGGCAATTTTCCTGCCTGTGTCATCAGAAGAACTCCAAAAAAAGATAACCCTAAGCCCTTCCCTCCATCAGCACCCTACAATTAGGTGCTGTTGCATTCTGTACACACCTGTATCAGCTGTTACCCACTATACTGTTTCACATCTTTCTTGTTTCCTCAAGAGCAAAATCCCAGTAGCAGAGAAGGGAAATCTCCAGACGAAACCTGGGGAAGTCTGGGAAATTCCGAGACTGGATAGAACATTTAGCTTTATGGTCACCTCCAGGCCAAAATGGTGTTTTGCCAACTGTCAACTCACTGACTAAGTGCAGTTCATGTCATTTGGTTTTTAAGACATTAGAAAAGCATATAAAGAAAAATAAAAGAATTCCTAATACTCCTTGAGTGGCCTCCAATTTCTAAGCAAGCTTCCTAAAGAGAAGATGAGCTTTGTGAAACAGTGCTCAGCTGTCAGCAGGTGACTTAGAAACAAATGGCCTATAGACTGCTGCAGAAACATCCTAATTATCCTCCGCAATCATGCAACCAGCCTCTTCCATCTGCCCGAATTTCTTATTATTGCAGCTTCCAGGAGTTAGTGAAGTAGGCCCAGAAAAATGAAATGCAATGGAAAGAGAGAAAAGGATGAAAGAAGCCAGTCTTAGATGGATTTGGAATCAACAGGCTCTCCTCCAGAGGGCTTTCCTCAAGCACATCTCCAAATCCTTAGGTACCTAGATGGTGATCCATCATCCATTTCCATCTGCCTGCAACTAATTCCAGACGTACATCCATGAAAGGTGGACCTTAGATCTTGCTTTTATCTGGCCCTAGCACCATCTAGCTGAAACAGGAAGGATGCTAACGTCAAGAGTTCTCCTATTCTGTTAACACTGACTTTGCCTGAAAAATAAAAACAACTCCAAACACACACCTGATGCACAATAAATTTCCCATTTCCTTTCATTCTGTTTTCCTCAGTATTTCTCTTCTACGCATTCCTGAAAGTTAATCAAGTTGCAAACTGTAATCAATCACGTCTACCAGGGAAGTAAGTACAGTTTAAGTTGGAAGTATTACAGCCCTAGAAGTAACTAACTAGACTGGATTTCATTTCATTATAACAATATTTAAGTATAAGAGGTTCCCTTTCATCTGGAATAAGTTTCATTTATGAGTTTTAATTACAATTATGTTTCTCTCTTATTTAATTTAAAATTTAATTTAAAAATAAATAAGTAAGTGAATAAGACCTTCGATCATTACAGCCCTAATCCTGCAGGCAGTTGTAGCCTGCTTGGGCCCATTTAGCATGGGTAAGCTGACCTTTTCCCATAGCCAATGCCATACTGGGAATCGAAGCGGTTACCACATATGCCCATTTCTGATCTCTCTAATCCTGGTATCTGTTCCAACCGGGCCTCTAGCAGGAATCCAGACAGAGGCTCAAATTCATGCCTTTGGCCAAAGCACCTTGCTGCCGGACAACTTTGCCACAGCGCTCCCAAGCACTGCACAACAGGCTTGTCTACAGTAACAGACCTGATTAGCCCCTCTGAACCCTGTGCTTTTATCCATGCACTTGAATGGCTTCAAGAAAAGGGTGTGCAGATCCAGTCCTGCTTCCGCTGATGCCAATGAAAGTCTCTACTGACTTCAGATGTCCGAATTATAATACAGGCTGGCAAAGTTACAGATTACTGGTCTTTTTGTAAACAAAAAGGAAGAAACACCGACGTAAAACACGTTGTGATAAAGGATTCTTGCTACACAAGAAGTGTTAACAAGTTTTGGTTTAAAATTAAAGGGACTGCAGACACCTACCTACCTATATACACACAACCTATGGGTAATGCTATTTGTTAAAGTTGCTGTTCCAAAGCAAATTACAAGCTTTACCATACAATTAAATAATTCTAAAACTTTACTTTTTCACCACTCCTTGCAAGGCCTGAAACAGAAAGCTGGCACTGGACATGCAGCTTTTTTCCCAGACAATATTTCTGTTTGGATATCAAATTCCAAAACTTTAAAGAATTCAGACAGCAGTCACCAAAGTTTTGAATGCCTCAACTCTCTACCACATCCAAACACAGCTCAAATATTGCAGGGAATCAGCCGATGTTCCCCAATACAGGGACAGTGCCAACATAAGCCAGAAACGCAAAGCTCCTTACCTGACCAAGTCAGCTGCTAGAATCGGGTCCCTCACAACACAAGTATGGCACAGGGAAGCTCTGTTTCTTCCGTGTACTCTTTGTTCACCTTCTTTCAATACCTCCCCCAGCTCTACTGCTGGTAATTTACCCTTGGCAAGGTGGTTTTCTGCTGAGAACCTCTATCCTAGCTAATACCACTTTGCTCTGCAGGATCCAGCCAGTAGGTTTCATTGCTAGGATGCAATACATTGACCTTCTTAATAAGAAGAGGGAATTTGCAAAGATACAAAAATGCTACAGTATGTTCAAGTGGACAGTGTAATATGTGCTAAATTGTACAGTATAAATATGTGCTAAAATATTCCGGAAAGACAGAGAGCTTGGTTTAAAACCAGAAGATTTATCACAGTCCCTGTTAAAAGCAGAGGTGGCACAATATGGAAAAGCTGCTTCATTTAGAAGCTTCTTAAGGGCCTCAAAAATTAAAAGTGCAAATATTTTATTACTTAAAGTGAAAACAGTACATCTTTCAGAGGCACTGAGCATTTTAAATTGTGGCTTAGGAATGTATGTGTCCTCCCCCCCAGCACACTGGATAACATACCTCCGCAGAAAAGAACCACCATATTGTAGTTTCAGAGGACTGGTACCATCATCCCTTCACTTTGTCTACCGTCACTCTGAAAAGGTTAGCATTATTCATCTACCAACTTGTTTTGGCCTCCACAAGTCAAATCCAAGGTACTGACTTTGTCCCTTGTCTGGTCTTTTATATTTTTTTCCTCCGCTTTGTCAGTGTCTTTCACAACAGTCTACAACATTTCCCATCTTACATTACAAAGATTTGCAGTTAAAGAGGAAAATGCTTTGCTTCTGAAAAACAAGAAAAGGAACAAATATGTCTCTTGCCCAAAAATCCTAAAAATCCTACTTATATAAACAATGTCCCATTTCCAAAGCACAGAGATTTCTTAAGTTCAGCAAACAGTCTGTCTGTGCTGCATTTACACAGAGCCATGTTCATTCATCACTTTCAAGTCTAATTACCAAGCCATTTCCCTCTTGGCAACCTCTAATGGCCAGAAGAATTAGGTTTTACATGGTCAGGATACCGAGGGATAACAAATACCCATAACTCTTTGCAGCTGTGCAATTTGTAAAGCCTCTCAAGCTTTGTCCGGGGAAGGGATTACTGCGAGGCAAGCTTTCCCCCTCATGCGCTGCTGTATCTGGACCAGTCCTGAAAGTCTCGCTTCAGCGCAGTCTCTCCTACAAAAAGTCATAACATCATCTTTCAAAAGTAAGGGGGAGAAAAAAAACCAGAAGTCATAACCTGCTTGTGGAAGCAAACACTAATTAGAAACACAGAGCAGTGGAAAAGGCTCTGTGCATCACGTAGTTCATCTCCCCCCATACACGACTGCACCCCACTGCACGTTAATCCGTGAAACGTCGGATTTGTTTGAGAGATGTCAAGTGGTAAGTTGCTGGAGCTTCTCCCACAGGAATAACTCACTTGTCTACCAAAAGCCTTTCTGATTTGCCCAAGTTTTTGCCTATCTCAATCATTTTTCCTACTCAAAACTCATCATGACACCTCTAACCTTCTACCATCTCTTCTTTCACAGGTTTACCATCTCATCTTTAGAATCCGACAGAGTGAATGCCTCCCTCTTTCTTTATAGTCAGTCCACTCGGCCCCTAATTTTTTTTATTTTCAATTCACTCTAAACTTCCTGTAACATCTCAACATAAACCAGACAGAGAAGGAAAGATCTTCCAAGAGTGTTAGAAGCGCAATGTAGCAGAACGAAATGCAAAAACAAATACAGCTCAAATTATCTTCATCTGTCTTCATTGCTACGTTGGAAACTCAAGTCCATTCTGAATGCATCAGTCCATCTTCTTGCATCAAGGACATCCAGACTTCTCCATCAAGAAACCTTACACTGAACTACTTTTCTTCAGAGGGTCAAGATCATATTTCTGTAAATTCTCTTAGAGGCTGGTATGTATCCAGCCCACTTTTTTAATTCTTTGATTAATACATATTAGTTTGTTGCCTACATGTAAAATTGGGAGGGGGGTGCAGACAGACAAGAAGAAAAATCCAGGGGTTGAATTCATACAGATAAAATATATGCAACTTCTAAGCAGGCTGGATAAGAAATAATCTTTTCAGAAATAGCGTTTGACACTGAAAAATGTCCATTAATATAATTTTTGCTGACTTCAAAGTATTATTTCTTGTAACTAATAAAGGCATTTTGTAAATAAATCCATTTTGTAAAATAAAACTGCTACAGGAGACAGTTCCAGCAGGTAGAGTGTTAGATGTATTACAATTACGGAGTTACGGCTTGGGAATGTATAATAAATAAAACACTGTGGCATATCTGAATGCAGCTACAGTGTTTGCCATGGAGCAATGGCTTGTGCAGGGACAGGGACTCCACTACAGGACACAAAGGAGACATTACATTGAATGGTGCAAACCAGAAAGTTCTTTAGCTTTCTTCATGTGCCTGTATTACAATTCATTACAAAGTCTACTAGTCTGTATGTGCCTGCTGAGGAGAAGGGATTCTTTAGTGATCTCTACAGAAGGCTGGGAGCAAAACAGTTGTGTTTTAAACCCACAAATGCTAGTCAACTCTAAACAAGTAATACTGGGTTAATGAATACTTGGCAAAGTGCTTTGAAGAGCAGAGCATTGGCAATTATTCAATGTTATTTCACATCTGTATTTCAGATCTGAATTAGGCATAAAACTACTCTCACAACTTAACAGTTTGGGCTTCTCTCTATATCTGGACACATCCTGTTAGGATCAGGAGAAGTTACCTACCCAGAGATTTGGGATGCACCACGTTCTGCACAAAGCCCACAGCATCCTAACAAGGATTTTAACTGAGAGGGAAAACATTTACGAAGCTGTATCACAGAGCGGTTTTCACTGCCAAGGCAGAGAAAACTCATTCAACCAACAGAGGGAAAAGGGAGACAATATGAACAGGTGTTTCCTTGAAAACTTAGTATGGTTAGTAATAGCACAGGAAATGGATCTCCAGAGGCCACAAATCGTTAGCATCTCTAATGCATTCGCAAATTCCTACTGTGCAAAGTCAGCCTGTAAAAAAAGGCCATTTCTAATAAGTGCCTTGTCTGGTTTCCTACACCATTTAATTTCAGATGAATTTTATGAGAACTCTGCTACATATTTTACCTCCCATCTGGTTCAGATTTGACAATGAAATATTTGTGCGTCCCACCCTGTTCTTTTTAAAGCTCCAAAACCAGATGGCTCCAGCACAACACTCCTGCAGCAGGTCACACCGCATTCTTCAGCAAGCTGTGCCAGGCCTACTACCCCCCACAGACAGTTCCAGGTAAGGTAAAATTGGGTTTGTTTACTCCCTAAAAGAATAAAGCAAGCAAACAAACAAACTTCAACACCTCTAGGGCACTGTGTGAAAAGGCTGATTAAAATACACTATAGCTTATTCTTCCAAAAGGTTTTATCTTGATGAAGTGGTGTTTCTGAAAGCTAAACACATTAAGAATTGCAGCAGGGGGAGATAATTCTTTCACACCCCCCCCACCTCTGCTGGCTTGATTCCAGCACACTGTTTTGCAACTTCCCGATTGTGATAAGCCGGCAGGTGTTTCAGTGCATACCACAGGGTGGCTAGCATTTCTAGGAAGTTTACAAATTTCACAGTTGGCGTACATTGCATATGAGAAGGATGCTGATGGTGTCGTCTTCTATCAGATTTTGCATTTTCAACAGAAAACGTGTTCACTTCTTAACAGTTTCAAAAGGGCAGCTCTGTGCTGCACACGATGCCACCTCCCATAACTTAAATAGTTTATTTGTGTCACTGAAATATCAGAATGACACCTTTTATCCTTTCCTGCAGATACAGATAGCCCTTTTACAATGCAAAGGAATCTGTATGGACACCGAGGTAGCTTCTTTTCCAGAACAATTATGAAGTTGAGATGTGCCTTTAAACTGGACAAATACTTTCTACTTGCACATATTTGATAGGTTTTCATGCAAAACACCACAGAAAAAAAGTACTTGCTCCCAACAAGTAGTAGTATTTTATAAGACGGTATCCCCCAAGACAGACAGGCACTTACAGAGCCTGTCAAATACTATAGTAGCAACTAAAACCGTCAATAATCCTCTTTCAGACAAGAGCTACACATCTCTCGGAACCATCACAAAGCAGGATATTAAAAAAAACATTGTTAGCTGCTAGCACGTTAATCCATTTTTCATGTCACACATGAAAGGACTTAAGTGTTCCCAAATCTCTCCATGAAGTTTTTCCCAGTCAGGCAAAACGTTTAAATGTAAGTGTAAATTTAGGCATATAAGTAGTCTCCTTGAAAATTCATGTTATATAGCATATGATCATATTGTTTGCTTGATGGAAACACTATATTAGGTCAGTGCGACAACCCTGGGAAAAGAAAGGAGTTAGTTACTGGAAATAAATGCAAGCTAAAACCGCAGAAAACAGCCAAAGGGCATGAGAACCAGTAGAATCATTCCTGCTAATGAGATGAGAAAGGAGGAACTCCACCAGCTTACCTGTTTATGCCAAGTTTAAATACGCTTGGGTAGAAGTCACAAATACTATCCCTCTGCATGTGGAATGAATATATTTAATAAAATAATTCTAGAAAGTTAATACACTTGTGATTGCACAATGTAAGAGTAATTTATCAGAAAATAGCATCTGTGATTTTTGCAACAGGATTACTTACTTTCCCCTTTCAACTGCCAAGGCATCTATTTCATCAAAGAAAAGAATTGAAGGAGACACCGCTCTGGCTTTCCTGAAGATCTAGAAAAACAACAACAAAATACTCAGTTTTAAGGCATGGAAAATTTTTTATAGAATGCTATCATCCCCTGCACACCTCAAAAGCTACAGAGCATCACAGAACAGACATAAGCCTTGTCGTCTTTTTTTTTGTTTGTTTTTAAAAAACAGATCTTTTAGAAGTTATTCATGATACCGCATGATGCTGGCTTATAGTGAAAGCTGCTACCTGGATGCCATTTGACATGGCCACTGCAGGAGGAAGTTAACCAACACAAAACGTCCCTTCTGCTTTTTTCTTTTCTTTTTTAAACTTAAACTAGGAGCTTTTCTGGAAACTTTAAAGGTATCGTCTAAGCAGAGAAGAATTTGCCAAGAAAGCTTAACATACAGCATTATGTGTAGCTTGCCCTTTCTCACCTCTCTCACTGCTCGTTCAGACTCACCAACATATTTATTCATCAGCTCAGGTCCCTGCAAAATAGAAAAAAAAAAGTTTAAAAAGCATTATAGATTTACATGTAAAATGACTGAGACAATCTGCCAGTGCTATATTACTGATGCTCTGCTACAAGGAATTTTGATAATTTGTCATTTGCAAGTATTATTTGTGCGTTTTGCGACTTACCTTCTACCTGTACAAAGTCTTCCTCCATTTATTACAGCACTGTGCATGCATGCAACTATGCATGTAGGTTAGTGCTCTCATCGCAATACTTTCCTAGTACTTTCTTGAGAAATGGAATTAACCAAAACAAACACCTTGGGGTGCTTAAAAGTTGTCTCAACAGCAACAAGGGGGCTGCAAATCAGCCAGAGAGATGAATTACAGAAAAGCATTTACTTGCGCGCTCAACATGCATCCTGTCTAGCCAAGCACCAAAACAGCGACTTAAACTGATGTTTAACAGCGCTTCTTTGGACCTGACAGTCTGCAGGCCCAGAAAGAAGCTGCCACAAGCAGCACACCTGAAACCCATCCACAAGGCACTCCATCCCCCGTGAGAAAGCCCTTCAGTGTCTTAGCTCGTATGCACTCCTCCTCCTCTCTGCCGAGACTGCCAAGCACAAATATTAGTGCCAGCTGCGGCGGTGCCTGTTTATACTCACAGCCCTGTCCACTAGGAACAGACCGGGGACCACAAGGTCAACGTTCAAGTCTTCAACAAGTACTTAACAATTATAAATATAAAACAATGGAGAATTCTCAGTGTATTTTCTGTTCTGCTATATCCTGTAGGATAGGCTGCTTAAATAATGCTTTCTAATGGGACTAAGACTCTCACGGGATTGGTAACGACTTACTGACTTCGGCCTGGTTTCTATCAACATTGACCTGCAGCCACAGCCACGATGATTATCCCCTGCCCTGAACAAAAAGAGCCAGTAGTTTCAAGCTATTTTCCAGGGAACAGGTGTCCTTATAATTTCACCAGCAGAAACTACAGCCTTCTTCACAGTCAGAAAACTGAACAACCTTCCTGTGCTTCACAGCTGCAAGTACCTACAGGTAACGCTCAGCTCAGAGCAGTAAGGCAGCTTTTAACAGCGGGTATGCCAGAAACAAGAATGTGTGGCAGATCCACATTTATACACTGGCAGTGACAGAGCTTCTGCTACAACCCCTCTCTGAATGGGATGGTCTAGACTTTGTACCCAGATTGGCAGAATGCAGATTCCTTACCCTAAAAATGCAGTTTTTTGCAGTGTCCCTTCTCCATACTCTTTTTCACTCTTACAATAATAGTCTGACTTTACCCTGACAGTGGCACCATTGGAAAATACGCGACCACATGTATGGGAAAAAAACATATACTCTGAAAAGCACAAGTTATTTGATATCAGCAAAGAATCCAGGCTAAAGCACTATTTTTATTTATTTTCTAAGAGTTGTCCGTTATCCAAAGGACCAGGTGAGATAACTGTAGTAGCCAGACCTAGTGTACCACACAGGTAAAAGCAATCATGTAAGTGTTGGAAGAAGAGCACTTTGTGCCTTGCCCGTAGGAAATGTAAATGATGCTGTTAGCATTGCTTCTTTTCATCGACATCCACCCTTAAAGCAACTGCTGCAGTAGCTAAAGTGTCACCTGCGGGCTTTCAACAACTTCAAAATCTGAGTCTGTTGGATACTTGCATGGAAACAGAATTATTCAGACACATAATTGAAGTATGTAAGAAAGAAACAGCGAAGGAAAAAACAAGGTAAGAGAGAGGAACACAAAGCCTTCTCCTACTATTCCCTGTGGACGTGGAACATGAGGAGCACGTGGCAGTTTGTGCAGAACAAGCTCGCAGCTCAAAGAGACAGCACCCAGCTGCTCCGGGCCTTTGCCATTCATCACATTCAGTGCAGATGAGGAATCCGATAGCATGGGCCTAGCAAATCCTTAAGGAACAAGAGCATGCTCTTCTCTTTCTCTTTAGCTTTCTGTTAAACCGAACCGACACACAGAAACCTTTGCGGACTCTACCCACAATTACAGATTTCTTTTACTAACTTTTTCTAGAAGCCTGTGGACCTTCTCTTTCATGCCTTTATTCTCATAAGTAATCTTCATTCGCATCAGTATTCTCATGGAAACCAACATCATACACGTCAGTGCTAATAGTGTACTCCTCTAGTATGACACAACATCAAATAGCCTGACATTTTCTTTTCTTTTGTCTGAGCAAAAAACTACTTAAAACCAAAACTACCCTCTTTGAGCTTTAAGGTACAATATAATTTCAGCTGCTTGGAGTTTTATTTTTAATTAAGCATTAAAATATGATCAAGGCAACATCAAAGCAATAAATACTGTTTAAAATGTTTCCAAAGAGAATTATTTTGAACGCATGGTTTTGCTGTAAGCTTTGACAGGATGTTTTTCTCCATTTTTCTCTTCATTAAGCAGCAACTCCAGGTGAAAGACCTGTGCCTCTTCATGGAGAATTTTCATAAAGTTTGATTGGAAGGTCTCCTAGTTCATGACTCGTGCAATACCAAAACTGCCGTTCAGAACCATAGTTTTTCTTGCAAGCAGCTTGGAGCTCTTATTATACACGGCAATAAAGGAAAAGATGCCAAAGTAAGAGAAAGCACTCACAGCAGAGGAGGAATTGGTATACATTTCATCTCATGCAAACACCTAAAACCACAAGACAAAACGTAGAAATGTTCAAAGCAGCTGTATGTAGAAACTGAACTGGGTTAGCTCTGGTCCCACCTGAGCTGAACCTCTGCCTTACCCTGTCTGCAAAGGGGCTGTCCTTTAGCTGAGATTGATGGCAGCTCTTTCAAAAGACAGATCTGCAGGACAGGCAGTCTACAGGCCACCACAAAGTCACCTGCTGACAGCCGACACAGTTTCCAACTTTCTCAAAGCTCACCTTCTCTTTTTAGGAAGCTTGCTTTGAAGTTGGAGGCCACTCAAGAAATACCAGAAGGGTGAGGGTTTCTTTATTTTTCAATGCTTTTCTAATGCTTTAAACATCAATTGAAATCAACTCGACTTAGTAAGCAAGTTGACATTTGTTGAAACATCATTTTTGGCCCAGAGGTGAGCGTAATGATTCCTTTAAAAGCTGTTTATAGCCGTTGATATACTGACCAAGAGGTGCTAGTAACAAATGGTCCAGTTTAACGATGCACAGCTCTGTTCTCTTCTGCAACATGCCATCTTCCATACAAAGGGACGTGAAGAAATAAAACCTGTTCCTTCTGTTCATTTGCCCAGTGACTCCAAAACCAGCAAAAAAGATTTGGAGCAGGAAATTGGCAGGAGTAGTTGTAGCTTAGCCATGCATATAAGCATACCATTTGTGAGCTACAATCCAGACTAATAGTAGAAAATCTGCCAGTTCAGGCCCAGTGTATACTGCTCAGTTTTGTTTATTCAGCCTCAAAGCAGGGAGTTTCCACGTGTGGTATATTTAAAGACTACCCCATCCTTGTTTACAAGATACTTTCCCCTTGTATCATGAAACCTTCCACTTGTTTATGGCCTGGATTGGGTGTGGATTTTTATCTGCTGTTGGGTTTTGGTGGTGTTTTTTTTTTTTTTCAATAAAAAAGCACAGGGGAAAAAGGGGAAAATTCCTTACATATACAATATTATCAAAATAAGCTCTTGAAAGATTAACTGCACAAAAGATAAAACCCCTGCATACAGTCTGCAACATGAGGTAAGCTTGTGCACACATGGTTGTGGCAGAAGTTCTCAAAGTGCTTTCAAACTGCAAGAGGAACATCTGGTACCCCTGAATCTAAAGTGTATCAGTAATTTTTCTAAGCAGTACTTAAAACCACTTGCAGATTTTTTCCACCTGAAAATACTGGGGTACTGACTTTTAACTGATAGGAAATTTAGTTGGTAACTTGCCTCTATAAATATTTATTTTACTATTTTGACAATCAGGTAAGTTATGCCCTTATGCTTGTTGAGCCAGACAGACAGGGCTCCAGATTTCTCCAGCACAGAGCTCTGTCTGCTCTCTTCAAAAATACTGCCATAACCTCACATGCAGGTTGTGGGCTCTAACACAGACACACTAAAACTATGTTAGCCATAGAGTACTATTCATTTTTTTAAAAAATCCAATTAATTAGAGAATTTGTATCACATCCTATAGATTATTACCCTACAACAGATAACACAAAATTCCTTCTTTGACATATTCAGAGTAGAAATGATCAAAACCAGACATTAAAATATCAGTTCATTCAATATTTAATTTCAAATTCATAATCTAAAAACCGAGCTCTGTACTGTGAATCTCAAAAAGAAAAAAAAAAATAAAAGACAAGAGGTGCTAAAATTAGTTTTCAACTGTTCACAATGTGTACCTAGGGCAATATTCATTGCCCACACTCAGACATCTGCATCTGAGTTAGACATTCACACTAACTGATTTGGACAGACAGACATTTACAGCACAGATGCGATGCACCGCACTCTTGATGTGCTAATTTCTCATCAGCCTGCGGGAGGAGGGTAGACAGCCAGCTCAGGGAGCAAAGCTTGATCCCACCCCTACCAGTACATCTTTCATGAAGCTAAACCCAGCATTTTTGCTTCCTTTTTTTTTTTTAATTCTTTCCAGTTCCATGACAATGCAGGTGACATGATCCACTATAACAACATTAACTGATTTGGAAGAGACTCAGAAATTACTTTCGATACTGTAATCTCAACAGCAAAATGCTATTCCATCCCTACCACAGTGAAATCAGAGCAACATCTAACTCGGGCCGGCTGCAGGAGAGAGAGTTAACAAGATAAACAGTGAGACTTCCTTTATTTTAACAGAAAGGCTATTTCTAATGCAAAGGTTGTACATGTGTGATTTGGTAATTGGTTACGCTACATAGAAAAATATTTGCTCAGAAAACACATTATATTTGCTTGTTAAGAATAAAGCCTACTTCTCTTTCAATGCTGTTTAATGATTTAATAGGCATTACACCCAGCTTCTCGGCCCGAGTAAACTGCAGGCTGAGCACCGTGCACCATTTTAATCACTTCCTCTCCCTCTGCGCTGCATTCCAGAGGACCTTACAAACTTGTTGACACCTGTCTGGTGTTTTAAAAACCTCAATTTCAGCAGGTGCCTGTGGTCTTCGAAGTATCTAAGGCTGGCAAAAATTTGTCATCCTCAATCCTTGCAGTGAAAGTTGCTAAAAGCAGCGTAATCAAGCTGCGAAGGCAAATATAATATCCCCTTTTCTTTATTGGCATGCCTCAGAATTCACTTGTTTGCCATCTGCCTTGATTAGCAAACTTTAATGACAACCGTCTGAGGCTTATTTACACAATACAGAAGGTGGTATTTGTAGCGTGGAGTGAACTGACTGGAAACATTGAATTAAATTCACTGGGTGCACCAGTGCCTTCAGAGAGGGCCATCTTGAACACTGGGGCACAGCCGCCGCTCAAATTTGCCAGGATTCTGCATGCTTACAAGTGCCACAGCATCACAGGCAGAGCAGTATCCAGGCAGAGGTGACATTCTGTTGCGACAGAGTTGAATTAGATCTAAAAGTAACCCATCCCGCTCACCTGCCTCATCCACAGAGGAATCTCTTTGCAAGTCATCCCAGTTCATCACAGATTTTCAGCACCCATTCCTGTTCACAGAACCACAGCATGGTAGGGGTTGGAAAGGACCTCTGGAGATCATCTAGTCCAACCCCCTGACAGAGCAGGGCCACCTTAGAGCAGGTTGCACAGGAACGCGTCCAGGCGGGTTTGGGATGTCTCCAGAGACGGAGACTCCACCACCTCCCTGGGCAGCCTGTGCCAGGGCTCTGCCACCCTCAAGGGAAAGAAGTTCCTCCTCATGTTTAGGTGGAGCTTCCTGTGCTCAAGTTTGTGCCCGTTACTTCTTGTTCTGTCCCTGGGCACCACTGAAAAGAGCCTGGCCCCATCCTCCTGACACCCACCCTTTCAGTATTTATAAGCATTACTAAGATCCCCTCTCAGTCTTCTTTTTTCCAGACTAAAAAGACCCAAGTCCCTCAGCCTTTCTTCAGAAGAGAGATGTTCTAGTCCTCTCATCATCTTTGTAGCCCTCCTACCACTTTTAGATACAGGCTAAACAGCTGCCATCTGCTACGCCGTCTAGGACCAGGCTTGGCACCATCAGGGCAATATCCACGTGGGATCAAAAATTACACAGTGAGATGACACAAAACTAGCCATCCGCGCTGCAAAATCTGTTCGGCTGCTGACACTTCACCCCTCCAGCAACACCCCATTCCGCGATTGCTACTTTTACTAATCCTGATTGCTGACAAAGCCTTGGTAAATTGAAGAGAGAGAGAAACTAAGCACTAATAAAAACTAATCTTACAAAGCAACTGAGAATAGACAAGGAAAGGACCTTTGAATCATTTTCTGCCCATGCATTCACATTTGGGAAGTTTATGGTAAGGTAAAAATGGATAAATACCTTATGTTATTTTTAGACGTGTAAAACACGCAGACAGCTTTGAGATTAAAAGAGTTCATTAAAGTATCTCAAATTGTTATCCCTTCTAAAAAACATTAGACAAATTTTTCAACTACAGTTAGTTTCACTACCTGCTAATTAACTAACAAGTTACTGTAAATGCATTACTACGGATCTTTTGGGAAATTTTATCAAATGTGTGTCAGAGTTTCTCATAAAACCACAATGCTTCTTCATTTTTCATCCTAAATGTTTTGTTTAGCTAGTCACAGCCATCAACCTTTCCTATTTCATGCTTCTGCTCACCGAAATCCCCATCAGAAGGCTAAACTACCTCCCCAAAAATTCAGTGACAGTTCTTCCCAGAGCAAAGCAGTTGGCTTTTCCGAGCCTCATGAATCTGTTTGAGCTGCCACAGCCAAGATCTGAAGGGAAAAGCACAGGAAACTTCAACTGGAAAATATTTTGACGTAATTGACCCAGATGACAAACCAAGCTTAAGCACATGTCAAGCGCAGGGACTGGTACAACAGCATCGGCAGGGTGATACAGGAAGTTAAAGCAAGCCAAGGTGAAGTCAGGGCTCTGAGAACAGTGTCTATTTCTGTAATTACCGCTAATTGAAAAAAGAAAAGATTCCTTCAGCCCGAGCTCTTAAGTAACAACAAATAAAATGTCTAACCTTTGGGGTTTTTTCCACACCATACTTGGAGCTCCTAATCATTGCAAATATTTTAGAGCAGTATAGTCCACATCATCCGTGCCGTTGGTTTGCTCGGTGTTAACATCCTTAAACATTACTTACTGTCACGGGTGGGTTTGGGTTGGGTTTTTGGTTGCTGTTGTTGGGGGTTTTTTTCTTTCTTTTTTAAGTATTGCTTCATCATGTTTACAATTTACAATAATTAGTGTGTCTCACTGAGTTGAATTCCAAGGGCTTTAACTTTTGGAGGTTTAACTTTTCTGAAAACTTAAGCTGTCTTTTTGCCACTAAGTGAGTTTTTGCCTTAGTTTTGATTTTAAACAGACCAATATCAAAAAGCAGTAAGCAGCAAAAGGAAAAATGATGCTTCCTGGGGGAGTACAAGCATATAGAAGCGTATAGAATAATTTTTCTTGTTATTTATTTTGTAAACTCAGGTAATCTGCTTGTTGGCCAGAAAACAGAACTCAAAGTCCCCCGTTAATATAATCCTGAGCAAAAGCCTCCTGAAATTAGCAGAAAGTCTCCCTCTGTTTTTCGCAGGCTGAGTAAGTAGAAGTTTCCTCCAAAAATATTCTTATAATATCACCATAAAATCTTAATGGTCTAATCAGCATATATCTCAAAAAAGCAGCCAGTCAAAGCTGACCCTGAGTGCAGGAACTGTCAAAACAGTGCAGAGACATACCCATCACATAAACAGTCAAAAGAGGGGGAAAAAAGCCCACAGAAATAACAGAGTGACAAAAGGTTTCGTTATCCTCATGTTCCGTTTCAGAAAGCTAGATGACATCTAAAGCAAAAATGTCACAGAGACAATTGTATATAACAAAGAGGTGTCATCAGCCTGGCAGAAGCTGAAAATTATGTTCCCCATCCTATTAACATTGATAGGTCAAATATCTGTATACAATTTTCTTTTCCTATTAGTAAAAGAAATGTATAAAATACATTTCAGAAGAAAATTACAAACTTTGGGGCAAGGACAAAAGGAGTGTGAAGAAGCACAAAAGTGCATAGGAGGCTGACTGAAATAAGAATTCAACCCGGTCAAAAACTATCAATAACTATTAATAAGTCAAGAGTGATGATCTGTCCTGAAGAATTAAAAAATTATCATGATTCGTCCCTTCACACAGTCTTATACTTCCTCGTATCCATGACCGCAAAACACTAAAAATTCTAAGAAGTTCAGAACAATTTAGGTGCCTTTTTGTACCAGAGATTTGTGAGGGAGGAATAATCAAGTTGACCACTAAAACCTTGAAAAGCCTCAATGGTGCAAGAGATTTAGAAATAGGGGTGGTGGGAGGGAGTAGGAAGAGCCATCCCCACCTCCTCTCCAGTAAATTTAGCAGATATATTGTATTAGAGACAAAGAAAGTCAAGCGAAGGTATAAAAATAAACTATTTCCCTTAGGAATTATATGCAAGATTCCTTTTTAAAACCAACCAACAAACCACTTTTCTCTGGAAAAGCAAAAGGTCGCCAATCTTGGTGAAAATACAGCTATAAAAAGTTTTGGCCAAATATCAAAGAGCATGTTTACAAAAGGGCCACATTCATTGTAACACTAACCATTCAAATTTCACAATAGATTTCAGGAGAGAACAGGATGCAACGTCAAACATCTGTTATCACGTTATTTTCTTCAGCTCCTCTGCCCAGAAATTACATCTAGACTTTGCCCACCTTCCAAATCTTATTAGAGGCGAGTCAGACATGGGCTGGAGCCTGCGCGGTTTTGACCATCCCTCATACAGCATTATGACAACCAGCCATGCCCAAGACACGTGGAAATGTCACTTTTTAACAGATTACATATAACCTAGCTAAAGGACCTCATTTAACAGAGCCAGCTGTCCAAACTGCACAGGCGTTGCATAGGCACATCTGGAAAACAGCACAAAGTCTTCCTGGAGCGAGGCTGGGGCAGGGGCGATACCTGCTGCACCCAAGCAGGACAGCCAACCTAAGACAAGTTGAGCACATTCAGCGCTTCTTGAGGGAGCTGGACTTACTGTGCCCGTGTATCTTAGATGTAGCATGCAGATATAATATGTATCTTCCAAAAATCACTGGACCAAGCAAGAACTGCATGTAATGTACTCGATTTCCTCTCAGGTTTCAGACACAGGGAGAGACGGCATCCAGCAGCAGGCTCCCATAGTTGGGACTATTCCTCCTGTCTGCAGTCCGTTCCCGAGAAGGACCCAAGAACCTGAGCTGCCTGAACTATTCTGAACGGGTACATGTATTCTACAGGCTGTACAGCATACATTTTTCATCAAAATTACTTATTTTGGGCAGGAGAGACTGGAAAGAAAATGCAAGTCTGAAAAGTAAATTATCAAGAAACACGCTTCCATTTCAAAAAGCCTGATATCAGTTCCAGGGAT
Source organism: Rhinoptilus africanus (assembly GCA_013400135.1). Lineage (NCBI taxonomy): Eukaryota > Metazoa > Chordata > Aves > Charadriiformes > Glareolidae > Rhinoptilus > Rhinoptilus africanus. The sequence continues at coordinate 439,554 of VXBO01002199.1, read as the reverse complement.
GGATATTTGAGACATAACGTAGAGAACAGGAAAATTAAGAGGACTATAAGCAAGAAAAGGAAAATCCCCTCTCTCTCAAAAAAAAAAAAAACCTCCAACAAAATAAAAAACACACATATTCATCTATTTCAGATTTATTACAGAAACACATGCAGTGGAAATTAATCCATGCCTGTTGTGCTTTAAGAAATGCTACAGACAATCTACAGACAATGATGTTTAACACATTTCGTACATGATGGATGTTGTCTTTTCTGTCCAGGAAGCAAATGTGGAGTTAAAGAAAGTGGGCTACGTTCCCTTCCTGGAGTCAACATATCCAAGGCTGGACATGCTCCAAAGATGTGCTTCTTGAAACATCTGTACATTGAATATTCGCCCAGTTCAAGGCTGAGGGATTTTAAACCAACAGGGAATAAAAAGCAGTTTCTCCAAGCCAGCCATTTCTGCTGCAGCTTGTCAATGACAGGGGGGTCTGCACCACCAGAACTCCATCACGAAGAAACGCTGCATTACGGTACAAAAGCATTTCACACCAGTGCACCTTCAGATACCTCCTTTTCAGCATCCAACCCTTTTTACTTTTGGAAAATTAACTGCATCAGTACAAATGTCTGATGTAGCTATGACTGATGAATATAGGCCAGCAACAACATTCATTTTTAACTGGCTTTTATTTTGGGTTCTGTTGGGTGTTTTTTTCCGACTGCTACCTTTTCCCCCACCCTCTCAGACATCACTGCTTTGGGCAAGACAAAGAGGAATGTTTTCTTTTAAGCAGTGCAGGAGGAAAAGGTTACCTTGTTTACCAGTATCTCTGAAATACAAAGAACTACTTTGCCCTTATGGAAGGGGCAGTAAAGGTAGCGTTTCTTAAGGGCTGAGGTTTCCAAGGCTGCTCTTGTTGATGTGACCGTGACCCAGAGGCATGTCTGCAATAGCGGGAAGCACAGGCAACAAAGGGCTGCTGGCTTTGGGGTCAGCACAACTCCCTCAGCTCCCAGAGAGGACAGGATCCAGAGCTACAGTTACAGTGGGCCCGAAAGGATCGGCAGAGGAGGAAGCTATGCAGAAAATAACGACACAGAGGGCTTTGTGAGTAAAGAGATGGTCAACAGACAAGAGTACGTGATCTTACTGCTGAGAAGGAGATACTTTTAAAATACTTAAACAAATGTTTTTTCTTGCACTTCATTAGCATTCTGACACAGCTGCAAGACTACCCCATGTGGAATCACTCTGCTATCTTTTTTTTCCTTCCCATGCGTTGAAGCTCAGTATTATTAAATCAGTTCCATTCATGTGTTTTCCATACAACCCACAGTAATCAATTACACTGATTCATAGGCAATGAAATCAAAAATTTTTCTGTACTTAAAGTGTTTCTTAATGCTGAGAGAATATCCTACTTATCCAAGAGTACTCCAGATGTAACTGTTTTTGCAAACTTTCTAAAAACTGATGTGATGAAGTAGAGCTATTTCCCCTAAAAAAAGGCAAATAGGGAAAGAAAAATCTGTATTGAAAAATTAACAGTAAGATAAAGAAAATGACTTTCCTGAGGAATGAAAAGGAATGTAAGAGATGAGATAACATTTCCATGCAAGCAAATAATTATTACAGTAAGAAGAGCTACCCACAATCCAGAGGTGTATTTCATTTATACTGCTTCAAGAATTTCATTGTTTCCATTTAAAAAACAATTTTAAATAATGCCAATAATTAAGGTGTTACTACACAGCTTACCCACCCATCCAACATATAATTTCTGTGCTGTGAGAAAATAAATAATAATTTTTTTAAAAGCATACAAGAAAGCACTAGTCCTTTTCATAAGAAAACACAAACCTTACTTGATATTTACAAGGTGTTTGCTGTATAGTCTATAACGATCAGAAACACTAAGAGTCATTGGAGTCTGGCAGTGGAAATTGGTAAATTACCAACAGTTGCACAGGAGTTAAGAAAATGTTAAGACTAAATGGCCTACCTTCACTGCCAAGAAGTTGAGGCCACTTTCATGAGCCAAAGCTTTTGCGATCATTGTTTTTGAGCACCCAGGAGGTCCGTAAAGCAGCACACCTTTGGGAGGCTGGATCCCCATTCGGATGAAGGAATCGGGATGTTTGAGAGGCCATTCAACTGCCTGCTTCAATTTCAGCTTGACGTCTTCTAGTCCTCCTATGTCTGACCAAGATACCTGCAAAGCAGACCATTTTGCTAAATTCAGACAATGGAGCACAACTATTAAAAAGGGAAACAAAAATGCTCTGTAGAATGCATACCGGTTATTTCATTAAGTTGTTTTTAACAAGTCACTTCTTTAAAAGTCTTTTTTTAAACAAGAAGCAATCACTAATAAAGTCACAAAAAGTAAAAGTGGATTAGACTTGCTTTATGCTGGAGCAAGTCGGTAAAATATTTTGTATCTACTTCAACAAAACATAGAAAAATAACAGTAAAATCATACAGGCAGCAACACTTTCTGTGATCACTAGCAAAGTCACAGCTCAGTTCTCTTGGTTTTTTTAATGTGATGCTGATGCAGAATTTGTAAATTACTACGATGTTCTCCCTAAAGAAAAGGGCTGTATGAGCTCAAGCTGGTTTTATTTTTAGCTGCAGAGTAAGGCTCTCTCTCAAACAGTATAATCCCACCAAGCTGAAGGGGACCGAGTGTTAGAAGTTTTGGGGGTTCCTCCACTTGCCAACACTGTCGCTCCCATAATAGACTCGGGCACTGGAGTTTTGACTAGAAGCTTAAAACAAACAATCCTCCAAACAGACAAGTATCTACAGAAAAGAAAAACCACACAAAAAAGCAACGCTCAAAAACAACTGCAGTTAAATTTGCTCTGCTGAAGACATGAGACAGGCTTGTCAGGCATACATCAGGACAAAAATAAAACGTCCTACCCAAAACTGCAGACAGATCTAAAACCTGCTACACCTCTCCCCGCATCACTCTCAACAAGCCTGAGACTTTTCCCCACATCCCCCAGCCTGTTCTTCGTCCTGTCACCATCCCTTCCTGTCCACTTCAAATATTAAACATGTCAAGACGTACCTAAATCAAATGATCTTCTGCCTTAAAACACTCTTACAAAAATTTACTAGACATAAATCACCCTTCAGCTCAGGAAAGTCAGCTACACTTGAAAGGCAAGCAGAGTATTACTAAAAGGCAATGTATCGCCTTTCTCCTGACTTGAAAACTGGTGTCACTCCTGGCTTGTCCCCGTTGCTGTTTTCCTGATACCAGTACACACAGTGGAAACTAAAAGTAGAAAGTCCCTGAAAGAGGCAACTCAATCTACTACTGAAGTGGAAGAAAAAGAGCACTTGGATGTGGTGCAAGCACTTTAGTGTAAGTCCAAGCAAACTGCAAACCAAATAAAACTCCTCGTCAGTCTTTGACATAGAAGAAAATTACAAAGACAGTGGGGAGCAAACAGCAAAGATCAATACGCATGGGTCAACCCCGCAGAAATACTCTGAGTTTAAAGGCTAACTGGGAAGGTGAAGAGCTGCCGATCTGCTGCCTGCAGAACATCATCTCTCTCGCACCAGGAATATGTTACAGGAACTCCAGGAAAAAAAAAAGTTAAAACCAAATATTTCTTTTTCTTAGTGACCAGCAGCTTCTGGTTCCTAAGTAATTACTTTATAAGCCTGGAGAAGTAAGAAATATGTAGAGCTGATCACCACTGCCTACTAAGAAGGATCTGACAAGAGGGATCTGCCAAATGCAGGATTCCTTTATGGAAAGAAAAAAAAAGAAAGAAAACCATAAAGGAAACACAAATTCAGTAAAGGTCAGAGTGAAGCGAAGACTGAATCAGACACAGCAGAGTATCCCAGCAGCAGGGGAAGGAACGGCACCTCAGTTACATGCTTAAAGGTAAGAAGAATCCTCCCTTCCCACCGGAGTTTTCACAGTAAGAGACAGAAATCCACCTGCAGATTTTTAATTACAATGAAGTTTATAAAAAGTGAAAGACGTGTGTCAGATACCTCACTTGCATCTTGTCACTGTTCCACCCATGCAAACCACCCCTTTTCAGTCAAATTTCATGGTTGGGTAACATAATTAAACTCGGGACACTTAATCTTTGTCTTCTCTTACTCTGAAAGCTGGTGTTTCTGAGTCAGATCTGAAGTAGTGTCAGTGTTTTAGATTTCATTTTAAAAAATATGTATTACCTATCCCTACAACACTTAATTCCACCTAGCAGCTCTGTGAACTACACATAACTAAATATTGGCACTTTTAAACAACTTATTCTTAGGGAAGAAGACACACAAGGCTTGTTCTCATTTTTCAGTATCAATCCATGGTAGTAAAGCATGGACTAGTCATTCCTATCATCATGTCTTTCTAGCTAGACAAACATTTTGACAAACATGAACAAGAACTTCTTAAAATTAATTAAGCTATCAGGTATCCCCTATAACTTTCAGCAACAGAAGGCAAAAATCCATTAGCGGTACATTGCACAAATACAAAAAGCCAGGGAGAAAACACCTAAACGTTATTTTCACCCTCTGGCAAATATCCAGACTATTTGCACAAGTCTTCTGAGGCATTATTCAAATGATTTTTCAGATCCACTACATGTCATTTAACATCAACACAAATGACAGGATGGTACAGAAAAGGTGAAGTAGGGCCAACTTACATGAAGGTTGTTTTCAGTAATCTGGACACTTACTCTGATTTTTGCTTACATTTAAAATCAGGAAGGGGAGAGAAAAGGGAGGTAACAAGCTCACAATGTGAGCTTGCCCAGTATGAGTTAAAAAAGAAAAAAAATTAACCAGTCAAAAATTTAGAATTTCTAGAAAACAAGACGTAGAATTTAAGCAGCAATGGTATTAAAAGCAAAAAATAGCTAATAAATAGCTACCTTCACATTCTGGTCAAGTCCTACACAAAACGTTTTTTTTTTCCTTATTTCAAAAGGACAGAGGTAAGTGGAGGGGAAAAAAACAACCCCAAAACAGTCCACCAGCAAGAAAACACCCAAAAGAAAGAATTTTTTAGATTCACACAAGCTTGGAAGGTAGGTGGATTGGTTTTGCACCCAAATCCTCATTAACTTCCCAACTGCAATTAACACAAATTCTCGTGGGCGCACTGGGACAGCTAGCTACACTTCTTTTACCTGCATATGAACTCAAAGGAAAGATCTTGCACCATAAGCAATGAAGTGTGATATTCTGTAACTGTGGAAATGGTTTTAAAGACTAGCCTTGGGGCTGAGCTTACACATACAAAAGACAGTGCTCTGCTACAGTGCACGAGACACCAAGATTTCATTACTGCCACAGGCTTTAGTCCTCCCCAGGTCAGCAGAGCTCAGAATACGGCAGAGCAGCAACTCCCCAGAGGTTGTTAAGCAGCGGCAATAAAGAAATAAAGCAGACGTGCAAAGGATGCCTCATCCAGAACCTTTTGGCTGCAAAGACACAAATCTGAGTGTTGAATTACAGTAAAGGGAGTGAAACAGGCAAGCAAAACCCATAGCACTCCACAAAAATTTCAGAAAGACCCATAGGAGAGGGAGGAACAGCAAATAGAGTGCAACTCTCCAAAGAGCTGAAGTATTAACTTCCTGATTTATAATGTGCATCCCCTCTCTCCTAAATCCCTGCTGCAGAAAAAGCAGTCTTCTAAAAAGGTTGTAACACATAGCAAAGTTCAAGAAAGTTTCTGTAAAAATGGAAAACAAGATGCTACATGGAACCAGGCAGCAAGAATTTTGCATTTGTCTTGGTCACAGCCAACGCTTATGGCAATCCCGACACAAGTGAAAGGACAAAAGAATGCGGAAAAGACAACAGCAAAAAAGCGCAAATGGTGACACCTCTGCCTCCATCAGCTCTGCCTGCAGACAGCCTTGCTTTCTGTTTGCCACCCCAAACTCACTTCATTTTGGCTGTTGTCCCCATCAGTAATTTTGAATATGCCTGGAAAAAACCAAAAGAGCTCAATTTATCTCAATGCCAAAACCCCTAATAAGTAGCTTGTCACAGAGTATTTTGCAGAAGACTGAAAAGCATTCTATAAAGGTTATCAAATATCCTCAGACACCAAGAAGTGACTTACTCGAGGCCACCCAAACAAGTTACTTCTAATATATCCTGAAGTTCTTTAGCTGCCACCCCAAGTATACGCATAACAAGAGGTTTTTCCAGGCTTTAAACAAGACAAAAGACTGCAACAGAGAAATTAAGCATAGTAGCCTTCTATACAGCGAAGCAAATAATTGAGCCAAGCTCAATTCTAGGACCTAAAAAACAAAGACTGATTTGAAAACTAAGTTTCCTTTGCAGCCTACTCAAAGTTCCACAGATTTCAGAGAACATTCTCTGTGTCGATGAAACAATTTGGGGTTCATGATAAAGCAAGTAATTATTTTTGTTCGGTATCAGAGGTGATGGCAGCTTCGAAAAAAAAAGCATTCCAGAAATGGCAAAGGTGTCATCACTGTAAGGGAAGGAGCCCTTCAACAAAATTCATTTACTTGTAGATTTGTTTAGAAGTTACTTTGAACTTTCTCATTCAAATGACACATGGCTCCTGCAAAGCAATGAAATATGAAAAAACCCCACCACCTGAAAAATAGAAAGTTAAAAAGCACAAGTGTCTCAGTTTTAATTCAGCGTGTACATCAACGCTTTCACTCGTGACTAACTGCATAGCCCAGAAGTTCCATCCACACCAAGGGGCCTGCCAAGTAAATAATGTATCTGCAATAAACAGCAAAAAAGCTGATATTATTCATGTAGCTCAGACTTCTATCTTCTCTGTGGAAAAAAAAATCTCACAGCTGACCATTTATTTAGTGTTTGAAGTTATTTTTAGCAAGGATCTTTTTAGATGACAAACAGTATTAACGTCAGACTTCAAAACATGAAGGAATGTAACCCCTGATTTTCTGACAAATTTCCCCACACAATTAAGTGTCTAGCTGGATAGCTTCTGGGGCAAGGAGAGCAGGGGAAGAAAAGTCTACCCTTACAGGCAGAAAGTATCCGGACATCAATCAATACAGGATGATTTCACAAAATACTATGCACAAAGATACCAAAGCCAGGAAAAAAAAAACAAACTAAACCAAAACACAACAAGTTTCAGGCTTCTTGAAGAAAGCTGGACTCCTGTCTGCTTCATTGTGGGTTTTTTTTTGTTTCCCATACACCCAGTTACAATTTTTACATTTTTATAAGAATGCAACAAAAGGCGTAAGTAAGGCAGTTTCTGTTGGTATAAATTTCTGCAGAGCACACCGTACACTCTGGCCAAGACCCAGCTAAGTAAAGTGTTGAATGGGTAGGTGGCCTGAGTCCGTGGACTGAAAGCACTGTATTGAAAAGAGGGGTAAATTAGTAAACAAGAAGAACTTCTTGTAGAAATGAGGAATATTAGCATCACTACTGTGGCAAGCAAGTAATTTTAAGGTTTCCCACAGGTGTTGCAGGAGTAGATATTCAAGCATAGCAATATTAAACAGCAATAAGTTCTAGGCACATCATCATCAATACAAGATGATACAACTAATTAATGGCTCTGCAATCACATTCATTTGGCTTCTTAAATACTTGGTTTCTACTGAAACCAAGTAATTCAGCATCCAATTATTTGCAAACATTAGCACAATCACATATGCAGCTTCAACCAGAGCAGCTAAATACACAACTGTAATCAGAGAAGCAAAAATAAATCTGTAAAATTAGATTAAGACATATTAAAAAATCATTACTAGAAGCATATGACAAAATGTTGTATACTCTTCTTTGGAGGAAAAACCGGTATCCAAGGAATTAGAAGCTGCGTTACATTTTCTGCTACAATCTGCATTCCAAACAAATCAACCAGGTACATTCTGTGGATAATAGTACAGACACTAAAAATCAGGTGAGAATAAGGCATACTTATTTGCTAATAAAGAGCAAATTACACTAACCTAAGTTTAGTAACAATTATAAATAGAATTTTTAAAATTTCTTTTTGCTTGTGCACATCTTGAAACAACACAGTGGTCAACTTTGTAAAAATAGCTACGCTATGCTAAAGTATATGAATGAGTTTCAGATGTTTGCAAGCGTTCCTGCATCACATCCCACAGCCCCAACAAGCAGCCCTAAGCAGGGGGCTCCAGCGTGGATTCCTGTTGCATTGCCACCCTGGACACCTCAACACAGCATAACAAGTGCCTTCAACTAAGCCACGGACTCAAGCTGACTTAGGACACTTCCCCACCTCAAATACAAATGGTAACGGAGTGATTAGCCTTGAGGGTAGTGGTGGTGGTGGTGTTACAATACTGGATTTACGCTGTGACTTTCATGGACAGCTGTGTCAGGGTTTCCAGCTATGCAGACTGCTTCTGAGCATGCACAGGTACCTTTATTTTGGTAAGCTGGTAGCTCTGCAGCCCAAAATAATGGTTAAACTGAATTCCAGCACCTCCTTTTTTAGGTGATGTGGGAGGACACCAAATCTGTTGCATCCGGTACTCTAAATTCCACTTTAAACTCACTTCAAGCACCAAGCAGATGGCCTGAAATTTACCCTCCATCTTCACAGAATATGCATTATTTTTCAAAAATGCAGGTCCTGTCATCACAAAAGGAATCTGCACTATGAAGTATTCTTCCCTTCAATAGAGGAATGAATTTCAGTAGTATTCCAGTGACTCAGCTGGTGTTTAACAAATAAAAACAAGTGACAACCCAGGAAGCCACTGGCAGGATGGTTTAGCGGACAACAGGAGCCTGAGCAGTAGGTTGCCCGGGATTCAGAACAAGTTTTCTACTGTACCTCGAGACCTTGCTTCTATCTGTATTTACTGTGCTGTTTAGCAGCACTCCATCTGGCTCTAAATGGGCCGGTGTGTCTAAAAGGGATAATGACGTGAGCCCATGAGCCAGTAGCACAATAAGCAATGAGAGAATTACTAACTCTGGTTCTCAGCAGAACTAATTAGCCCTTGCGGATATTGATGCCACTACCCCGTTTCCAGGAAAAGACGTCTGGGGCCAGCCCAGGCATTTCCACGCAGCACTTCACTGCACAGCATGGACTCTTAACAAGCCAAGTGTGATATCCGAGCTGGCTGCGCGCAGCATCCTGTTCGCAGATTTTATTTCCCATTCCTATAGTTTGGGAATAAGGGTCTGCAGTTGTGCAATCTAATTCCCAGATGACTCATCTTCATGCAATGAGACAGAAATGTTTTCTTCTAGGGTTTGGGGAGCTGCTGAGAAATACCAGCACAACGGCTCGCAGAGTCAAGATTTAGTAAGATTAAATACATTTTCTTTTGCTGAATCTTCTTAAGCCAGATCAGAGTCTTCTTAAACCAGATTGGTTCGCCAGCCCAATTTATGTTGTGCCTGCTACTGAACTACTGCAATACATAACTGGGAGGGCAGTAAGCAGGGTAAAGATGAACCTGGCACTGCCAAAAGAACTGTTCATATAATGACAGCCCCTGACGGGTAACCACTTGGCAGTGATAACCTACCTACAGTATCTAATTCTGTCCTCAGTTAAAACCATGTAATGCCACTGAAGACACTCAGGTCACAGCAGAACGAACCTCATGTAGAATTAGTCAACTGCTTTACATAAAATCATAGCAATCAATCTCTTCACGGCTTTGTTTCAATACACTCTGATTACAAATGCTAACAGCTGGTTTCTGCTTAAGTTTGTATCTGCTTTACAAAAGGCTCCAGCTTTCACGGCTATTCAGGATCTGCTCTGAGCAGACATTTTAAGATTTTTTACCCCATTAACCCACTCAGCATATAAAACTATAGACCAGGAGATACGCCCCTGCACTACCAACTCTTCCTAAAGCATTAGGAACTTAAGCTTCTGTAAATGGGTCTTCAAAATTATAATTAAATAAGGAAACACGCAAACAAAATGATGATGCACAACGCTGATTGGTAACTTGAGACTTCACCTTCACAAAATTCCTCTCTTTTGGTAGGACATTTCAACGCCTAACTGCAACTCTTAAAGTGGCTCTAACCATGTTGCTAGCAAATTGCAAAAAATAACTTACTTTTGGCACATCAACTGCCACCTCCCTCATGGCGCTGGGCCTGACATCATTCATCCCCTGCAGGAAGTCATTGAAAGCAATCATCACTGACCCAGCCACCTCGTTGTCCAATAGCTTAGGTCTTTTCCCCAGTGCTCTCCGTAATGCGTACAAACCTATTGAAAACAAAACAAAAAAACCCCATGGAAATATGTAAACTTCCTCCAGGTTCTCACAAACGTAAAGTGTACAACACAGCAGCACTGGAAAGGAAATGATGTTCAAAAGAATGTCTCGACGCTGGGCCTTAACTAGGTCAAAAGAACATGCAAGAGACTTCTGATGAGAGAGAGCAAGAAAAAGGGGATTTAATGACCACAGACAGAATATAAACTAAATCTGGTCCAAAAGACAGAATGAAACAGCCTCAGCCCTGTGTTCCTGGAGACGAAGCTAACAGGGCAGAACCTCCAAATGTCCATACATCAATCCAAACACATTTCTAAACCACAGAGGAAGAGGGATAATGAACATTCAAGGCAAAGGTTAAATCAGCTCACACAAGGCATCTGCAGCCCTGTCCTTTTCCCTATTATTAGGACTGTGTTTTCCAAGCTGATCTTAAAAACAAACTGATGAGATTTCTTTTACTTTCATCGAAACTCTATTTTGCTACCTAGTAAGATGCCAGATACCTGTACGTTTCTTGATATGCAACAAACGTTCCCTGCAACACTCAAAAGCTCTTCATTCTCTTCCGTAATCACACTTTTCAAACACAGGCATAGCTTTTACCTTCTCCTTTGTTTGGCCAAATCACTCATATACAATACCAATAAATCTTGATACCAATTCCGAGCTTTCCCCTATAATTCAGTCCTTCGGTAGCTGCACAAGTCTCACCCAGGCATGCATCAATATATCAATATTCCTCAGGCAGGACCAAGCGGTACTATCTGCAGCTCCCAGGCATTTCCCAGAGAGAGCAACTACAGCTCCCGTTGTGTAGGATGCCCAGAAGCATCATGGTTTTCCCACTGCATAATTATGCCTTTTAAGGTCTAATACAATTTGGAGTTCTGTTGCTTCAGTTTCTGACCCTGTTCTGGGACCTGAAACTGTTAAATACGTCATTTGGTGTATTACCGCGTGATGAGTATAATGTTATAAACAGGTATACACACACCCAGACAAATGCAGATCTGTAACATCTGTTGTCATGTGTTACAAAAAAAGAGGCAGTCTGTATGACACCAGTTTGCCTTGCGTGACCATAAAAAGACAAACATTTGTTAAATCTTTTCTATATTTAACCAAACAAAACATCAATTAGTACTACATGAAAGGACAATAAAAGGGATAAGCCGTTTCTGAAAATAGGCATGGTTTTAACTTTCAGCGGATTGTTGTCTTCTTTTTTTTTCTACAGAGGCACTGGTAGATGGGGACATGCAATGTTTCTGACAATGACAGGAATTCTGCATTTCCTACAATATATACAACGTGTGAAGAGATATAATATCTCCCTTGTGAAGCAGTACAGCTGGTGTCTCTCCATAAACTGCCAATTATGGCAGAGTCTGAGCACCTGCATTCAATACCCAGGCTCTTAATACAATAATGAAAAAAAAATTTGTAATTCAGGTTTCCCCTTGCACAGAACATCCAGAACTAATAAGATATATAAATAAAAACATTCCATGAGGCCAAGGAGAAAAATGAAAATCTGGTTACCAGAGGACAAATATAAAATATAACTGACTCATTTTAACAACCCAGACAATTTTCATGTTATTCCTCCCCCCCTTCTTCCTTCCTGTGAAACAGTTCATTTTAAGCAAACAAAAAAACTTAAGCACGACAACATAGCTTCACCCCTCCAGATTTAAAATTTACATCCAAGCAAATAACAAACCTAACAGTTTATTCTAGCGTCATTGCAGCTAACCCTTTGCAGGGTAGGAGCAGCTATTGGGGTCAAGTCCTATGTTTGGTGAATTCAGTTCTCATGGCACTCTCACTTTAAAAAAAGAAAAGAAAAGAATAAATAACATAACATGAAATTAAGTCATAGAGAAAACAAGTGACTGATAAATATATCTCCTCCTCATTTCTATATGTATCTGCTCCATCAGGTACCAGTTTAGCTCAGTGCCCATTTGATGCACTTTAATCATGTCATGGTTATGTTTTTTTCATGACATGAGGAATTCTTAAAACAAGTTTATTTTAAAAATTGAGAGAGAACACCACACAAAAATGCCCAAGGAGAATACCGTTCTTAGGGTTCGTTACTGGCAGTGCTGCTAGGAGTACGAGTGAAATTTCAGTCCTCAGCAGTGGGTTTGAAATGCAACAGCCTTGATCCAGAACAGGAATAAAGAGGTCACAGCTTTCCAAACAAAGCCTGGATTCATTTCAGCATGTGCACGCACACACCACTGCACAGGTCAGCGTTTAATTGAAACAATGTTTTACATTAAAACAATAATAAAAAACAGATTGAAAAAGTAAGCATGATTCTTCCTGTTTCCTCCTGTTATCATAATCATTCTTTCCGGCACTTCAGATTGACCTCTAACCAGAGGAGGGGGGGGAAATTCTTATTTAACAGGAGAAAGATACAGCCAGTGGCTTGCCGGAGGCAGAAAAACACATCCTTGTCCTGAGACACCGAGAGATGCATTTAATGTAAGGAAATGCAGGGCAGGGTGCAAAACATGGTGCTAGAGGCAACACAGAGGCATAGGGGGTGAAACACTACAGCAAACCCAAGGTTATCACTACAGAAGTTTTAGCGCAGATAAACTGAAGATTCAGACGTAGTACCTCAGAAAACATCAAGCATCTCAGCTTAGCTGTTGGGTACCTCTCACGTGGGAACATTTTGGTTTGAGTGTATGCCACTGCTGTACGCCGACTCTGAGCGCAGCATTTGTTTCAGCTTTGCTCGCTCCTTTTCAGATGCTGCTTCATTCTTAAGAATTCATGAGTAGCAGTAGCCTTTTGGCAGTGACTGAGAAGGCTCAGAAGTGGGCGAGTGGGTTTTCACTGTTTTATTCCAGCAGGACAGAGAGGAAGGACTCAGACTCAGTGTGCCATGTGGGCGGTGGGACTGTTTGCACAAGCATGGGCTACCTATTTCTAGTAAAGGGATACAGGACTGGCCCCTAGGACTCTCCTATGCCAAGCAGAAACTTAACTCGGAAGGCAGCCAAGTGAACAACACTGATTCTCAGGGGAGTATAAATGGAAAATCACAGTTTAAAAAAAAAAAATGAAAAGAAACAAGCATAATAAGTCATGCATGATTACAAACAATGGAAAATAAACAATTTGTTCCAGTCCGGCAACTGTGTGCTCTACCTCACCAACTCATCCTGTCTGTCTAGAACAGAGGAAACTAAGTGGACAGAGCGGGGAAAAAAACCCAGCAGAACGCCTTGTCCTGGTACAGATGATCCTTCTTTGGTACCAGGCTATGCATGAGGTCGATAGCATTGTTTCCCTGTAAGTTTTTCTTGCTCATAGCTTGGCTAAGTGTTGGCACATTAGATCATAATCACAAATGCCTGAGCCTAAAAATAGAATCTATGACACTGCTATATTTGTTAGAGTCTGTGTATAATTATACACTACTGTAAATAATAGAAAGCATCCACTCAAAATGACAGACATACATACTTTAGGTTTCAAAAACAGTATATACACAACACTTGAGGAAATGAACTAAACAAGACAAAATTGTTAATCATGCATCTTTCACTGCCCATCAGCTATTTCTTCTGCAAATCCATCTTGTCTGGACTTACTCTACCAGAATTTGTAAGTAGCTCCACAGAAATGGTAATCTTGTAAGNTGTCTGGACTTACTCTACCAGAATCCTAATACCAGAATTTGCAAGTAGCTCCACAGAAATGGTAAGCTTCTTGTAAAGTTGTTTACAAAAGGAAATGCTTCTTCTTTCCCTGCTAATCTGGCATTTCCCTCCCAAATTATTATGGCCAAACACAGAACACATACCATTTCTCCCTGTGACAGCTGTCACATCCAGCATGATAGTCTCCTGCAGGGCTGCAAGTCGAATGGTCAACAGCATATGGAAAGATTTCAGCTTCCTAATGGCACCGGATGGGACATACACCTCTACTTCTAGATCTTTATATACTATACTTTGAAATGTAACAGTTTTCTATGCATAGAAAAAGCATTTCATGTAACTTAAAATCTATTTTGAACTTCAGAAACCATAAGAAGAGCATATCTGACTTCATAGGCAATGGATGCAACAGTTATTCCAGTATTTAATATTTTTGAGATAAGAAGCAGTTCTGCTTTATATTTGGCCATTTGTAATCAGCATGGCTTTCTGCACTCATTCATGACAACAACCCCAAAATTATACGAGGAAGCCTTTTATAGAAATACAAGTATCGTATACTACAAATCACGTGTATCCTTGAACATACCATAGTCTCATAAACAAAGGGAGTTTATAGCACTTCATTACATCAAGATATTGGATGGTCATATCCAAGAAAAAAAACAAAGATAGCATGTGTCTGTATGTTGTTTGCAGTTCTGCATAAACATACAATAACACAGACAAAGCCTGTTTGCCTAGCAGATGGAAACCTCACCATCACCTAGTAAGGACCACTGGTCCGCGGAGAACATCCCACAGACGCATCCTCACCTGCTGAGTCAATCTTCATCCTGTGCAGACCCAGCAAACCAGCCCTCCTCCCCACCATGGGACAGCAGGGCTGTGTCTGGGCAAAGGCTCTTTTTTCCCTTTACTCCCCAGAAAATGGGACAACAGCACCAGGAAAGCACCGGATGTCTGTGGACCACTAGCAAGCTTTTCTCTGACCTGCAGGCAGGAACCACCATTTACAGTAGCTGAAATAATCTTAGGATGCAAATCGAAGAACACGTCTGAAACTTCTAAAATGTGGAGGAAGTTTTGGTGTGGTTTGTTTTGGTGGTTTTTTGGGGGGGTTGGAGGTTTTTTTTGGTCATTGATTTTGTCTTCCCCCCCTCCCCCCAGCATGTACATAGATATGGAATCAAACACACCAACAAATTTACCAAGGAAAAAAAAACCCAAATACCCATGGATCGGACTCCTATAAATATACTTTTAAACTTATTTATTTATTTATTTAATCTGTACATAAAATGCATGCCTATTTAGAAAAAAAAAATCAGGAAGCAGAACTCCTTGCTTTTGCTCTTGAAACCATATCCTGCAATCTGTCTTTAGCTGCCAGCACTATATGGGAAAAATCCCTGAAGAACCTTCATATAATGTTTGCACAGGAAGGATAATGGCTTTAAATCCCTTGTAACCATAAAATTGCAAATTCATTCGGCTAACCTGAACACTAATCTACTGTAGGGATTATGTACACGATTTATAGTCCTTCATGAAGAGGAACATGCCTGTGGAGCTGACTAAAAGTTGCTGAGAGGTACAACAGGGGAGGGAAAGGAAGGAAGAAGGGACTGTATTTTCCAAACTTCCTTCATACCGGAAACAGTTTATTCACAGGTCAGGTACACACACATCATTTATCCTAAAACAATGCCAATGGAGGGAAATAAGGAATAGCAGACTGGCTGTTTCTAGCCTGCTCTCATATGTAAATGTACCTAAGCTAAGGTTAGTCATACACATGCTAGGAGAAAAAGAAGGACAGCCAGGCTACCAAATAGCAAGGGCAGAAAGACAAGAAGCAACAGTTAGTGGATAAATGCTGGTCTAATTGTAATTAGGAGCGTTGCCAAGTCAGAATATAGCTAAAAGATAAAGCCAGTAGAACTATGAAAACTTTGCCTGAAAATATTTAAGCTCTGTCTCCCAATAGCAGCCATTCATTCTAAGCACAAATGCCTACTGCTAACTGATTTTACTCCTACAGAACTAACATAGACGTAGAAATTAAGCTACATTTCACCAGAGGATCTTCTATGATCTTTTATCAATTAAACAAAAGAACTAAGAGTGCTTTCAGATCTTCAGCTTGCCATTATATATTCCAGGAAAACATTTTACCTGGAGCCTAAGAGGGAGTCAGAAAACATTGAACTTTTCTCCTATAGTACCATTTCTACACAAAGAGCTTGTCTGAAGCACAGGTGATGCTAGATTATTTAGGAAAAAAAGCACAGCTACGGAAAACATCATTTTTTACTCAGATACTGAGAAAGTTTGCAACTTTGCAACTTGAAGATGGGCATCTACTCTAAATGGGTTAGCTCAGATCTTTCTAAAGCCAGCAGAGCAAAATGGAGTGAGATGAATCGTAACGGGGTCAGTCCCTCCCTATGTACTATGAGAGGAACAAAACTACAGATTTTTTGTAAGGGAAGAATTGCATCTTCAAATACATTTGAAAGAATCTATTATCATTGCTATTCAAGTTACATTTGAAACCAGACTCAGCACAAAAGCTGAAAGGAAAAAAGAAAAGGCATACCAGTTGCTTCACAGAGATGACACTGTACTTCAGCTCTATATGTTCCCATATTATGGTCACTCAAAGGATGTAAGAGCAAGCCAACTGATTAAACAAAATTTGAAGAGAACTAAGGAGAGAATTGTTAGCTAAAATTCAAATGATACCTGAATCTAGAAATACAATCGCGTCAAATGAAATTCTGCCTAAAACAAGACAAAGTGGCATAAATGAATATTAGACACATCATGAAAAAAACAGAAGAGAGAACACAACGAAAAACTATTGCCTTTCCAAAGTTAAAAGAAGTTACTAAAGGCTTGTTAAAACGTAACACACCTTTCAAACAAGTACTTTCCCCAAAAGCATGCTTCTATCTTAGAGAAAAAATAGTTTCACTCCAAATATATAATAATTACAGTTCATAACAGAAGCCTGCTCCAGAACCAGGAAATAGACTAACTTTCTGCATCACAAGGAACCTGTGATAACTTGATGCCAGGCTACTGGAGGGCTGCAGTGAAGGTGAACTCTGTTAGCAGGAGAAAAACGCCACAGTGCTTGTGTGCTGCTCAGCAATAACAGTGAGCATGATTATCCTACTTCAGTGGGCAGGAGGTGGAAAATTAGAAAAGACATGATGGGAGAGGAAGAAGCAGCAAGTCACCAGAATATCTTTCAGTTAGCAAAATGCCAGCTAAGATGAATGACTCTGTGTACAGCATGTTCTGTTACCAAGAAGAAAGTCCACAGATTTGCCAAACCCTTCTCAGAGATTAAAAGTCCAGAAATTGTCTTCAGTTCTTAGATGTGCAAAACCTTTAAAGTTGACACAAGGGAGTAAGCAGCTCAGATCACTGCAGAATAAAACCAAACTCATTTAAAAGATAGTAGGCTGCAGAGTGTCTTCAAAAATCAGTTTAGCCTTGGTTAAGTCATTTTCATTCATTCAAAGGCACTATACAGACCTCTGACGATTTCTTCTGTTGCTACGGGAATAACATTGCCTGCCACACAGCTCTCACCCAGCTTCACGCAGGGAGATGAAGCCCGAGGGACACAAAACCTGATAAGCAGAAGAGCAACAAGCACACCACTTCTGTCACTGTGGCTTGGAGCTCACTTACTGACACTGTGTCAATTCCCAGGTCTAGAAAATAAACAGGGACCACACGGAAATGTCTGCTCCCACCACAGCTTGGTCAATGACCCAGCCTAGGACAGCATCTGCCCTAAATTTTTTCTGTTTGCTTAAGCAAAATGACATAATGCTAAATTTTCAGGGTCTGCAAGCTGAGAAATGACATTCTGACTGCCATTTCACAGCCCAGCGGTCTGCACAGGTAGGGCTGCACCAACGCAGGTGACTCTGGCGTCCTGCACCCCCTCACCCTTCAAACCAAACAACTTGTTTTGGGGATGACCCTCCAATCCATTTAAATGCTAAAGTTTCTATATGCATTGCCACACAAGAATAATCTAATTTCTTCTGTACCACTGAAGCTTCAGAAGCAAGAACACAATGTTTATTTGCTGCTGTGAAGATTAATTTAAAATATTAATGACAGTTATTGATCGACTCTTCTGAAAGTATTCTTTATTTCCTGCTTGTATAAATATCGGCAGACAGAATGGGATGTGCTTTAAACAGATTATTAAGTACTCAACCCACAACTGTGTATATGAAGTCAGCAATCCCATAATCCAATTAACTGCAAGCCAGTTTCAGATAAAAACACACTTAAAATTAGTTCTGATGAAAACCAAAAGTTCACATGCCCTCACTGCAGTAAGCGCAACGTGCTCCATACAAAAACAAAAATCAAGCACCATTACAAAACAAAAGAAAAAAAGGGGCAAAGATTTTATGTAAGAAAAAATAACGACAGAAAGCAGCATAACATGCACCAGCGACTCTTTGGAGAGGCAAACAGAGCAAGACTCTCTGGATACAAAGAGAGTCACCCTAAGGAAACATCTGTGCATTCAGCATATGCACAGACACAGGGGAAAAAAGAGATTCAGAAATTTTGCAATCACATCAGATGACGCCAAACCAAAGTAAAAGGGTGAGAATCTAACCTTATGCAGCTAAAATAACACAATTTTTTTGGAATCTTAGGAAAGCAGTCGAGCTATTATAAATGTCTAAGATGACAGTTCTAAAACCAATTCTGAGTTTGACTTCACCCCACAAGATGTTGGAGGGAGAAAACCCTAAGAAAGAAGGCACAGGATCCCACAGACAAGAGTAAGGTCAACACGCTCCACCCAGTCTCAAGCATGTTTCTTCAAGCTGCTCAGCAGCATTCATCCAGATGTAGCCATTTCTGCACAAAAATCATCATTAGTCCTCTAAGAAACAACCAAAAAACCATATGTTACAGTCTGAGTCCAAAAAAGCCACATTGCTTTGTTATGTGTGCGTGCAAGCAAGGATGCATTTGTTAATAACCTGTTAAGATGGCAAACTAGGTCAATTGTTGTGGTTTACAAACAGCTTCTGCATTAAGGACACAACTTTAAAATTACAGAACACAGAAGTAACTTAAAACTCACAAACACTGAAGATGGGGATTGGATTTTCTTGGTCTTCTTACACCGTAAATTAGCACGGTGTCAGAACACTCAACTGTTCCAGTCCAAAAATTAATTTGTAGCTTTACTTCTGTATCGTGTCTGGACTTTTCAGCGCATTTCAAAATCCAGTGTTCTGCCATTTCTGCAAAAATCTCTCAATTTCATAAGAATACATTTTTTGGTATTGACCACCTGACTATACATGTTATTAATACTCCCCAAACCCCCCACATTTTCTACATGACCTTTTTATAAAAAGGCAAGCGGCCTTTCCCACCTCATTTTGAATGTCCCATGGGAACCAATATTCAGTTAGAGAATGCAATAGCAGACTGCTTGCAAGAGCAAATCAATCTTTTTCTGTGCTACAAAAATATTAAAATAAGTAACAACATAGACATGGTATTTTCAGTCACTTTCCACAAGGGAATAAACTAACTAGAGCATGTCAAGCAGTGCTTTCCCTTTAAAATCTGTAACAGCCATCAGTTAACTTGAAAACAACCCAAAAAACACCCTGCAAAACAAACAATCCCATTGACTTGGTCATCAAATGCCTTTGTCAAAATCTACACTTTCAACAGTGTCTCAGCCCACATTCAGGATTAAAATCCAAGAAAAATATTTACATTTGTTTTACACCCCCAGCAGAAATCAGGTCCCAGTTGTGTTGGGAAAGATTCAGACTGAACCTTTATGGCTTAGAGAAAGGAGATAGATTCTTGATGCCCTAACAGTAGGCTATTTCATCAAGACCGTGACTGAAAATGAAGAGCTGAACAGAAGAGCTCGGATCTGAGATACAAGGCTGAGAAGCCACATATTGAACGCAGTGTTTGTCTAATTGAAAGACCAGTCAGAGGCTGGTCCTTGGGCTGCACAGAGACTCACTGTTAATCACATTAGCCCAAACGGCTCACGTTTCCTGCAGGTGGCCAGGCTACCAAAACTGCAGAAGCTGGAGAAAAAAAAAACACCACATAGATCTAACAAAGAGGCATTCCTGGCTTTCAGGGGAATTTACTTCCCCATCAGTTACAGGGAAAAACAAAAAACCTAGGAGCCAGCCCTTCAATTGCCTATTTGTTTTTATTTTTAATGCCACTGGATTGCAGAAACTCTTTTTTGGGTCATAAAAGATACAGCAGGAAGTTTCTCAGCTCCAACAAAAGCCAACTAGAGTATCCCCATAAATAACTTATACTTTTACAGCTCTAATGTCTACATATAATCAATATACAGAGCTATCAGTTGAATAGCGTAAAGACTCTCCATCCTAGTTGCATTATTCATCAGCGTGCAGGGGTAATCAAAGGGCAAAATGAATACCATAGACAGTAAGATCTCCAAACAACAGGACTTTTAAAATTATGAACATAAGAAAACACACGGTATAGTATGTCTAACAAGTAGCTTCAGAGATTCAGCAGAGTAATGCTGATTCATACTGGTCAATTCCTTATTTATGTAACATTTTTTGTAACGGCCAGCTCAAGCCAGTGACCTGGTATAATCCTAAAGGCTAAAGCAAAGTGATTCCTTTAGCTGCATTATAATCAAGCAATAATAAAAAAAAAACCAGAACTTTAATGCAAACCAAAGTTATTAGCGCTTCTTTCACAGAAGTCTTAAAGTTTCAGTACTTGCAGTGCAGCATCCTCACTGGAACCAAACAGATGTTATTGCAAGAGAAACCGTTCTTTAAACAAAGACATTTGTTCTTCCTCTCCTCGTGATGCTATCTTATCACAGTCCAAGTGTTTTATATCAGCACACTGAAATTATGTGTAACGAACAAGGATGTTCAAGATAAATTCTAAGAGTTACAAAGCAAATACTTCCTTTCTCTGTAAACAATATGACTGAACCCACTTCTTGAAGAAATCAAGCTATATTTATATTCACCCTCTTGAAATGCTACAGGCAGCCATAGAAGGATAAGTTTATAATAAATTGCTATATTTGGAAACCTTTGTTGCTAAGCATCTTCTAACATTCAGTTCAGTTTATACCATTCATGTCCCTGCTACATAATTAACATTTCATATGTTTTTCCAAAAAAAACAGTGCACTACTTATCTTTGTTGTTAATTTAAAATCATTATAGCTTTTTAGAGAATTAATAAAAGACTGTGTGGCCAATTAATTAAAGCAGAAGCAACAAGATCTCAGGAGCATGCAAACACTGACATTATATACCAGGATATGGCAGAGTCTACCTTCTAGACACTGCCTCTGCTTGAGATGAAACAATTCAGAAGGCAGCTGTTCACACTAAAAAGTAGTCTACTAAATAATTTAGGACACAATAGACCTCTCCCAGTGTTAAGAAGATGACTTTCTCAGCTGCACACATAACTAAGCCCTTTTCTTGGCAACAATTCTGTGCGTGCGAATCTCTCAGAGGGTACTCAAGTCCTCAAGAGTCTACCGCAAGGAGCCCGTTGCAAGCTGATGTCCACACAACGTGGTTCGGTGCCCATCAAGGTATTTCCAGGTTTTCCATACTAAGCTGTTAACCTATATGAAAGCATGCAGTTAATTGTGGAAATCACAAGCGTATTGCTAGGCAGTAGTGAATCAAAGCAAATCCCAATTTCTCCAATGTAGTCACTACAGATAACGTAACCCTGAACAGAGATGAAGAACGCTAATTCTGAAAGCATTGCATCTAAGCTAGTGATACTCGCCACATTCAAAATACCAGGTTTGCTGGAATAACCATAGTTATTTGTAAACCAGACAAATAATACTTGCTCAACATGTGAGGGGGGATACAAGTACTCTGCGCAACAATCAAGGCTGAGATAGATGCACATACAGACCTGACGCCTGTCTCCCTGTTGTCAACTACAATAATACTGTAAGCTTCATAATACCTAGCATTTTCCCTAGAAAGTCACAAAATTTTGTGTTTTCATTTTGTGAAAAGCTAGAACTGTATCTTTAATAGAGAAAAATAAGGTATACACTAATACTTTAAAAATTCAGCAGATCAAATAAAACCACAGTTAATTATTATATCTCTCTTTCTATATAAAATATTTCCCAGGTGTTTGGTCATAATACCCCACTTGCAAAAGTCCAGAGCACACTGCACAGATTCTCCAAGTTATTTCTCCGCCTTCCCTCTGCTTGCCCATTCCAGCATACACAACACTGCAATTCTGTACCCACCATAATCACAGGGGCCTAGAAACAGAGCAAACTGAAACTGAACATTAAAGGCTCCTAAAACTTCTTAATGACTTCCATGAAAACGCACGGTTGCTGAACAGAACAGAAACCTGCCTCTTTGACCCTAGGAGGATCACTAAGCAATTCTTGCACCAGAGAACAAACAAATTCTGCCAAGAAAACAGTTGGAATACGTTTAAGTCTACAATAGCTATTTACTTTTCATTAACACACATTCTTCAGAATTATACAGAAGACAAACATCAAAGCTTTTATAATAAAGTATCATACGAAACCTAACTGTAGACGTGGAAGTGAAACATTTGCCTATCATAGACTTACAATTACTACATCTACCATCTTACATTAATTACTACACCCTTGGTTTATATAAGCAGTATATGCACAATATTATACATCTGTTATAAAGCCAGAGTTGAAACATAAAGATAAGGAAGGATGAGTCCTTTGGAAATGATCTAAACTTTTTATTAAGAATATAAACATATTTAGCTCGTAAACTTCGAGGCTTTCTGGCCACAAATGAAGTACCTAAAGATATAAATGGGGTAACCAGGACTCAAGAGTCTCCCAATACGATTAGGAAGTGACAATAATCTTGTATTTAAAATCTCGTATTTCCAAGTTCAGAACTCCTGCTTCTAAATTAGTTCCCATGTTTCACCTCTACTTCCACACATACTATGTGAAAGTGGCACAAGTAACTTTAAAATTTGTGAAAGAACTCTTAACTCAGATATTGCCTGAATAGTAAGCATTTTGGTTATTTAGAAACAAACACCAGCAGTCTTAACTATATGTTTATATCGTGTTTTATGTTGTAATATATACGAAACATGTTCAATTCTGAGCCCTACATTACCAAAAGGTTATTGACAAACTGGAGGGAGTTCAGAGAAAGTCAACATAATTTCTCAGAAGGCAGGAAGGACTTATTTATGAGGAAAGATTAAAAGAACTAAATATTTATAGTTTGGCTCAGTAATGAATGAGGAGGTAGGGGACATGAGAACAGCCTGGAGATATCTGAAGGGTGTAAACACTAAGGAGGGAGAGTGAATGTGTTATACAAGGATGTAAATAGAAATAATGGGATAAAAAGTAAACAAGGAAAACTTCGGCTGAGTATCAGAGAGCATTCCTGGACAGCAAGCTATCTTGGCCCATGGCACAGTTTCTTAAGTGAAGCAATAGAAGCCCTTTGCTTGGAACAACAAACAAGACTAGACAAAACATTGGAAAATTTGCCATATGGAATAACCCCGTTCTGTTGAGGAGAAATATGACCTCATAAAAGCTAGTCTTTCCTTAGTTTAACTCCAGTGAAAGCAGTAATATTTTACAAGCTGTTGAAAATTTAATATAAAAAAAAACAGATATCAAGAGCTTAATCAGAAATAAAAGAATCCAACTAAGAATGTTCCTTAACCACGAGCAACTTAAATTTAGTTTATGTAATACTTCGACCACCAAATCAGGCTTCTGCAATTCTTTGAAAAGGAAAAATACACGTGGGCTGCAAAGAGTTGACGACGCTGGACTGTATTCTCCCCAGCAGAGGTCACTCCAAGTTAACAAATGACAAGGAAATTTCACAGCATGGATTCAAACTTTAGGAAAGATGTTTAATAGAAAGGAGACATCCTCCTTCCCTCATTCCCACCACTGGCTTTGGATTCAAAGCTCCCAGACAACAGCGTGTCCTGCAATCAGTCACAGGTAGATGCCAGAAGTTTTGGATCTACATAGCATGTAACGTTCAATTTGCACAAGATTCAACATTTGTTTTCTAAAAGGCCCTCATGAAGTGCGTAAATATTGACTATTTGCAGCTGGATTATGAAGTGTGCACAATCAATGTGCGCAGGCACAAGTAAAGCCGAGGTTGGGTCATGTTTGGAATTGAAACCACAACACTTTTCACTGAAAATTTTAGATTACATTAGTTAAGTATTTACGACGTGAGGACTGTGACACAGGGCAGACTAACAGGCTTCCAAAAACACAGAAGAAGGAAAATGAAAAGGGAGTTTATCTTTTTTGTTGTTATTTGTATATATTTGTCTTAAAAGGAATGTTTTCTAACTTCAAACACAACCAAAGCTAACAGAATAGCACTATAAAAAAATCGTCTCTGCCTGTACGTATCTTTTCTTCTTGATCCATACAAAAGTCCACAAATTCATATTTGAGAACTATCCCTTAAAAATTCTGAAGCTGGCGAGTAAAAACCTTGCTGTTCCAGGTGCCTTCACCCCTAATACAACTTCTGTCATCTTCACAGTTAATTCTGATGCAAGAATTAACCGTGCACTGTGCCACTGCCAGAGGAAGCTGTCCCGGTGCCAAAGGAAATAAAAGTAACCAGTACATACAGCAAACGTGTATTTGCCAACTACAAGGGAGCAAACATGCGTAAGCAGAGCTGAAAAGTCATATTTTGACTAGACTCTTTTAAAAGGCTGCTCATGGGCAGATTTAAGGTCCAACACTTAAACTGTGTAGACGCATTCTAGCAAAATGTAATTGATTGAGCATACTTTTAATATTTCATCCAATGAAAACAGAAGTGAACTCGTGTTTAAGTATTCCCTGGAACATACTGAACCCTGGCTGTACGACGAGTGGATAATTCTCCAGGGCTGTGCCTGTGCCGGAGGCCAAGGGACACTTTCCAACCCCCAGCTCAGGGCAAGCTCTCCAGCTCTCCCGGCTTCGCTTCACAATCCGGCCCAGGTGCATACAGTCCCCTGGCCCCTGTCACAAGCTCCTCATCCACACAGAAATGAAACACAGGCACAAAATACAGAAGGGAGCCACAGTAAAGACCACTCAGGTCCACATTCTTAACATTCTGGGAACCAGGAATTGCAGGACAGGCTCTCTAGCCTCAGTGACCTTGGGATTTTTGTATGGAAGAGGTAGAAAAGAGTAAAAGAGTAGGAAACCTCTTAGGGATATGCCAGATAACTCACTAAATGCTTGGCTTACTACAAGACAGCTAGCTACCTAATATGCTAGAAATGGCACAGGGGATTCCCCAATGTTATTAAACTTAACATTCAATTTTAAAATCTATTAATACTCAAAAGAGTTCTTCCGCCCAGTAGACAGGTGTTCCTCGTGCTCCATGCTTGGCGGTTTTCTTAATTAAATCACATTGTTTTAAAAGCTATTAGTACAGACCGTGGATTTTTATTTTTTTAAACAAAACAGAGACTAACGATAAAGTAAGAACCTAAATAAGATACACAAAGTCTTACCTGCTTCCTTGCACAAGGCTGCTAAGTCTGCACCTACATAACCATGTGCACTGTCAGCCAGTTGCGCCAACTCCGCTGCTGTGAGCGAATGGGGAACTTTCTTGAGAAGCTTTTGGAGTATGTCCAGGCGGTCTTGGGCATTAGGAATTCCAATTTCTATCTCTTTATCAAAACGCCCAGGTCTACGCAGCGCTGCATCCAGTGCATGAGGACGATTAGTGGCCCCAAGTACCAAGAGCTGCCCTTCACTGCCCTCCTGAACACATCAAACAATGCAAAATATTCATTTTAAAATACAATTGGATGTCATATAGCTTACAGACATACTTCTTGTTTACTTTTCCCAACTATTACACTCACCAAAATCCTGATGCTAGCTCTAAAGGAACAACACAAACTTTTCAGAATATATACCTCACAAGTGATCCCATCCAACCTATCCCTAATTGCAATTTAGCAATACTATAGCATGCACAGACAGGTAATACAAGAGAAACTCTACTCCGAGATGCTCTCATCCCAGTGTCTCCCACTTTCATCCCCAGGAACCTGCTTTCCTGTATCAGGAAAGTAAGCACCAAGGAAAGAAAAAAGAAGTGTTTAAGTTAAAAGGTACATTGGCACAAGAACAAAAAGGTATCAGCAGACTCTGAATAAACAAAGTTGGGAAACAAATCATTTAAGGTATCAAAACCAGCAGAGACAGGAGCTTATAAAGCTTCCTGTAAGTTCAGTAGGAAAAGCAAGTTCAAAAATCCCGACCAATTTCCTCAGGCTCTGCTTTTACACTTTTATAGAGTGAGGCAGAATCAGCTAGATGGTCTCTTGCAGTGCCATTCTCTTTTTGTGAAGGAAGCGCTTTCTCCAGGAAGAATATGCACCAGCCTTTGCCATCAGAAAATATGTTCTGCCTGTGAAGAACTCCAGACTGGGCTACTCAAACCATCACGCAGGAAAATAATGAGAAACTTGCAAATGATAAACAGCAGAAACTCATTTTCATACTGTGAACATACTTCTTTCATCTTTCCTGATAATAATCATAAAATAATAGATGAGAGATGGGCAAACTTTACAGGCTTAATCCATAATGTACTCAGGTCAATTAAATTTACTGTTTCTTCAGTAGGCTTTTGTTTATGTCCTAAATATTACCATGGCAATATCTGCTGTTGCCTTTAATAAGGCAGCCTGCGTATCACCAGAAGTATTTTGATGACTTTGATTTCAGAGCAATTAAAAATACCTGGCTTAGTTCAGTGATGCGCTATCACTAACATTTCAGTTTTATCTCCAAAACAACAAGAGTGGGAGAAGACAAAGAAAAGACAGTGAATGGAAGAACTTACTTTTCATCTCACAGTTACCAGAAGACATTCCCCTCCTATGTCTTCTGCTTAGAATCCAATAAAGCATTGGATTACTGTGTAAAGTCTCACCTCAGCCTATCTTCTCTTCCCCCAAATGACACATCTAAAATTGGCTGCATTATAGAAGCAAAATTATTTTGTTCGGCTCGTCCCCATACTCATCAATGGTCTCAATACTTACTGAGCCAATGCCATCCATTAATGTCAGCAGTGAAGCAACAACTCTTTTCTCAACTTCATTCTGAGCCCCTTCTCTCTTTGGACAGAGCGCATCCAACTCATCTATAAATATAATGGAGGGACGACTGGAAAAAAAAAAAGGGAAAAAAAAAGTTAATGTACACAGGAAGATTTAAAACACCAAGGCAGACAAGTGCAAAGCTGTTTATGGAAAGCGTCCAGCTCCTACAAAAATTAACAAGCATCCCACTCCTTTAGGCAACTGAAAGTTTCAACCTTGAATATGGCGTTACTGAAAGAGGTAACTAAAATGACTAATACATTAGAAAACTAATACCTTTAAGATGACCTACCAGTTTACTTTTCTATGACTCTGTCCCAAAGACTCAACACTTAATATAGCGATTTCATGAGTAAAAAGACAGTGTTTTATTTACTGCTTCTCCTAATACAGGACGTGATAGTCTTTTGCTAATATCTTATAGACAACAATCATCTGGAAGTGTGTCTTAACAAGGTCTAATAAATTTGGGCAGAATGTCACCCTGATCCAGAGGCACGCTACAGCCAGTACCAATGCTAGCTCATTTGGAGCTGGCTTCCATGTCTCAGCACAGCACTACATTGGTCTCCAAAGATAAAACTAGACAGAAAAATTTGGATCCAGGTGAAACTCTGTCTCACACTTCCATCTGCTGAAATAAGCGTACAATACACTAGCGATACAGATCGAGCAATTTGGCACCATCTGTAGCAGTGCCTTAAAAAGAGTAGTGTCCAAAAGCATTTAATAGGCATACTAGAATTTCACTGCTTTCCTTCTAGCTAAGCTCTATATAAACAAATTTATTTCCTTTTAAAAACCACTGCAGGAAAAAATTACAATTCAAAGATTCTTGCAAATGTTTTTCTTTTAAGAATATTAACACTGGAACCAATACCGCAAATAAGTGAGAGCGAATAAAATTATCCAAAAGAACATACCGCAGAGAAGCTTCAGCAAATATCTGACGCAATCTTGATTCAGACTCCCCATAAAACCTATAATAATTAAAATATTTTAATAAAAAACATTTTTTGGTCTTTTCCAGGCAACTTGGAAAATTACTGCTCGTGTGTTCCAAAAAGCCATAGTGCATCCTTTCAAAGTCCCAAAGTATATACAAATCTACAATAATTGTTATTTCAACAAGGATAATCAACAATCTTATCAATATTGTTAAAGAAAAATAATTAGTTCCCTGAAGACCTTAATCTGAGCAGTGTCATCTTAATTTCAAATATGCTTTAACAAGTCACTTTTGTTGCAGAACTAACGCGCAATTGCAGATGCAGTTTTAGTCCCCTCTTTAATTTAGTCCATGCCTTACACAAATTTCTTGGCCAAATTCAATAAACCTCTTTTATTACAAGAAGAAACATAAGCCCTACTTGAGAGAACCCTTTCCCGTTTGTTTTTGACTCTTTTGGGCAGATAGCCCATAGCTAATTCTACATCTATCCACAATGGACAGATGCCAGGACAGATTTTGGGCTAATACGTTTATAGAATTAATGAAAATAAATTGGGTAGACTTACTTGCTTATTATTTCAGGACCATTAATAACGGTAACATGAGCGCCAACCTCGTTTGCAATGGCTTTGGCAATCATAGTCTTCCCAGTACCTGGAGGGCCATATAACAGCACTCCTCTAGGAGGAGGGATTCCTTTAAACAAGCACAAGCACACAAACAGAAGAGAAAGTTATTTGTGATAAATACCGGAGTGAACAACCTGCACTTGCACATTTCACTGTCACCGTTATTAGTGATTACAACTTGACCTCAGCACTAACTCCTTTACCAGACATACCTCTTTGATAAAATTGTAGGCTTTCAGTGGGAAGAGCACTCTTACATGGAACATACATCTACATTTTTTACTTTTAAAGTCCAAATGATTCTGTTTAAAAAGCAGCTATTTAAACCATTATATTTTTCAGTAGTTCAATATTATAATTCTCCCTATACCTTGTAGCGTTTGTTTGAGGCTTTTTTTAAAAAAAAATGTTATTGGACTGAGTACCTAACATCCATGAATGTACTTTATTAAGTTAGTCACGATTACAAGTTTCCAACATAAGAAAACCACTCCGAAAAATTTCAGAAATGCTATGAGCCTTGATGATTCAAGAATACTTACAAAAAGATGAAAAATACACATCAAAAGGACGATTTTGCCTCTTTAATGGCAAATGTTAAGAGCCGAAACAAACAGAAACATTCAGGCACAGAACACCAAAGACACTAGAACAAGGTATTACTATGTACAGTTAAAACTGGAGAGAAACTACAAGTAACCACACGAAGTAGTATTATGAGCCCAGGTAAAGAGAAGGGGGGAAAAAAAAAAGTTTCAGACCAGCAAAGCCAAATTAAATGGGCACAAAGCCAAAAACAGAAGGTGAAAAATTAGAAAGCAAAAAGGAGACATAAATGTTTGACAAAGAACTGACCCTGGCACAAAAGACATTGCTGAAACACAACCAAAGAATGAAACATCACTTGGGTACTGCAAT
Organism: Rhinoptilus africanus; assembly: GCA_013400135.1. Taxonomy (NCBI): domain Eukaryota; kingdom Metazoa; phylum Chordata; class Aves; order Charadriiformes; family Glareolidae; genus Rhinoptilus; species Rhinoptilus africanus. The sequence continues at coordinate 409,880 of VXBO01002199.1, read as the reverse complement.
ACCAGACAGAGAATGATGCTTGAAGGGCAGGTCACATCCCAGCAGTGACAGAGAATAATACAGCTGGTGTGGATAGAAAGCCCAAATGTTAAGAGCTAATATACTCAGGGGAAAAAAAAAATAAATTATTTACTAACTGACAGAGGATAGAAATAGTGTCTTTACAGACAGGTTACTTCACAACAGTCCATTAAAGCATGTGCTGCTCCCTCATGTGGTGTTTCTGGTACTGGCAAGAAACGGAGCTGCTGAACCAAAAGTCTCACACCTCAGCTGACAGCCTTGTTCCCCATGAGTGGGTAAGAACTCTCAACCTCTGGATGGTTACTAAAGGTTTGTAAGTGGTGAGGAAACATCACCATCTCCCATGTAATTAGTAAAGAAACTGATCAAGCACTTTTGGAACTAACTATGAAGAACACTGATGCTGAAGCAAACTTTCTGCTGACGCAAAACCATGAGGTGATGCCGAGGTTGGAGGTCAGCGAATTGAGCTGGACCACACGCGTGTGAAGATGCCTCACAGGTCCCACTGACACTTGCCAAGCATGCTCAAGCAACGCACACCAAAAGAGCCTCTTGCATCTTACAGAAATTGTCCCAGTAATCACTGAAATCACCCCCTCTCTAAAGCTATGTGTGGGAAGAGGTAAGGCAGAGAAATAAAAAGCCTCAAAGACCTATAAATATTTCTTTAATATCATGTAAGAGCCCTGTCTCACAGTGATGCACACCTAGACAAGTACAACGAGCAGACATGCCTGCTTTATGTACATATCCATTTGCAATAAGTGCACAGTACAGACTTTTATCTTTGTCACAAAAATCCTCTAAGTTCATATATATGTTAGATACAACTTTATACATGGCAACAGTAATTGTGTTAGTTTTTCCACCCTGTATTTTGAGTAAACAGGCCTAAACACTTCCTTAAAATTTTGCAAGAACCCTATAACACACAGGGATAAAAACAGCACAAGAATTATCTGCCTGAGTTTTTCTCAACTTAAAAAGCAGAGTAAGTTGACTCTACCAAAACAAATTGAAATCTTATGATGACACACACACTTGCACCTTTCAAACACCCAAGTATAGAAAGCTTTCCTATTTGCTATAAACTCTGCTTACGCATTACCTGCATATATTTCTTTTCTATTTGATCATTTTTCACACAAGCTAATCATAACACATTCATAGTATCCATACAGTATAATTATAAAACAGTTTGCCATTGTTTGGACACACAAGTATACCAGATCCATGTTACATAAAATTCAATGCATGTTCCTGGAATAACTTTTTTTTTTTTAAAAAAAGTCACATTAAAGAAAAAAAACTAGCACCAAATGAAGAAAGCCAACTCTTAGACATCATACCGTAACTTCTGAACAGTTCAGCTTGCTTCAAGGGCAGTTCAACTGTTTCTCTGATAGTTCTGAGCTGGCTGCTTAAACCTCCTATCATGTCATATGTGACTCTGGATTCACAATCACCATCTTCTGCTACACTGGTCCTCGTTTCAATAAAATTGATTCTAGTTCTTGAAGAAATGAAATAAAAAGTGTCCGCATTGCTTATTGCTCCAGTTTTGCCAGTTAGTGGGAATTCCTCACTGCCTCTTTTCCCAGTCAGCTCCAAATCATCGGTGAGGTCTGCACCATCTCCCTTGCTGTAGGTTTTATCTCCCTGACCAGAGTCTTGATCACTGGCTGCCACAGCTGGACTGGGGGTAACTGGTGAACCTGGATCCATGGGTTTGCTCGGCGTGCTCATAGATGCAATCTCTGAACTATCACCAATGTCCATCTTGCCAAGCTGTAAGGACAAATCTAACGTACTCGCTTCCAAATCAGATCTTTCAAGGTCTGGCTCATGCGTATCGCTGAAAATGGCATTGCCCTGGGCAGTCAACTCTGCGCCATCAGTTCCTTTCACTTTCATCACCACAATGTTACAAAGTTTGCCATAGAATGTGAAAGCCAAGAGGTTTCCCGGTAAAACTATTTTCCCATCTACAAGAAGATTAAAAAAAGAAAAAAAAAAAAAAGGACAAGAAGAAATTTTAATCTACTTTGGCAGCAATAACATTCAGGCACTCTTGTATCAGAATAATTTAATTCTTTATCAGGAAGCCTAAAGAGTGCTATAAATTAACATAACAAAATGTAGTTAGGTAATTTAAATGATCCTTCTGTGCACACTGGATAAACATTTGTCAGTATCACATGTAACCTCTCAAACTCATCATTGATTTGAGCATTTTGAATTTCACACAGCATACAAAGCATGGTTATGGAATTAGTATTGCAAGAAGTAGAAACTTTGTATTTGCTGTGTGCCCTATAGGTTCACAATATTTCATGTTTAGCCCACCTTCTTTGAGAGTCTTGGCCTAAAAAAGGTAAGGTTTTAGCCTTTGCACTGACAGAGAAAGATTAGGAAACGCAAGGAGACCTTATTGTGGCCTACCAGTATCTTAAGCGGGCCTACAAGAAAGCTGGGGAGGGACTTTTTAGGATGTGAGGTAACGGTAGGACTAGGGGGAATGGATTAAAACTAGAGATAGGTTGTTCCAGAATGGACGTTAGGAAGAAGTTCTTCACCATGAGGGTGGTGAGACACTGGAACAGGTTGCCCAGAGAGGGGGTGGAAGGCCCATCCCTGGAAGTTTTTAAGGCCAGGCTGGATGGGGCTCTGAGCAACCTGGTCTGGTGGGAGGCGTCCCCCCCCATGGCAGGCCGGTTGGAACTAGATGATCTTTAAGGTCTCTTCCAACCCTGACAATTCTATGATTCTATGAATGTACCCTACAGGCACAAAAAAACAAAGGCAAAAATGTAAACAAGATTTATTATTTCCAGCCAAACTCATGAATTTGGAATGCAATTCATGTTTCCTGATCCTTAGCATAGCAATACTATTAATTCCTAAACTGGAAAATACCCTTTGAGTAGAACAATTTGTAGGGAGTGCTTTGAGTAGCACTACCCTGAATAACTCACCTTGCTTTTTTTGCCTTACTTATAGATATCTACCACCCAATTAAAAGCAATTTTGCTTATTTGCCAACATAAAAAAAAAATCAGTGTGGGATTTCATGTTAATAGTGATGCACTCTGAAGTGCATCACAGTATCATCCAGGAGGCCAGCAATGATTGCTAAACAACCGTAACTTGACCCAGCAATATGTATAATAGACAGAAGGAACAGAATCAGGATTAATGTAAATTAGATATTTACAGCATGGCAAAACTGTTTAACCCAAATAAGACAGGCCCCTAGAAGAAGTCGGAGCAGAATAACATCCTCTATTTTACTGTAAGCCCTTAATTAAGAACATAAGAGGAAACTGTTTCCTTTTCTACCCAAAACTTGATGATCTACTACAAAAATCAAATGGTCAAAAGAGAAGCATCAAAGCTTATACCTAGGTTTCTCAGCAGACAGACAGACATTTCCTCGGCATTAACGGTGGCATCTTTGTCCCTGTGGTAGGAAGGAAAAAAAAAATGTAAGTATTTTTCCAAGTAGTAACTACTTCAAAACCAAGAATTCACACCACTAAGGCACCAGAATGATGAACACCACCTGTTTTACAGCATGTGATTTAACCCCATGGACAGAAAAGATGGATGAACAGTTTACAGTCTTCAGAGCATATCATCTTAACTCTGAAGATACTAGACACATAGTAACAAAAGAAGTGTATATATTTAATTTTACAAAACACTGTAATAAACAATACCACAAGTTGTATTTATAATTTCTTAAGATTACAAATAGGGAATGCATGCTTCTCACGTCACCAGGCAGAATGGCCACTGCTACATTTACTCAATCAAAAAAGTTACAGGTAAGGTAGGTCCCTTTCAGCCCTGCAAACACACATACTTTTATTAACACAAAAACTTTTATTGATTAAACTAGCACCTTGAGCATTTGCAAAACTGTGCATGTCTTAAGCACTGCACATCCACTATCAAAACAGCCCAAGTTTTCCCCACAATGCATTTTCTAGTCTTTTATATAATCAAGTTTAACTGACTCAACAGATAAGCCTTAAGTCACTTCCCACACCAGCCCTGGCCAGGCCGACAGCATTTTCTCAAACGCCGTCTCATCACTGGGATTTAATACACGACTGAACATGTGTGCTCTTAGCCCAAAGCAAATGAAAGGTAAAAGGTGTCTTAGGTGAATGGCTCTCTCTGGTGTTCATATTAAAACATTTTACATCACATTTACAACCCACTGACCACAGACACCACGAACTCTCACTGCTCCTCAGATACACGTTGCAGTGTAACGTAAGGCTGTGGCAATTCAATCATTTTTCAGTGAAGGTTTATCCATACAATATTTTTCCTGCTTCATTTGCAGCTTTACCTTTTATTAAAGCCCATAAAACCATATTTTTGTTGATTTGGGGTTTTTTTATTCCTTAGGATTTACCCGCCTCAGCCAATCTGTACAAGCCTCACACATTAGCCCCTCTGCTTTCACAACAAAATAAAGGTTCCTCTCCAGCCATTTTGCAGACAAATATCCACAACCTTTGTAAGCGCTCAGACCCATATGATGAAAAGCATTACATCAAGAGCTGAACAGCAGCAGCACCGAAGAAGTTTTAAGCAGACACAGCTGCTGCAAATAAAAGTGTGATCAACTGGGGGAGCTCTAAGCCTAGAAATAAAAACCCGTTTCTCAGTTCTACTGATCAAGAAATCAACTTCAGGGAAAGAGGGGTATTATGCCAATTTAGAGGAGAACTCTTAAAATATCATAGCCGTTCCTGACCAATAAACATGTACTAAATTACATCACTGTGGTCTGAGGTTGCGGGCTGATTTTTTCACTGGAAGAAAAAGCTAAACTATGCATGCAAGCAACTCCCCGGAGGTATTAATGCAGAGAATGAACTACACATGTAAAATGTGTAGAAACCTAGGCAGTTCTTGAATAATGGGATTTACGTTTATTCTTTTAATAACATATATTCTTACACGATAGGATGGCACTATGGTTTGTTGTAAATTAAGAAGCTTAAAACAGACCAAATACAGTTTTCGTGTTTCCTCTCCTAGAGGAGAATACTAATTCTAGAAAAACAGGCATTTATATGACTTTTAATCCTGTGGTACGTATGTATAACAACCCTTGGAGCCTGACTCTTGACTTGCTGAGAGGAAAACTCTGGCTGTGGAAATGACTATAATCAGATTCTTTATCAACCCAAACACTAACTCTGTGGAATATTATGAGAATGACAACCACAGGCAGTCGTTCAGCAAACCGCTAATTTCTCAAAGTATTTATAATTTCAAGACAACTGTGATTTGCCCCTTTTGCTCCTTTTTGGGGTGAATTTCGGGTAAAAACCAAAACAATACCTCAGAATTTCCAATCCTAAAAAATATTCCAGTAAATAAAAGCAAAGCACAAACCCACACATATACAAAGGTGAGGTTTTGAAGGGAAGTAGTTAAAAAGTCACTTCACTCTCCCTAACCTGTCAGCCTGTTCTCTTAACCACAACAGGACTTTTTCAACAAGAGCTTCCCAGACAGCAGTTTGCGGTATATTTCCTAATGACCACAGCAGCCAGACGGCCTCCTTCTAACCTGACATCAACTCTACAAGTAGGAATCATCCTCATCCTTTATAAGTGACTTAAAAGTTTAAAGAATATGCCTTGATCATGCAGTTATACACCCTTGCCTCACACAAATGCAACGCTGGCACCTTGACCTCCACTTCAGGATGTGCTGGGCTACCATTACTACTCCTTAATTTAATGTAAAAGGAATAATCTCTTAAGACTAATGAGTTTATGTCATTATATTCTCCACAGCAGCACTCCTCAGTAGCCACCAGTTACTAAACTTTGGTCTCAATCCTACAAATGCCTGCACACGTTTGACTTTGTGTGGGTACTAACTCCATCAAATCAAGAGAGAAAAATAGGAGGTAAGAGTCTGCAGTGCAAAGCAGTGTGTCACTAGGTTATAAAAAGTTCCATACCTCAACTTTACATGGACCTCCTCTGCCTGGATGACTGCACCAGTCACAGGCTGCACAGTGACAGCATCACCTGGATTTACTTTCAGGTTCTTCTGCGTAGTTTCACTCAGCCCAACTTTCCCACCTGGAAAGCCTGTGGTGGGCCAAGCAGTACAGACCTAGGAAGAGTTTCAAACCAAACAACTGTCAGTTGAGATTCTTTCCCCCCATTTCCAGTCCTCCAGTTGAAGTAAGCAATGTTTTGTAACAAAAAACACGGGCTGAGGGGGAAGAAGGATTAGGTTAAAACCTGGTGTAAGACACAAGGAAGACTGTGTTCTTAAGGGATGATCCAAGACACTTTTCAAGAAGGAAGGGGTTGTATTTTTTTCCTACAAAGAAGATTAAAAAAAATTGCACAAGGACTCTATACATTCTGCACAAAAGCATACATTGTGCTGACGAGGAAATGCTACAAATCAATGAAGAAGACCAAAGAGCTGTACTATTTCTTTGCAAATAAAACACATGTATGCGCATACTTAATATACAATGTATAATACATATATTCACACATAAGTTTCTTGAAAAAAACCAGCAACATGGATTTTTTTCCAGTACTGAGAACAAAGATGTAACTACAGTGTAGAAAACATGGAAAGCATGCTCGTTAGCTTTCTCAATGCATTTTGGTCCCTACTGAGTACAACAGGATCACACTGAAAGAACCAGAAAAGCACTTGTAGGAATAACTAGGAGTCTCACCTCCTGTCGCCCATCGGCAGAGGTAAGCAGGACTGGACGACCTATGCAGACGTTTGCAGACTTCATGCTGCTCAGCGACAGCTGGGCGAGGGCTCTTCGCAACATTTTTGGAACTTTGTCATCTTCTAGCATTTGCAGGAGACAAAAAAATACGTAATTTTTTTCCCTACCTATCAGAGTAATTCAGTGTTTCTTGCACTCCCCGATCAGTACAAGTAGCAAAACCCTTCCAGTCCCTCATGAGAGGCAGCAACAGCCGTGAGGGAAGCGCAGAGACCCTCACAGAACCGTCTCGGTTGGGAGGGACCTTTCAGATCATCAAGTCCAACCATCAACCTAATTCTGACAAAGCCACCACTAAACCATGTCCCTCAACACCACATCACCCATCTTTCAAACACCTCCAGGGATGGTGATTCCACCACTTCCCTGGGAAGCCTCTTCCAGTGCTTCATAAACCTTTCTGTGAGAAAATTTCTCCTGATATCCAATCTAAACCTCCACTGGCGCAACTTGAGGCCGCTTCCTGTTATCCTGTCGCTTGTCTTGGGAGAAGAGACCAACCTCACCTCACTACAGCCTCCTTTCAGGGAGTTGCAGAGAGCGAGAAGGTCTCCCCTCAGCCTCCTTTTCTCC